>JARFJB010000047.1:3270000-3617500 GCA_036346205.1 Vesta saturnalis
CGGATATGGATCTACCAGTGGCTTCGTCACCGCTATGACCTGCATCGCTGGTAAGACGATCAGTTTTAAAACTCGGTTTATAGATTACCCCAAAGGTTAATTAATGTTCCTTCAATATATCGACAATGTTTTTGACTTGTACATAATTTTCATGACGTGGATTTCCAAGTCAGCTTGACACAACTCCAACAGCATACGTTAAGTATAATAATGCGCCCGCAGCTTCTCGGTACAAAAATTCATGATCTTTGCGTTTAAATAGTTATCTTGACACTAGGGTAGGAACAGGTCTGCAGTTTTCATACTAAATCGTTCTAATATTTTTCTTGCATATGATCCTTGACTCACGGTATGAGATCCAGCATAGTTTCTTTGACTTTCAAGTCCCAGGAAATACGATGCTTGACAGTGGTTTTGAATTATTTTTAAGAATCCTTTAAACACTGTTGTTTCAGGTTGTCATTATTTGACGCTATTAGCCCATCCACTACAGATGAGATAAAATCTACTTTCCATTGTATCCGTTTTTTACAAATACACATGGTTCAGCATCGATCGCTTTAACTACTAAACTAACCAAGACGAAGCACTTATTCCAGCGTGAAGCTTGCTATAGCCCGTACAAGTTCTTTAGATGGTACGCACTGCCTATTTTATCTTCATATGCTGGGGATGGTTTCATGTATATTTCCTCTTTTAAATGCCTGTATAAAAACGCTGTCGAAACATCAAACTGGGTTAGAGACATAAGACATATTTCCCCTGGCAGTAACACCTATTACCGTTCTTATTGAAGATAATTTGGCAACTGGACTATACGTTTGATCATAATCTTCACCAAATTATTGTGAAAACTCTTTGATGATACGACGTACCTTATATTTGTAGATAGAACTATCAGGGTTAGTCTTTATATTGTAAACCCTTTTCGACCACTCTGTAATTTGCCTAAGACTCATGCTTCATTTTCCTTGTGTGACTGTAATTCCGTCTACATTGCAAGTATCCATTCATCACGATTAGTGCTTTGGATAGCTTCTTAATAGGTCTAATGTTCGTTTCCTTCTGAAATGTTTACGGCGATTCTTATTGCGTAATCTTCAAATCTGACTGGACCTCTAAGGCCCTTTCTATTTTTTAACTCTCTTTATTTTCGAGGTTTCATAGTATGTATATGGCAAATTCTAGTACTTTTTACAGCCTAAACTGTAGTCATTTTTGAAAATAATGTAATATCTAGTAAAGGTGTAGCAAACTTTTAATTTGAGTTTGTCACCTGCACTGTAAATTCCTCCACTTCTACATCTTCTTTCTAAGACTATTTTTCTAGCAAGTGTCAGAAAACTAACTTCTGGTCTTGAAACAATTTCGCTATCTAGCTGTTTATCTTGCGCTGAAAGGACTGGGAATAAATTACCCTTAATGCTAGGAACATAGCAAACATCTATCAGGTTTAGTGTTCTTCTACTAATAACTGCTTCAACTTCAATTGTACTCTTACCTAAAGCTCTTATAGTATCTCCATTAGCTGCAGTTACGGTATGATTGTAACAAATAAATTACCATTGTTACAAATATGGTTGCATGTTCCATTATCGACGAACCAACTATCTTTATCAGTAGTATCTGACAACACTTTAGAAGTTAACGTCATAAGCGACATGTTATTTATGTTTTCCGAACTTTTGCTTGTTGTTTCTGATTTTGGTGGTTTCCCATCAGACTTTCACTTAAGAAACTGTCTAGTTTTGTGACCGGGCTTATAGCATTACTTGCAAATTACTTATACTTTGATTTTCGAATTGTTTGGAAAACGTCTGGTACCATCATCACTTCTTACTACAAGAACTTCGTAACTGCTATCTCCGTTGTTATTTAACAAAGCTTTTTCAAATGCACAGAAAAGACTAGTTAATTTTTCTATTGTTGGTTCTGACTTAACCATCACTGACCAATAACCTAATCATGTTGCAACGTCCTAATGTGTTGGAGATTAGTAACAAATCTGGTAAATCTCAGGTACAAGTATTTCCACTTACAGTTTAATCCCTTAAAGTTTCATTCTGTAACTCTCTCCATATGTTCTTTAGTTTTGAGATGTGGGTGGTTACATCATCAGTTGCTTCCTTTTTGTAACTGAAGAATTTCGTGGATAAATCATACGATTTTTGTACAACCGCGCTATCATATAATCTGTGAAGTTCTAACCACATTTTTCTAGCTGATGTGTTAAACCTCATTGCTTTTTGCTAGTTTGTTGTGTCATGTTTAAGGTAAGTAGGAGCAAAACGTTATTATTGGCTTGAATAAAAGTGGCTAGGTCTTTGCCGTACGTTATCTTACATGTAATACACTTGTTGGTAATGTTAACAGTATTATATGACTACATACGACTAAATAATGGTCCAGGCTGCTATATCTGTTGGCCATAACCTTTGGAGTCGTCTCTGTTAAGTATTTTCCACTAACGGTTGAACAGTCGTATTTGTGTGAGTTTCGAGTTTACGCATGTGGTTATTAGCAGATTTGGTGATGACTTCTCTGATGTACGGTACTTTCAAATCGTGATAGTATTTGATTGTCACATTACCACGGAAAGCGATTCTACTATGAGCCCTGCTTTTAAACTGAAATCTCGCACTATATCAACGTTTGACGAGCTGGGCAACAAATGCTCAACTCCGTAGGTCCAAATAGGTATAATAACGGTTTTATAAATTAACAATGTATTTTCAATAGAAAGACTGGATTTTAGACCTAAGAGACAGTAAAGTTTTTTAAATTTAATGTCCATTTCTTACCTCTTCTTGGATCTGTGCACTTTCCTAGTAAGTCGTTGGTCTAGGTGTATTCCTAGATATTTTACTTGTCCGAATTGCGGAATTCCAATATCGTTTATTAACACCGGTGGGCAAAGTTGTCACCTAAGCGTAAATCTAACTTGGACGGACTTATTTTCGTTTGCACGGATGCACCATTTTTCGATCCACTTACTAATAAGGTCAACGTGTTCTTGTACCTGCTGGCTTGCCGTTTCTTGGTTATTGTGGGAAGATAGGACGGCGGTGACGTCGGCAAAGGTTCCTATTGTTGTTGTTCGCATTGTGGGTAGATCAGCTGTGTCTATCAGATAAAGGAGTGGTCCAAGGACACTATTTTGTGGGACACCAGAATTTATAGATTTGATTTCCGAAAGTTCACTACCACTTCTTACTTGAAAATGACGATCTGCCAGATAGGATTTAAGGATGAGAAAATATTGATGTGTAAAGGAAGCTTTAATTTTAAACAGCAGTCCTTGATGCCAGACCCTGTCAAAAGCCAGGCTGACATCAAGGAAAACCGCACAGCAATATTCTGTGTCTTCAAATGATTTATTTATGACATCGACTAGGCGGTGACATTGTTGAGTGGTGGAGTGCTCCTTTCTAAAACCAAACTGATGCTGAGGAATAACATCTTCTAATTCATCTGCACTAATTTTTTAACTATTAATTTTTCCAAGAGTTTTGGTAATATCGGAAGTACACTTAGCGGTCTATATGACGCAAGTTCGTTAGGTGCTTTTCCTGGTTTTAATATCATTAAAATGTGTGAGAACTTTAGTTGACTAGGACAGTATGTTAGGCGAAGTATGGAGTTGAATAATATAGTTATCAGTGTTATACCTTTCCTAGGGAGTTCTTTTAGTACCCTCGCTGTTATAAGTTCATATCCGGGTGATATCTGGTTATTTACATATTTTATCTGAGTTCTTATTTCTGCGGGCGAGAAAGCTCGGATTGGTGGAGATAATTGAAAGGGCGCAGTTAAGTATTCTTCCACTTCTTCATCATGTTCATTTGTATGAGGGTTGAAAGTATCCGCTAGATGTTGAGCAAATACATTCGATTTTTTTAGATCTGACCTGGCCCATTGCCCTGTTTGACTTCGTATAGGGAGATTTGGGATCTGAGATCTTTTAAAGCTTTGACTAGCTTTGCAGAGCGAATGGTCATACCTTGACGGAGTGCCTAGGTACGTTTGGAATTTTTCATTACGAACTTCCCGTAATTTCTTCCTTAGGCGGTTGTAAATTGTCTTGTCTTGCATATTATGTGTACGTTGACATGTAGCCCGTGCTCTTCGTTTCTGGACAATTAAATTTTTAATATCGAGTGGAATATTTACTGACTGTCGCTGTCTGCAATATGTTGATGGGGTAGAATACCAGCCTGCTTTTTGAATTGTTGTTATTAAATGATTTGATGCGCTTTCCAGTTCTTCCGGTTCTTTTAGTCTGATTTTAATTTCTAGATTGTTATTGATAAAATCCCGAAATGATTCCCAATCTATATCTTTATTACACATTTTTGGATAAGATTCTCTAAATATGACGGTTGTACTAACAGTAACTATAATAGGAGAATGATCCGATGATAGATCATAATTTGACTCAATACTATGGTAGTTATTTGAAAATACATTCGTGACAACGAAATCTAACAGATCTGGAATTTTGTTTGAGTCCCTTGGCCAGTAAGTTGGTGCACCTGTGGAAAGGAATGAATAATTTCTGTCAGTGATAACTTTATGAATTCTCGTCCTCTAGTTGTCATTAGCATAGACCCCAGTGCGTGTGTTTTGCATTATAATCACCAGCTGCAACAAATCGGTGTCCAAGCCTATCAAAGAAGGGTACAAACTTTTCTTTAGTGAATCTATGCCCTGGAGGGCAATAAATTGCGGAAAGTACTAGTGGACCGGATAGATTTTCAACTTGGATTGTCGTAGCTTGTAAAAATTCCTCCTCATATTTTGGCAGTTCATAATGAGAGATAGTTTTTCGTATAATAATGGCTGTCCCACCACGAGCTGTTCCGGGTACTCTGTATGATAGATTACATAGTGAGGTATTGTGAAATAAGTTCTTATCGTGAAATGCGCTTCTGAGACTAACAGTATGTCAATTTTATTTAAGTTTAAGAAAGCTATGATTTCTTCTTTATGTTGCTGCAGTCCATTGGCATTCCACTGGGCTATTCTTACAAATGCAGCCATTATGACGTCATTTTGTTTATGACCGTGGTAAGCATCGACAGGATCATGGTGTTTTGATGAAGAAGTTGATTGAATAGATTTTTAAATTCATCAAGAAACTTATGTAAGGACAGTTCAGGGCTTGTTGAATTGTTTTGTGGAACAGTTATTGGAGATACTGGTGGAACAGTGTTTAGTTTAACGGCATGTGCATAACTGGAGTATTGTTATTTTGTTTGCCAGTTGGTCTTATTTTCTTTTGCAGTTCTTGATAAACCATGCATCCTTTGTAATTCGCTGGATGGGGTCCTCCGCATAATGCACATTTAGCGGGTGTTTCACGATTTTTTTACATTTAATTGTCTCGTGGGCACCACCACATTTTACACAAGCATGAGGGCGATAACAGTATGCCTTGGTATGATTGTATGACTGGCATATAGTACACTGTACCAGTTCTGTTTTTTTACGTGGGGGTTCTACTTGAATCTACATGTTTTGTTTGTATTTAAGTTTGTAAATATCTTTATTGTTTTCCGCTGGTTCTAGGTCAATAAAGAATAAGGGTAGGGGCTCTTTAGTATCTCTGCTTTTTATGTTAAAAATATTTCTAGTTTGAAATCCCTTTTGTAGCAACTCTTGTTTTATTTCTACCACTGGCACAGTTGGATGGAGGTGTGTTATAACTACTCGGTATGCTCTTTCCCGCTTAATTTGATAGGTATGGTGTATTATGTTGTTATCTTTTAAGTATTGACTTAATTTGCTATAGCCGTCGGGGGTTTTTACATTAATTTTAACTCCTTTATCAGCCATGGCTTTTGACTCATAATTTGTTGGAGAAAGTATAGTTCTTAAGCTTTTTGTCATGTCTGGGAAATGTACTACTCCCTGGATAAATATTGGTGGACGTTTTTGTACTTTTTCTGGAGCAGATCCGGCTTGGTTCGTTTTTTCGCCTTTAGTCTGACTAGTTTGATCAGTAATAACACTGAATCTGTTGGTTGTAGGAATGTTTGTGGGTTTTGGGTCAATCTTATTTGGTTGTGTATTAACTCACCCAGGAAATGCGCGTTTTCTTTTATATCTTCGGACTTCTTGCCAATTGCTATCTTTGGTTGCGTTTGTGTCATCCGAATCAGTACTATATACATACATGGATGTGCGACTTTGTTGTTGTGTATTTAATGGAAAAGACTGGGGTAACTGGCGCTGAATGGCATTGGCGGGCGAAAAGGGTCAATTATTATTGTATAAATTCAATAAATTATCAAAAAAATTGTGGAAGTCTGTTTTATTTGTGAAAAATCGTTGCTGGAAGGTAAAAATGTTGTTGTGGGACGTGGGCTTGAGACGTTGAGACAGTCAAGTGTTGAAAGAAAGGACGGAAAAGATGAATGTTTACGAAATGCTAGTTCTGTGGTAATTCATGCCGAGTACCGTAAAGATTATACGCGAAAGTCAAGCATATTGGCATCAAAAAGACAGCGAGATGAAGCTAGAACATCGTCATCTATAAATCCACCTCACAGTAGAATGCGTTCCAGTGAACCACGCTTTTCATTTAAAAATCTTTGTATTTTTTGCGGTGAAGAAGCAAATGAGGAAAGAGAAAAGAAAAAAAGAATAAATATTCGGCGTAAGATCCATCACGTGTCAACGCTTACTTTTAAGAACTCCATTCTTGACGTAGCCGAAAAGCGTAATGATGACACTGCTAAGGCAGTTACACAATGGATTATTTACGAACACGATCTGGTCGCTGAGGAGGCTCGATATTATTCCGATTGTTTCAAGCATTTTATGCAGCCTGCTACGGGTGGTGTGGTTGGTCGTCCCGAAGACAGTAAAGTATTATCAGCGATGAAAGAAATATATTCATATATTGAGAATAATGATGAATGTCAGTTCACTTTAAACGAATTAAAAGATGTGTGCAAAGATTATGTTCCAGATGACAGAACTATTAAGAGCAGACTTGTTAAAAATATGGTCAAGAAAAAATTATTACCAATAAAAGTACCTCTTTAACTATTATTTGTTTCAGTGATACACAATGTGATATTTTAAATAAATCATGGTATGACGACAGAAAAACTTAATGAAGCAGAAGAACGCCTTCGAATTATAAAAACAGCTGCAGCTATTATTCGGGAAGTCATTAGATCGGTAGTAGTGAATAATGAAAATTATCCTCCTCCTATCAAAAGGTTCGAGAATATGAATGACGAGATTCCAAATTCTTTGACTGTTTTATTAGAAGAAATAATTTAAAAAAAATCGGAGATATGCACTGGATCGTCTTAAACTAAAATGTACTGCAATTAGTCATGCCATTCTGGCAGCTGTTCGTCCAAGATTACCTATATCACAATTGGAACTTGGTCTTTCGATATTTTGTCATCGACGGTTTGGATCTAAACGCCTAATAGACGGATTATCGTCCTTTAGAATGTGTGCATCATACAAAGAAACAGTCAGGTATGAAGCAGCTACAGTTCATCACCTCCAGCCATTTATTTTACCACCTGAAACTGGAGCTTTTTTCCAATATGCTGCTGATAATCCCGATATAGATGTCTATACACTTGATGGTCATAACTTCTTCTTCTTCTTCTTCTTCAGCCCTTTTTGTTTAAATCCATTTTTGGATATGGGCCTTCCCCAATTCCTTCCATCTATCACCATTTTGTGCGATTTTGATCCAATTCAAACCAGCTGTTCGTTTGAAGTCGTCATACCAGCGCATAGGTGGTCTTCCTCTTCCTCGTTTATGCTCGTACGGTCTCCATTCGATTACTTTACGATTCCATCTGTTTCTGTCACATCTAGCTACGTGTCCCGCGTAACTCCACTTCAGTTGGGCGATTTTAGTACCAACATCTGTCACTTTTGTAATAGATCTAATCCTTTCATCCCGAACTTTGTCTTTCCTTGTTATATTTAGCATTGCTCTTTCCATTCACCGTTGAGCTATTCTTATTGTTTCTATGTTACGTTTTGTTGTTGCCCAAGTTTCTGTTCCATATGTCACGGCTGGTAAAACACACTGGTCAAAAACTTTGGTTTTAAAGCGTTGGACTATTTTTTTGTTTCTCAGGATAAAGGACAATTTTCCGAAAGCGATCCATCCGCTTTTTATTCTCCTTTTTATTTCGCTCGTTTCGATATTTCTTCCCAGCTCTATTCTTTGGCCGAGGTATATGTATTCTTCCACTCTTTCAATTGGGATGTTTTCGACTTTAATTTCTGTATCTGGACCACTGTGCATTATTTTAGTTTTTTCCAAATTCATCTTCAGTCCTACCTTGTTTGACTCTCTGTTTAGATCATTTATCATTTCTTGTAAATCTTCTACATTTTTCGATAAGAGTATGATGTCATCGGCATAGCGTAAGTTAGTCAGTTGTTCTCCGTTCACATTTATTCCTTTCTCTGGCCATTCTATTTTCTTAAACACGTCCTCAAGTGCCAAATTAAAGAGTTTGGGAAGAGCGTATCGCCCTGTCTTACTCCTCTATTTAGTGGTACAGGATTAGTTTGTCGTGTAGGATATATGTTGCTGTGCTCCTTCATTCATTTGTTGTATAGTTGTATATATCTTTGATCTACTGGCTGTTTGCTAGTGCTCTATATATTGCCCAGTGTTCTATACTATCAAACGCCTTTTCATAGTCTATGAAGGCCATACATACAGGGAATCCATATTCATTCGATTTTTCCATTATTATTTTCATTACTAATAGATGGTCCCTAGTACCATAGTTCTTCCTAAATCCCGCTTGTTCTTGAGGTTGATACTGATCTAGTTTCCTTGTCAATCTATTATTGATTATTTTTGTCAACAGTTTGTACATATGTGACAGCAAACTGATTGGTCGGTAGTTTTCCAGTTTTGTGTTTTCGCCTTTTTTGTATAGTAGTATTACGTTTGAGTTTTTCCAGGTTATGGGTATTTCCCCTGATTTTAAGCATATATTTAATAGCTTTGTTATTTCTGATATTAGATTTTCGCCCTCTATAATCATATCTATTGATATTTCGTCTTCACCTGTAGCTTTGTTAAGTTTGAATTCCTTTATAGTTGTTTTTACTTCCTCTATTCTTATGTCAGGTTGTTCTTCGGATCCAACGTTTTGTATTTTTCTAGTTTCTTTGTTATCTTGGTCTATTTCTTGAGGTATTTTAGATTTATATAGTTCTATGTAGAATTCTTCTACAATTTTCAACATTTCCTCCCTGTCATGAATTACTATACCATTTTTGTTACGAAGTGCGTATGTTTCTTTCTTCCCCATTTTCTGTTTGAGTATTTTCATTCCTTGGTTTTTCTCTATTACTTCATTGATTTGTGTTCTCTTATACCTTTTCTTATTTCTTTATTCACTTGTTTAAATTCGTCTGTTGTTCTTTTGTTTTCTTTCGCCAGTTGTCTACGTTTTTCCATGAGCTTCTTGGTTGTTTCGTTAATAGTATGTTTGTTTTTATTGTGTGGTTTAATTTTCTTTAGTTCTTTTATAGAAGTATTTATTATCGCTGTTATTTTGTTGTTTACTTCATCCAGTGTGATTCTTTTGTCATCAATATCAGCGGTAGTTAAGTTTCTGTTGATTATTTCTCTGTGCATTTCTCCTTCTTCTTTTATTTCTTCTGCTGTCAATTTAATTGAACTTCTTCTGATTTGTTTTCTTTCTAATCGTTTGTCAATTATTAGTACTGCTCTTACGAGTCTATGGTCACTACTTGTATTAAATGAATTTAGTACAGTCACGTCGTGTATTTTATGGTCATAACACTCTTCATATAATTATATGAAGAATTATAATTACACTCTTCATATAGTTGGTATAATTCAAATTTTAACACCTGCTAGTGCGATTGTAGCCGATAAACCAATGGCACGAGCTTATGTTATTCTCAAAAGATATCGCGACAAAATCTAAAGTCTCGGTGCAAATTTATGAAAACAAAGGTATTATAGGATTGAGTTGTGGAAAATATTGTGGATGAAAATATAACTGTTTCTACGCTCCGAAAGATTGATATATTGTGGATGTATGGAAAATGGAATAAGATCTCAGAACTGCCAGGTTGGAGTGGATATATAGAATATTTGACGATGCACATGTCCCGAATTCTTTTTTTACCATTTATTCATCAGCAAGTAACTATAATACTGTTTACTCAACTTTACTGTGCGCCCTAGAGAATGCAAAAAAATATGGTTACGAATGCATCATTGCTTTTGATTAGCCCTTATATGCAAAAGCACGAGAAATTATTGTACAGCTTCTGAAGAATTACCATTATCAAAAATTATTGGCAGGCTTGGAGGTTTTCATTTAATCGTACCTGGGATCGATTAGTTATATTATGCAAGGAAGTGGTCTTAAAGAAGCTCTTTCCATTATTTATGCACCTAATTCTACAGATAAAATGTTGAATGGACATGTCTATGCTAGAACTGTGAGAGGTCATTTATTAATCCATGTGGCTTTGGCAATAATTATATCGAAAAATATTAATAATGATGAAGACTTGGACGCGACTCTTCGTACTACCATCGACGATGTGATCAACGAAATGGTGTCGTATGAATTATGGGTAAAATATTTTCGTATGGTGTCAATTGCAAAAGAATACGTAATACACGAATGAGAGATTGGGCAAATGCTTCCATATTTTCATGCTTCTGGACATTTTCCTTACGCTAAATCCGCGCATTTATATCTCTAAGATATGCTAAAGTTAGAGTAGTCTATGAATCCGATTGTTTTCCAAAAGTTTATTGCAGGATTCTTTACGGCCCGACGTAGTGACAAATTTAGTTGTAGAACTTGGTCTGACATGATCATTGAGTAGTCTCTCATGAAATCACTGAAAAGCGACGGACGTGTAGCACGAGGGAGGAGCAAAAGTGTCTTAAGCAAATGGGTTTATGACATGCATGCAATGGTCAGTGTATCCGAAGGATTAGAAGTACTTACTAATGTATCAATGGTCACAATAGATCAGCATATAGATGCAAGAGATTCACGTGTTAAAAGAGACAATGAAGACGTAAAAAAATTAATTGATTGGTTCTCTTGTTATAATCCATTTCCATAAGTTTCAATGGTAATGTCAATATCAAATGGAGTCGTCGGCGATGGTAAAATAAATTGTCACAATACTTGAAGTGGGTCTTGTTTCGATTTCAAACATGATTGGTCAAAAATTTTATAGCATTAAGCTGAAAGGTGCTGACAGAGTACTTCGTCTTTTAACGGTATCCAGCTCTGTGAAAGTTCAAAATGAACAAATTCCTATTGATCCTTTATTACTATTTCAACGCACATGTATTACAAAAAGATTTGACGATCAACTTCAAAAATTTTTGGAGTATGAACTCCATTTTCATTATCGCTCTTCGATGAGAATGGAATGCGTAAAAATCAAAAATCTGCTATTTATAAATGCTTTCAACCAATAAATGACGCTACTTATATCATAGATGGAGGATTTCTTTTACACCATGTTGTATGGAATAAGGGAGAAACATTTAATACGATTTTTAATACATATGTACAGTGCATCCCATTTTAGTTGAGACAGCCAGATATCTCGGTTGTTGTTGAAGATAGAACCTTGCGGTTTTCGCGGTCCTGTGCCACTTTTTTGTGAAACTGAAGATGTCCTGAACGGATTTTTCCTAACTTCTTTCGTTCATAAGTTACAGGGCGTTTTGAAAATTCACATTTTTTGGACCCCTTCCATATCTACGAAGTTTCTCAGCGATAATGTCAAATTGAAAACTTATCCCATAGAGAATTTTATGTAGAATTCAGTGGCGCACTCAATTTTTTTTTCGGGGTATGGTTATGGAGATACGACTCAAACTTACGATTTTTTCAATGGAACACCCTGTATTTTATCACCTCATTAAATTCCTTATTTTTTTCCTTCAAACTGATATATAATATATGACATAAATTCTTCAAAAATGCTCCAAAATCACTAAAACATTGATTTTTAATAGTAGGCTATGGATTTTTCATACAAAAAAGTTCATATTGAAGAAATACTACTTGTGATTTTTCCATGAAAGGAACAAGAACAATACTAACACTAATTCACTAACAAAACACAAAACGTAGGTAACTAATAGCAACAAATAAATAGTAATAAAAAGTTCATAATGTACAATAAGCAACTAATTAAATATTTACTCATACTATTTGATTTCGAAATTATTCGGTAACGTATTCATTGAATTGTTCAAATTGATGTCCATTTTCCCTAACACACAATTGACACAATTTCTTAATACGTCTTAATGCATTTAAAATTATGAAAGGCCGATTTTGTAAATTCTGGAAAACTGCCTCTGTTGTTGCATGAAGCTCTTCAATATTATTGTGCCTCTTACCGTATATTTTATTTTTCAAAAAATCCCACAAAAAAAAGTACAACACTGACAAATCAGGTGACCTTGTAGGCCACCTAATGGGTCCATTTGTTCCAATCCAATGGTGCTGGAAAGTTTCTCCTAAAAACGGCACAATCAACCTCGAATTGTGGGCAGGGGCACCGTCTTGTTGGAAGTAAATGGCATTAAGATAGGCGAGGGGAACATTCTCCAGGAATTCTGGTATTACTTCTTCTAAAATTGCCATGTACCTATTCGCGTTGAGAGCCCCTTCAAAAATGCGGTATTTCAGTGATGTCCCCAATAAGAAACAGGCTACATTAAAACCAAATCGACCCTGTTGTTGTTGCTCAAAAATTAGGTGTTGGTTTTCATTATACCAGTGCCTTGTATTTTGCCTGTTAAATAAACCGGCACTGCTTATATGGGCTTCGTCTGACCATATGACTTTACTCGCAAAATTATTGTCCCTTCGAATTTGGTTCAAAAACCAATTACAGAAATTCGCACGCCTCGCTGCATCACCAGGGTATAAATGCTGGACAATATTCACTTTGTAGGGTTTCAATTTGTGTTTTTTTAAAATCCTTTGTACTCGTGATCGGGGAACGCCAGTGTTATTTTCTAACTTCGTACAAGAAGTCTGAGGAGAGACACGGACGCTGGCTAAGACATTTATTTCATCCACTTCATTATTTTCCTTGTTATACGTCTTGGGTCAGGGTTTAGAATACGCACCATAATTTAGTAGATTATTCTTTAGTCGAAATATAGTTGCTCGACTAGGTTGACGCCTCTCTGGATATCTAACGTTTTAAAAACAATATATCAAATATTGTCTTATTGTAAATTACTAGTTTAGTTGTTTAAATATAATTCTAATGCTTCGTCAACATTTTCATGGCATTGATTGAAACATTGTATGATATCATACTTTTCGCTGTTCTGAAAAAATCTTTCAGCCATTATAAAATTTCACAAATTAACAAAATCGCCAAACACAAACACAATAAAACGCACCAAAATTTATCATCATGGCAGCAGATGTGTTGATTTCTTCACAGTCACTTGATAAAACAATGCTCCAAAAGTCATCAATAGTGTTTGTAGCGTCCATGACCGACTATAAAAAAATCACAAACACTGTAGTAAAACTTTGAAATCCATGGAACTCTATTAAAATTCAATGTTTTAGTAATTTTGGAACATTTTTTAAAACTTCATGTTTATATATTATATATATCATTTCGAAGGAAAAAAATAAGTAATTTAATGAGAAAATAAAATACAGGGTGTTGCATTGAAAAAATCATAAGTTTGAGTCTTATCTCCATAACGATACCCTGAAAAAAAAATTGAGTGCGCCCCTGGATTTTACGTAAAATTCTTTATGGGACAAGTTTTCAATTTGACATTATCGCTGAGAAACTTCTTAGATATGGAGGGGATCAAAAAGTGTAGATTTTCGAAAACACCCTGTAATTTATAAACGAAAGAAGTTAGGCAAAATCCGTTCAGGCCATATTGAGTTTCACAAAAAAGTGACACAGGACCGCGGAAACCGCAATGTTCTATCTTCAACAACAACCGAGAAATCTGGCTGTCTCAACCAAAATGGGATGTACTGTACAGGCTGTCCCATATTCGAGGGCAAGCATGGGGATCTCGCTTATTATAAGAGATAGGATACAGGTTTAAATTCGGCACTTTTGCTAAATTCGATGCCGAGTAATAATCTGAAAAGAAATGTGAGCTAACTCGAATGGATTTGGTTTTATGCCGAAAAAACTAAAAATTTCGATTTTCGTTTTTCGCGTTTGGCCACCTTATTATTAGGAATTTTCAAAATTCGATTAAACATTATTAAGGCACCTTCTTACGCACAATACTAATACGGTATTAAAAATATTATGTGACGTTTCGTTTATTCTGAACCACCATCAGGTTTATTTTTTCTTATGGGGGTTAAGATATATTTTTATGTCGTTGGATGGAGAATGTTGTGCTGATTTTAGCAATATATAACACTTTATGGTTTGATCGACTGCGAACTAAAATAATGAGAAAAATACGAAGAACAAGATTCCGCCTTCTTGGATCCAGCAAGGAATAATTACAGTAGTTCTACTTATTTAATTTGTTAAACTCGTTAGAACATCCAAAAAAATATAAAAACAGTTAAACAATTTCAAAAAAAACATTAACAAACATCTCAAACAAGTAGGTCTATGTAACACGGTCATAATAGCGACAACGCAAATTTATCGATAGGTAACAACAAAATAATTACACAGACAAACAAACAAAAATTATTATAATAAATGTTCGAACAAGTTTCCTCCTTCTTGAATACAGTAACGAATTCTTCTTCTACAATTGTTTACGCTTCTTTGAATGGTTCGCCTGGGAATTTGACGAAGTTCATTAACAACCCTATTCTGGAGTTCTTCTATATTTTGCGGTGGCGTCTTATAAATCATATTTTTTAAATAGCCCCAGAAGAAGTAATCTAAAGGGGTTAAATCTGGACTTCTTGCTGGCCACCTAAGTGGTCCCCTATTTCCCATCCATTTATCAGGAAATTCGCCGTTAAGATATTCACTTATTATCGCAGTATTATGAGGAGAAGCTCCGTCCATTTGCCACCAGAGAGTCCATCTTTCGTTTAGCGGAACATCATCCAAAAGGTCTGATATTTCGTTTGTTAGAAATGCGAGGTAGCGCTGAGACGTTAGGATACCTTCGTAAATAATTGGCCCAAGGAGCCTATCCTTCCAGATTCCAACCCACACATTAAAGGACCGGTGGCCTTGTCCTCGCATTTGCCTATTAATTCGTGGATTTTCAACGGACCAGTAGTGCTCGTTATTACGATTAAACATTCCATTAGTGGAAAAATTGCACTCATCCGTCCAAATTATTTGATTGAGAAAGTTGCGATTTTCCAGCATTTTGGTATTAAGTTGGTTACAAAAATCCAACCGTCTCATATCGTCTCCAGGCCGAAGAGTTTGACTAACGTGTAACTTAAATGGTTTATAACGGTGTTGCTTTAACACTCGCCAAACTGTCGTTTTGGCACTTCAATAGTTTGCTCTATTTCTCTGGTAGATGTTGAAGGATTTTCTTGAACCTAAGATGGATAACATAAAGTCATAACTCTCCAAAAAATATCTGCTGAAATTAGCAGTGAAGTGAGTGGAAATTCTTATAATTAGTATAATACTAACAAATAGTACCTGATGTAATATTTCTTCTTCGGCATCTCTGTCTAGTCTGCTACCATATGCATTTCGAGGTTTCTGAAAACATCCAAATTCTCGCAAATTTTGGTCTAATTTAAAAAAATATCTCTGGTTTGGTTGCTACCTCTCCGGATATTCCTCTAAATATCTTTGTTCTGCTCTGACACTATTTCTATTGCAGCTATAAAATATCCTTATCATGTCTCGTTTTTCTGAATTTGAAAACATTCTAAAGAAACTTGCAAATTTTAAAGCACTAACACGAAGGATCTTGCAGTTATTACCCTTTTTACAATTAGAAAATGACATGACAAAAGCCAACTCCTGAGTTTTGTTTGATTCATGGGTATCGTGATAATTTAATATTTAGTTTTTAATTTAAGAGTATTTTAGTTCGCAGTCGATCAAACCATGAAGTGTTATATATTGCTAAAATCAGCATAACATTCTCCATCCAACGCCATAAAAATATGTCTTAACCCCGATAAGAAAAAATAAACCTGATGATGGTTCAGAATAAACGAAACGTCACATAATATTTGTAATACCGTATTAGTATTGTGCGTAAAAAGGTGCCTTAATAATGTTTAATCGAATTTTGAAAATTCCTAATAATAAGGTAGCCAAACGCGAAACACAAAAATCGAAATTTTTAGTTTTTTGAGCATACAACCAAATCCATTCGAGTTAGCTCAAATTTCTTTTCAGATTATTACTCGGCATCGAATTTAGCAAAAGTGCTGAATTTAAATCTATATCCTATCTCTTATAATAAGCGAGATCCCCATGCTTGCCCTCGAATTTGGGACAGTCTGTACATAGATATTATGATAATAATGTCACAATCGTATTCGATGGTTATAACGATCATCAAAAAAATATCAAAGCTGCTGAACAACGTCGTCGATGTGCAGAAATTTCATGTACTGATATTCTCTTCGATGGATCCATGACTATTTCAACGGGCCAAAAAAAATTCCTTGGAAATGCAAGGAACAAGCTTAGATTTATTTCTATGCTACGTGAAAAACATTAATGTAAAACAAGCTCAAAACGATGCTGATGTTCTCATCATTGAAACAGCAATTTAAGAAGCGGATAGAGGAACAAGCATTGTTGTAGGTGAAGACATGGATTTGTTAATAATATTAATTGCACGAACACCTATCGATAAAATTATTTATTTTTTAAAACCTGGAAAAGCAAAAATACAAACAAAAATTTATTCCTCGCAAAGCTTCAACTAGTATACAACGTGTGAAAATCATATTTTATTTATACATGCAATTACCGGTTGTGATACTAGATCAGTTACTTTTCACACAGGTAAAATGAATGCCTTTAAATTACTTGAAAAGAATAAGGAATTAATTAAGTACCCCGATGTTTTTACTAAAGAAGAATGTTCTCGCGAGATGATTTTAATAATGGTATCCGTTTTCTGCTGGTTATATATAAAGCACCAATAAAAGAAGTGTCCATTGAAAATTACAGATATTTAACGTTTATGAATTTAACACAGCTTAAAAAACCCTATCTTCTCTTCTGCCAACATCTAGTGCTGCTCAGCAACATCTATATCGTGTTTACTACCAAGTGCAAGTATCGCTTGGTAACGATCTTGATCCTCTAGACTGGGGATGGACATTGCAAGATCAAATTTTGGAGCCAGTTAAAAAACTCTTCTTTCGCCCGCTCCTGATAGTCTGCTCAACTTTATTTTTTGTAATTGCACCAAGGGATGTACCTTGAACTGTGGTTGCAGAAAAGTTGGGTTATACTGTTCACCGGTTTGCGGTGATTGTCACGGTCAGAATTGTTTAAATGTATCACCCGATGCGTTTGATGACATTAATAATGACGAGTCTACTGAAGATGTAGATCCATCATGTTTCTTGACTGAAACTATGGAACCATAATAATTCGTCTGATCATTTAATTGTCGTATAATAATTTTTGTTTTTTAAGTAAACATTGTTTAATAAAAAAAAATTGTAATAATAAAAATTAAAAATCTTTTTTGAAATAGAAATAAAAATAATTTATTATAATTTTTTTATAAATAATTTTGTTAATAAAGAATAATTTATAATTCGTTTATTTTCTTTAATAAATAAATATTTTTTAATCACAAATAAATGTGAATGATGCATATTCGGGACACTACTTAAAAAAACGCATCTTGTAACTCTACCTCAAAGGTGGTGTGGAAACAGAGTGCACGTATTATAAGAAAAATAAACTTGTAGGCAATTTTCTAAGCCACAAATTTGATAACCACTATTTTTTCGATAAAAGTTACCATTAGCGAGATTTTTGCGAAAAACCGTTTTTCTTGACCTTTGACCCCGTGTAACATTTTTAGCGGCGCATGCATCGACGGGGATATTTGGGATGTTGCCACAAAAGGAAGCTTCATGCAAAAATCCAGCTTTCCGGGAAGTTTTCCGAAGTTTGACCTGTTTTATGTCTTTATTCCCCGAATTATTCTGTTATCTTCTCTAACAAAATCTAACCCTTCTAGGAACCACACTCTACTAGTAAAATTAACGATCAACCTTGTGTGTAATTTTTAAAATGGAAACTTATTTAAAGATACAAAAACACACTTTTATAAAAAAGGAAATCTATTTGCCAATAATCAGAAATTACGTTACTTCAACTAGACTTACGTCTGACAATAGCTTACAAACATAGCTTGACAATAACACTGACTTTACCAAAGGATAGTTAACGTAATGTCAATTTTTCATATAAACATATATGCTGGGGAGCTTCGTTTTCGAAATTTTGTAAAATAAATAGAATATTTTGAATATTTCTAAAAAAAGCAGATTTGAATCATTTTAAATTTGGTACACAGTGTGAACTAATTGTCCCTCATTATTTAGGGCTTATGATGATAAAATACGAAAATCAGTGGCGGAGATATGGGTATACCATCGTCCCTTTTCAAAAAAATCTCCTACGCCACTGACTTTATTGTAAATCCAATAACGTCTTCCGATTGATTATGCTTTTTGACACAAAAAAGTATGGTTCCATGGTAGACGTACTGATTTTGACATTTATACGAACCATATTTTAATTCAGACGTAATTAATTTGGTTGCTAGTTTCAAACGTTAAATAAAATGCCTTTTAAATTTTCTAATCAAGAATATGCTAACATACATTTTGTTTATGGTTTTTGTGATGGGAATACAGCAGAAGCAGCTCAAAAATACCGTAGACGATTTTCCAACAGACGACAGTCACATCATAATGTTTTTTCAAACGTGCATCTTTAATTCGTCAATCGAGGGTTGAAAGCTATACCTATAATACAACCGCTAGCTATACTTCTGTATTCGCTGAATGGTCCCCGCAATTTTACAAGTTATAACGCTTTTGTAGTCAATTCTTAACATGTTTTGGTTTGTTACCACTCAAGATTTTTGCCAGTTATTCTTTTAATACTTTGCAGCCCATATTATATGGATAATACGTATGTGCTACATGCAATTAAAATATTATATGCTTATAATCACAAATCTGGATGCAATGTCTAAACCAACTATATCGCTTTTGCATAGAACACGTGCTGATCGCGCGTTTTCATTACTGAATCTGTTCGGCGCTTGGGGTATAGCCAATAGAAAAGCGAACTTCCGAGTGCGTTTGTTTTTAGATCTGTTCATATCACTATTGTTTTGTCTATGATCCAGTCTTAATTTAAATACGACGCGATACGGAGTTTCACGCCGCGCCGCACCGGGTCGTCACAAATACGTCGTGTTTGCTTTTGTTAAATATACCTACGAAATGGATGAAGCCGGAGTCTCTTTACGTCGTAATACTTTAAAATTTAATGAAAATTTATGTATAGTTTGTCAACAAGGTGGCAAGTTAACAAGTGGAATAAACGGTTGTAGAAAAGTGCGATGGACTGCTCGTGAACGAAAAGATATTGTCTGTGAGAGATTAAAAATGATAAGCAGTGACTCTTTGTTTTTTTACCATATGACAAATGAGTGTTACCGTACCTATACAATGAAGACCAAAATAGAAAGATTGACAAAAAAATTAGAAGATCCCGAACCTGAAAATTTGGAATCCGATGTCGAAATAGGTGAGCAGTCTTCTTGTAATCGTGATAGATATACCAGATCTAAAGTGAAGTCTCGCAATGTTTCATCAGTTATTAAAGACGAAAAATTTCCCTGCGTAATATGTGGTAAAATATGGCTAGGAAAATATTGCAGTACAACATATAGAATTTGTGAAAGAGACAATTTCAAGGAAACCAAGCTGACTCCGATTCCGAAGATGACGAACCTTTAAATATTGAAGCACCTCCGAAGAGTATTTCCAAAAGCAAAATACTTGAAATGAAATCCTTATTTCAAATAATGTACTTTATAATGCACGGTGGGAAAAAAAGAACCCCATTACATGTCATGACAGGACTAACTGTACATGCTGTTTGTAAAAGTAGCGCCTTAATGAAAAGTTTAAACCGTACTGGGGTCAGCATATCATATGACGAAGTTTTAAGATGTCGTACAAGTTTGGCTTCGTTTGCTGTCGAAAGCTGTGAAAGTATTGTTCCATTACCATCCCATTTCGATCGTTCGAAGTTTACTACTGCAGACGCTACAGAATCGGGTTTAAATGGCACACATGATACTGTTGCAGTACTTTTTCAAGAAAAATCCAGTGAAGTAATAAAGAAACCTAATATTTCAGACACTAATGTACGTTACTCCAATCGTTCGTTTCACAATAGTTTACAATGTCAGCTGTTAAAAGACTTCTACAAAGCCCCAGGACCAATTTCCCTTCCAGAAATATTCGCTGATGCCAAAAAAAAAATAACCTTGGGGTCTTATTTTAATTTACGAGCTGACGATGCAGCTTGGTTTTTGTGTAGAATGGATATTTCCGTAGAGCAAATAAAAAGTTTAAAAGTACATCAAATAGTTCCATCATGGCTTGCGTTTAATTCAGTGTTAACTAAAGATGACCGAATTAAACAAAGTGTTGGGTTTTTCCAATATTACCTTACCCAGTTACTGATTATTCCACTATCTACACGGTAATTTTAAAGATATCTTATATCAGCTACAGCAAACAAGCCTTGCAGTTTTTTGTGATGAGGGTGTTTACCATATTGCTAGGCACATAAAGTTTTTACGAAATGAAGAATTTGAAAATATTACCTTAATGCTAGGCAGTTTTCACATGATAAAGGTGGTTCTTGCCTGTATCAGAAAATATTTACGAGGTAGTGGTGCTGAAAATGTATTTGTTGAACCAGGTGCATTCGGAATAAATACTGTTGAACAAGTTTTGAATGGCTCAAATTACGCAAGGTCTGTGAAGGGCCTTTTTATGCTTAGCGAGGTATTACAACGGTTACAATTCGAAGCATTTTTTACAGAACATAGTTCATCTAATTACGAACAAGAAATTATATCTATTCAAAATTTACAAGACACAATTCTTGAAAGGAATGTAGAAGAAGCACATACTGTTTATAACAGTTTCCAAGAAAACGCTAATAATCTCCTAGCAGACTTTAAAAATTTTATTCTGAAAAGATGCGAAGAGTCTGATCTTTTTAAATACTGGAATAATGTTTTAGTTTTAATAAGATTAGTGCGTAACCTAATTCGAGCCGATCACATGGCAGACTGGAATTTATATTTGGATACGGTTGAACAACATGATATGTTGTTATTAGAAAAAAGTACACCAGAACTTTTTTCTAAATTTATGGAAGGCCAATTTGTAGTAAAGCAGTCAAACATAACTTTTACATCAGTTGGTACAGATCAAGCATTAGAGCAGACAATAAACAGATCAAACAAAAGCTCGTCAGGGATTATTTGGTCTACTCGTAAAAAAGATTTTGTAGCTGCCTGGGACCTTGTTTATCATGAAATTTTAGCAATATCCAACCTTCACAGGGAAAAAACGTTTGTTCAAAATGACAATAATGAATTAAAATCCCATCATGAGTACCAACCAGGAAGAAATTGATCGGACTGAAGCTTTAATCCAAAAGATGGTAAAATTTATAACTGAAAGATTAAATCCGTTTAAGGAAGGGAACCAGCAACTCCGAAACATTGTAACACCCTTATGCCGAAACTACAAAGGCGTTGTTAGACGTGTTTAAAACTGGCTGTCGGACGTATGAAACTTTTCAGAAAGAGAGATTTAAAGAATTCAGCAAACCAATTTCTCAATGTATTAGCAGGGTCAAATTACCACAATTTAAAACACCTGCCCCTGATTGTCATTGTTATCTTTTGAAACTTAAAAACTTAACTGGCCATTTTTGGGCCTGGTATCCACAAGATTCTTAATAAGTACACCTTTGACAACATAATTCCGTAAAAACATTGCGGGGACCTCTCAAAAACACAGAACGTTACCTAGCGTGTGGACTACTAGGAATCCTAATCGTCTGAATTTTAATACGGTAAGGAGAAACAATAACGCACTTCGTGAATTTAATAGAGATTCGAGGACTAGTCAAAGAAGAGTCAGGCGAACCACTGAAACTTCTAAAAGCACTATTGTAAGAATATTAAAACAGTACCACAGACGTCCTTTTCATCTGCAACCTGTCCATGGTTTACACCCAGGAGACTAAGAACGCAGGGTTGCATTTTGTAGGTGGCTTCTGAACTCCGTTCATAACAATGGGGATTTTTTAAGTAATATTCTCTGGACTGATAAGTCATGTTTTACCCGACGAGGTATTGTGAATTTTCATAATCAACATGTATGGGCGCATGAAAATCCTCATGTGAATATTTGGATAGGCATTTACAATGAAAATCTATTTGGTCCTCATACACAGCGTGTGAATTCTGAAAACTTTCTGCACTTTCTGGAGACCGAGAATCATAATATGTGGGACGACGTTCCACTTAATATGCGAAGACAAGCGTGGTTGCAACTCGATAGATAAACGTTCGTAATTGGCTGAATACAAATTTTGTAGGTCGTGGTGGTCCAATTGCATTGCATCTCCGATCTCCAGACCTAACCCCCATGGATTTCTACCTATGGAGTCATCTGAAAAAAATTGTTCATTCAACGCCAGTGCCAACTACAGATGTGCTAATTAGCCTAAACCATTCCATTAGAAAACGGTTCCAGTGTGCATTCAACAAAATGGTTTTTATTTCGAACAATTATTACATTAAAAATTATTATTAATTTTATTACATACATAAATAAAAAGTTTACCTCGAGTAGGATTGAACCTACATACATAAAGACAAAATTTACATCGATTGGGGCTTGAACCTTGATGGCCCAGTTGGTTAGTGCGGTACTCTAGCAAAGTACAGGTCGTAGGTTCAAATCCTACTCGAGGTAACCTTTTTATTTATGTATTTAATAAAATTAATAATAATTTTTAATTACATGTTTACCTTTGAACTTATTGGTTCATAACAAAAACTTATAATAATAATTACATTAGTCAATTTATTATTTTGTCAATGAAATGTTTTGTTTAATATTTATTTGTATCGATTTTCGGTTCGTAAACGTTAATTAAAAAACCATTTTTTCCAGTGCCTACTTTGAAGCAAAGTGGTTTTTTCATTAATTTTTACGAACCGATAATCCAAGAACATAATAAATAAATAAATAGTTACATTAGTTATTTATTGGTGTATTGGTGTATTTGCTGGTTTTATTAAAAGTTATTTAGTTAGAATTTGTACGCAGTCCTAAATGTTAACACAGTGCGTGCCAAGCTATTTTCATAAAAATTTCCTGGGGGCCACATCAATTTTTCCGAGTTTATTATTTTTTATCTATTCTTATTAGTGTTTATGTACAACTAAATGTATTTTTGATGTTTTTTTTTATTATATTAAGTTTTTCGTCCGTCACCCAAATATGGGTGACATGGCCCCCTGGGAAATATTTTCATATTTTTTCTATGTGGGGCCACGTCATCCATTTAAGGGTGACGGTGTTTTTTTGTTTTTAACTCCTTTTTTGTTGCAGGTGTCTACTGAGTTCTTAGAAAGAGACAAGTAGTGAATAGTTAGGTACTTTTAGTGCGTGAATAGTATGTGACAATGAGTAAGCGGAGGTTAAGAGGTAAAGAACTAGAAGACATTGCGAACAATATAGACGAATTTGAGAACGAGGTAGATGAACGGGACTATAGTTCCGACGATTCTGTTGACGATCCTTTATGGGTTGAATCGATCAGTAAAAATGAGCTAGAATTGTCGAGCAGCAGGACAATATTGCAGATGTCTTACAGGAGATGACTCTGGAGGAAGAGCGAGAAGCTGCATCAGAAGAACCAGACAATCTCGTACCACCAGAATGTATTTGGTCTACGTATGAAGGCAGACACAAAAACTTTGAGTTTATTGGACTCCATGGGGTACAAAAAGAAATTTCGCCGGACGTTACCCCTCTAGATGTGTTTTCCCTTTTGGTGGATGACGAATTACTTAACTACATTGTTGAACAAACAAACGAGTTTGCTCGACAAACTATTAACTCCAGAACTACCAAGAAATATTCGCGACTTAATAAATGGAAAGAGACGAACGTAGAAGAACTAAGAAAATTCTTAGGCTTAACGATATGGTTGGGATTAGTAAAAATTAGTTCTCTCCAAAATTATTGGGCCAAAACCGGTATTTACAAAAACGGAATTCTGCCTTCCATTATGTCAAGAAATCGGTACCAAATGCTATTATCAATGATCCATTTCAACAATAACAACACTCAGGTTGGAAATCGCCTGGGAAAAATATAGCCGTTAGTAGACATATTGCAACGCAAATTTCAAGAAGTGTGTATGCCAAACCAGGACGTCGTTATCGATGAGACGCTTGTGCCATGGAGAGGCCGCCTAATCTTTAGGCAATAATATTCCTAATAAAGCACATGACTACGGCATAAAACTATTTAAGTTATGCTCCATTTATGGGTATACATGGTCCGTAAAAATTTATGCCGGTAGGGCGGCAAGTGGTATAAGAGAAATTGGTTTGGCGCATAACGTTTGTTTACAATTAGTAGCAACACTTTTAAATCAGGGCAGAACTTTATATATCAATAACTGTTATACCAGTTATGACTTGGGCTAAAGCACTGATAGATCAGAATACCCATGTTGTAGGAACATGCAGAGCAAACAAAAAACATATGCCAAAGGAAATTGTAACAGCCAAATTAAAAAAGGCGAAATTATTGCTCGTGAAGACCAGAACGGTATTGTCGTTTTAGTATGGAAATACACTCGTGATGTCCGTCTTCTCTCTACTAAACATTCACCTACATTAGTTCCTGTTAATTGTAAAAATACGCCTACTAGCAAACCTTCTCTTAACACTGCTCCTGGTAGTTCCATAGACCCAATCGAATTGGATCAACCCTCTACTTCTGCGAATGTTGTTCCTTCATTACAGCAATCTTCTGGTCCGGACCAATTTACGGAAGAATCGGATATTCAAGATGAATTCCCTACAAATTACTCTGCAGCTGGTGGTTTAGCTATGGAAGTGCAACCTTCAATACCTGCTCGACGTAAGTCGAAGAAGGCGACGCACAATCAAGGAAAGGCAGGCATAGACCTTTCTAACCAAATGGCGTCTTATGTATCTACCTTAAGGAAAGGTATAAAATGGTTTCGAAAAGTAGGGTTAGAATTTCTCCTAGGAATAGCAGTGGTTAACGCCTGGGTCGTGTACAAGCATGTGATCAAGAAAAAAATTGGAATAGTAAAGTTTAGGGAACAGTTGACAGCCGAATTACTCAATATTGAACAAGCAAGCGAACCGCAACCTAAGCACGGAAAGAAATCAGCACATCATTTGGTTCCGACAATCGAAAATGGCAAGAAGACGAGACGAAAATGTACATCTTGTTATGGAAGAATTCAAAAGGAACTAGGCCGTAATCAAGTCGGGAAGAAGGCAAAGGGGGTCTATACTCACTGCGATGGCTGTGTAGATTTACCTCAGCTATGTTTGCCATGTTTTAATTTAATTCATCAGAAAAATTAACGAATTATTACCTTATTTATTGAAACTGTTTAGGTTGCATTACCTCCATTTATTTTTTACGTTTTTAGAATGTTCTAATTTATTTTTTTACGTTTTCCCCCCGTTTTTAAACATTAGTGTTTCTTATTTTTCTGGAATTCTAATTAATTATCATATAAAACCAAAGATTGTTAGTTTGCTAAAACCAACCAAAAAGTGATGTTTCACAGAAGGGTACCAAGTTATATCCTCATTTAAAACACGTTGGCTGGCATACAAATGTGTATGACACGGCCTACAGGAAAATG
This sequence comes from Vesta saturnalis, assembly GCA_036346205.1. Lineage (NCBI taxonomy): Eukaryota > Metazoa > Arthropoda > Insecta > Coleoptera > Lampyridae > Vesta > Vesta saturnalis. Next base: position 3,296,002 of record JARFJB010000047.1, read on the forward strand.
TGTCTGTCACCCGTATATGGGTGACATGGTCCTCACGGAAACATCACTGTCACCCCTATGTGGGTGACGTGGCACGCAATGGGTTAATCATACTAGTTAATGACATTACTTGACAAAACCTGAAATATCTCGAAAACGGTGCGCCGTACGTGTACTATCAAACCACACTTTTTTGTTCCAAAAAGCATAAGCAATTGGGAGATGTTATTGGATTTGCAATAAAATCAGTGGCGTAGGAGATTTTTTTGAAAAGGTACGATGGTACACCCATATCTCCGTCACTGATTTTCGTATTTTATCATCATAAGCCTTAAATAATGACGGACAATTAATTCACACTGTGTACCAAATTTAAAATTATTCAAAATCTGCCTTTTTAGAAATATTCAAAATATTCTATTTATTTTATAAAATTTCAACACTCTGTATCTCGAAAACGAAGCTCTCCAGCATATATGTTTATATGAAAAATTGACATTATTTTTACGTTAACTATCCTTTGGTAAAGCCCTGCCGTTGCAAACTGGACCACCCTGTATAAAAGATAAATAAAGAAAATACACAATTTAATTACTTAAAAGATAAGTATTTTAATTATATCCGAATTTACTAGGCATCATGAATTACCTGAAAACGTGCTAATTCATGGTCACGTTTTATTGGTGGATTGTCAGGAACTACAAAATGACGTTCTGTATTGGCTATAAAAAAGTGAAGGTTTATAAAAGTAACGTGACGTCTTCTGATTTTTATTTCCATGTTAAGACTACCAAGTGTTTCCTTGCATGAGCTGTTCTGCCAGGAAAAAAATATACCTACATGTTAATACACATTAATTCACTGTAATAACAAGATTGAAAGGAAATGTTTGGATAAATAATTTGAATAAATTTAATTCAGGTGACTAAAAGGAAAACATTAATTATTAAACTGTTCAAAATGACCGCAATTTGGCAAAATACACTTATTAATACCTACTCTCTAAAAATTTAATGTGGTCAACACATCGCTTTCTTACCTACATGTCATATTAAATTAGTAAAGGGTGTAAAGGGAAACCTGTTTATATTCTTCAGTGCAGGCTGTGTTATAAAATTGCAGCGGCCTCCTCCACCTTCCGCATCATTTTTTTATGCAGGTTTTTTATTGCACACAACTTATTTCCAATTTCTGCTCTGGAATAACACACGACCTTCCAACTTACAAAGAAATAAAATAATAATTTTTTTTTAGATTAATTATGCAACTTCTTTCGTAGTATTTAAATAGGTAAAACAAAGCAACGGTTGTTACGTGCCAATAAGACAGAGGCAACAAATTAAATAATGCCGGGGCTCAGTTCGCCGGAGGCACTGGATGCGTGGGTGTGTCTATTATTACAGACAGTTCACTACTCAACCGTAGCTATTTAAACGACCGTTTTGCTCAGAACGGATCGTGTATAGGGGAATAAAAGTTCAAAGTAATTTTGGGCGCCAGGAATCGCCCCCCCCAACGCCAGCCCGCACCGTTATTCCGACTCCTGAATACACGGTGGTGCAGTGGATGAGTAAGGAACTATAGGAAAAATGGAGGAAGAAAACAACACCAAACAAAACAACTACAGTACTGTAGTAAATGTAAATTTAATAGTAATCTTTGATTACTTTTTCAAAACTGTGTCGAACTTATTCTCACAAAACAAAAAAATAGATTAACATTTCAATTTTATAAATGCTACTAAGAGCCGAAGTAATATTATTACGATTCAAAATAACCCCAAAGTTGACCCATATACCAAATAAATAAAAACCAATGTTTATAGTACTTTAGCAAGTTGCTGGGTAACTATACGCAACCCAAAACCAATTAATCCTAGAGTAAATTTTAAATAATTAGCTGGAAACGTTTCCTGTGCTTAATGAAAGACCTTGCATAGTGTGCACTGAAAGAAAACATACATTCTCGCTACCACAAGCGTTTTAGATAACCCACAAAAAAAATGAAACACAGAATAGTGACTAACACTTGCTGCAGCTTACACAAATAGTATAATTATTCCCTGAAATTATCATATAGATAAGTAATTCTTATTGAAGTTTACAGAAAACACATTATTATTTAATTCATTAACCGCCCATTTAAAGCAGTGACAATAAAGAAAAGAGGAGCGATTCGGTTGGCCCGCGTTATTTATTTCTGAGAAAACAAACTCATTAACAAATATTTAGAAAGAAAAGGAGCCAGAAATAAATAATTGAGTTACTAAATCTTTCTCGCAACCTAATTTTGATGAAAAAAATCCTTTATGAGAAAAGAAATATTCAGTTTTATACAGTAAAAGTAATAATTTCTACACATGTAATTTCACGTCAATGATACCATGTAGCCACTTCCATTTTCCTAAATTCTCGTGACGCGCATACTTAAATAATGAAACTCGTCTATTGCGCAGCTAGCATTTACATTAAAAGTAAATGGTAGTGTGAAGCCCAATACGTAACCAATTAATAAGTAGGGCTGTAAATATCACCTCAATCAGATAATGAAACTCCCTTAATGGCAGAGTATAGGCTTAAGAAGGTAGTACGATATTAAATCAACCATAGCAACAGCTGTTAACTAGAGGTTATTGATCATATTTGTAGATACCATTTAGTTAAGGTGAGCATTTATACGGTCGTTAACCCTAACAGAATTCTATACCTTAATTCATATACAGTAATGGAAGTAGTAAACAAAATAATACAGATAAACTCTGTGACCTTATTGGATGGCGAGAGTTCTTACTCTAACGATGGGGTCGCAACCCAAGCAGGTGCAGCACTCCCGCTATGATATGGCCAATGGTTTGTTCTAGAGTAGTCAATCCAACTTCAGATTTAAGTTACCGTAATGTTACACATGAAGGATAGTAGGTTCGTAAGAAGAATAATTTTTCCATCTAACTCCCCAAATCGATTGATAATCGCTAAAAAAAAGGAAGGGTAGGTGAGCACTAAGATAAGAGAGGTTTACGAGCTTACTACTAAGTTGTAAGGCGTGCGATAAATGTGAAAACGAGCCTGCTAGGTTCTAATCTAAAGCTTTATACTTGTAGATTGTATGGGTTCCGTTCCCTAAGAAGCAAGATTTTAAATTAGGACCAAATGAGAAAAACTGTAATTCTTACCCCTTATTGGACACGATTAACTTTTGTTTGAGATCCGCAAAGCTTGCGATCAATAGGAATAGAAAATTTGGTAGGAATTCCTATTGTTTTGAAATCTTTTACTAGTATCCGAAACAATTCCGTTTATTAGAGAAAGTGTAAAAGAAATCACAGAATTTTCGTAGCGTCTCCAATATGGCGGAGAAGAAAGTAAAACAAAATGTTTATCAAAATAGAATTTGTGATCTATTAGATGTATATTCAATAAACGATTTTCCTATTGGGTATTTGATACATCAAACATCGCCCTCTTACGAGAATTTCGTAAACTAACCTAAAGTATTGGCGTTTACAACCATTGCATAGTACAGAGTTTGGCTAGACGCCGACAGATGTTATACCTATTTACTTTTGGTAAAAATTATTAACATTAACCGGATTTTTGTTAAATTACACAACTGAGGACATGTAAATTACTGCAATGTCTTTCAACACTGAGTGTACGAATTGTGCGTTTAGTACATATCGACAAGAAGTTAAAATAGATAATTGTATAGCAATTAACAGAGTTATGCACAAATGAATTTTTGGATGTTACACTGTTTTAAAAATAGTTCATATGTACTCCGGGAAGCAAGAGGTATGTTTGATAGAGAGGCTTCACTTATGTAGACAAACGAGCATATTTTTCTTTTAAATAAATTGCAACACTTCAGCATCAATTAAGAAGTATAATTAATAATTTGGGCGTTTATAAAAATACTAAAATATAAGATAAATATGATAGCGATAGCCTTGTCAGTAAAAAAAAAAACATTCAAACAGATTATCAGAGAACCTTTAGATGATTTAAATACATGTACTTAAATTCCTAGTTTATCGATTCTGCAACTGAAATTAGCATGTATCAAGTAATTCTGTATCATTCATATGAAGTTTTGCTGTTGAAGTTATGTTTATTATAACTCAAGTTATTAATTTTTTAAAGTGGAATTACAAGTAAAAAAATGGAATTAAGCAGAGATCATGTTCGAATCATGTTCTTTTATGATTTTAAAAAATGTTTAAGCGCTTATGAGTGGAAAGAGCGTTTAGACTCGGCTTTTAGTGAACAAGCACCTCCATTGGCTATAATTTACCGATGATATAAGGTATTTGAACGGGAAAGGAATTGTGTTCAGCATCAAAAAGGAGCAAGGTGACCTCCTACGGTTGTCACGACAAAAACATTGCTGCTGTTAAAAGAATAATTGAAGAGGGCAATAAAGACACTTAGGCGGTAATAGAGCGTCAACTCAAATTTGGATGTTAGAACAATCATACACGATCACCTGCATCTAAAAAAAGTGGTTAGTCGTGTGCAGAGCGTGTAAGAATTTGCCATGAAACTTTAAATGTCTTAAATAATGGCGGATACCAAATCTTTTCCAAAACTGTGACAGGCGACGAAACTTATATTCCCTTTTTCGACGTACCTACCCGCCAAGATAGTCGTGTGTGGATTCACGAAGATGAGGAAACCCCAACAATGACAACGAAGCAGCGAGCTATAAAAAAGGTTATGTATACAGTTTTCTTCAGAAGTACAAGTCTAGTAAAGCCAATTAAGCTGGAAGGACAAAAGATAGTTACAGCTAAATGGTACACTGAAAAATTTTTGCCTGATGTATTCAGTAGGGTTTCAGACAAGGGAATTATGTTGCAGCATGATAATGCATCGTCCCATACGGCAGTTTCAACTCTAGTTTTTGGCTGAAAAAAATATAATGGTAATAGAACATCCACCGTACTCGCCCGTAGAAGCGATTGATGCCGGAGTTCACGCTTATTTTGAAGGTATTCCGAAAGAAGATTGGTTGGGAGCTTTTAAACGGTGGAAATAAAGAATGGTCAAGTGTATTATTGTTGAAGGGAATTACTTTGAGCATATTTAAAATAAAGTCCTGGAAAATATTAACCGTGTTTCTTATTTTTAATAAATTCAGATCGACCCTCGTGTCCGAGTGCAAAAAATTACGATAGCACCTTGCTAAGTTAACTCAATAGTTTAGAACGCAAACGACATTAAAAAGTCAAAGAGTTACATAACATAGAAGTATTACTCAGCTTGCATTTGAAACAATGCACTTTAGATTTTGAAAAACACTTATAAACTCCAGATTTGTTTTTTCAATTTGAAATTAAAAACACTTACAAACAATACATTCTCTTGCTAATTAACTGAAGTATTGCATTATGTGGGGCAATTGGATGTTTTTAATTATCGATTAAAATAGGTTTCCCAACCTACTTGTTCAATTAAATAAGATAATCTCTAGTAAGATTATAAAGTATTCCCCTTCATGTTTTGTAAAAGAAACAATTAAACCATTAAACATTGTAATCCTCTAAAAGACAACGTGTAAAAAGTTAATAATGCACGTACACGTACACGTACGCGTACACGTACACGTACACGTCAAGTATTTGTACACGTACACGTACACGTACACGTACACGTACACGTACACGTACACGTACACGTACATGTACACGTACACGTACACTTACACGTACACGTACACATACACGTACACGTACACGTACACTTACACGCACATGTACACGTACACGTACACGTACAAGTAGACGTACACGTACACGTACACGTACACATACACGTACACGTACACGTATACGTACACGTACACGTACACGTACACGTACACGTACACGTACACGTATTACGTACACGTCACACGTACACGTACACGTACACGTACACGTACACGTACACGTACACGTACGTACGACGTACACGTACACGTACGTACACGTACACGTACACGTACGACACGTACACTACGCACGTACACGTACGACTACACGTACACGTACACAGTACACGTACACGTACACGTAGTCACGACGTACGTACGTACACGTACACGTACACGTACACGTACGTACACGTACACGTACACGTACACGTACACGTACACGTACACGTACACGTACACGACGTCAAGTACAGTACACGTGTACACGTACACGTACCGTCACGTACGTACACGTACACGTACACGTCACGTACACTGTACACGTACACGTACACGTACCGTCACACGTACACGTACACGTACAAGTCAGGACACGTACACGTACGACGTACACGTACACGTACACGTACACAGTACAGTACACGTACACGTACACGTACACGTACACGTACACGTACGTACGTACACGACGTACACGTACACGTACACGTACACGTACGTACACGTACGTACCGTACACGTACGTACAGTACAGTACACGTACACGTACACGTACACGTACACGTACCACGTACACGTACACGTACACGTCACACGTACACGTACCGTACACGTACACGTACACGTACACTACATACACGCACTACACTACACACTACACTACACACTACACACACTACACACTACACTACACCTACTACACACTACACCTACACATACACCTACACATACACCACTACCACATACACCTACACTAACACACTACACTACACTACACACAACATACACTACACCTACACATACACCTACACATACACCTACACATACACCTACACATACACCTACACATACACCTACACATACACCTACACATACACCTACACGTACACGTACAAGCAAAGCTTAGAAATCGAAAAAATACGGAAGCGTTATAAAGCTTCACTTACATGTGAGCGGAATTAAAGATACTGGCTACAGGTTGTTTCGATTCCTCATTGAATTTTATTTAAACTATTTTGTTAGATTGTAGTTATTCGAAATTCAATTACATTTTAATTTTCAGAAGAATGGGTTAGTAAGAAAACAACAGAAGTCACGAATACAAAGCAAATCGAAACTAGAGTTAAACGTCAAGTCGTTCTAGAAGATGGAAAGGTTGTTGAAGATTCTGGACCTGTGGTCACTACAAATACTACCGAAGATACCGAAACCCAAAGATATCATCAAACTGAGGTAATTATTGTAATTTGCCTACCTAGATTTTTCAGCACTTAACACAAATCAAAAACATTTTTGGTATCCATTGATTGATAAAAATACATGATGTTTATTATACATATACAACATGAAGTATGGCTTTAAATTGATAAATGTTAGTGTAAAATTTAGAAAATAACTTTTATTAATAACAACGCTTCTATTTACTGACTAGGGTAGGTGCAATTGCTGTCGAAACGTTGTATTGATTATACAATTTTTCATTTAAACAAGTAGTTTTTTTCTGAATAATTACAGTAAAAGTTTTTGTGTTCATAAGTAAGAACCGCTTCCAATTAGAAAACAACTTTTAATCTGGATGTAGAGGTAAACATTTTTTACTAAAAATTATTGGTACGGATAACCTCACTACAATATGTACAACTCTTAGGTAAGAAAACAACCATTAACCAATAATAAATATGAGTACAACAGAAATCATGTTGCAAAGTTCCTTTCGTAAGTCTTCATTAGCAATCAAACTTCGTATGTATTGTCTCTAGGACATGGGCTCTATAGATTCACTAGCAGCTTCAACAGGAATATTCTTTAACCCAGGGTATTACTGTTAGGCTGATTTTGGCTCTAATATGAAATGCAGATGGGAGTGAAAGGGATAGCAATACTATCTAGGTCAATGGATGTTTGGGATCAATACACTTTTTCCAGATCTAGGACAACAAACTTTTAGCTGTATCAGTGAACTGTTGGACCCAACTAAGTGTATCTAGGTCAACAAAATTTGTCTAGGTCAATTAATTCTATCTATATCAATAAAATTTGTGAGGACCAATCAATCTATCTATGTCAATAAACTACCCGTTTCCAATAGCAACTACGTGTTTCTGAAAACCTGTTCCTGGACACCTAAACCTGTTTAGGGAAAACATGTATTTGCATCTGGAAACCAGCTACTTGTTTGGGGTAAAGATGTATCTGAATATGAGAAACAGCTACTTGTTTGGGGTAAACAGCTTTTGGTAAACAGATATCTGTGCGGGACAAATAAGTATCAGACTGGGAGATAAGAGTTGCAATGTATATACATTTCTCAGAAACACTAACACGATTTCCATAAAAAGCTACATGAACGAATCTATATTTTTACCCCAAACAGGTGCGTGTATGTCGTAAACAGATACCTATTGTAAGGGAAATAACTAAACGCAAATGGCACCTGCAGTCAACTCCCATCGCTATACAAATTAAACTCCTCTGGAAGTATTTATTTTATTAAATGCAAATATATTTCATGTATATGATTGTTATTTCAAAGTAGGGGCTCCTCGAACCAATACGGATGTCAGTCATTTAACACCTGGGGTTGATAAGAAGTTTCTCAAGCGCCACTCAAAGTAATCTTCATTTGTGACATTTTACCTGTTCATAAATACGGGGTTTTCACCGTAATGGTGAAAACTCAATTAAATTTATACTGTCAAGACGCTTGAAATCTGTTACTTTTCACTATTCACTATTAACTTCAATCTAGATTGCGTTTAAAATTAATCATTGAGCAAGTATCTACCAAATAAAAGTTAATTAGGCAATTAAAACTCTGCTCTACGTCATCATACACGATCAATCGTAGTACGTTTAGCAACCTTACAAACATAATAAGATGGCGGCACACTCGCCTTTATAACCTCGGTACACAATTAATGGTGAGTAGTGGAAATCCTAACTTGACTTGCTGTCAGGCGTCTTAAATTGTTTCAATTGAAATAAAATTACCTGTTAATATATTGATAATATACATATACTAGAGTCATTCCTTATTTCGGAACCGAAGGATTGGTATAACAAATTTGCTACTTTGTACACAAAAGAGTAATTACTTAAATAACAGTGTTATTACTAATTATAGGTAATTTTCTGTCAACTTGAAATTTTAAAATACGGAGATTGAGCAACTACCGTAACATGTGTTAGCGTTTGAACACAAATTTTGACCTATGTAAATTCCATGTTCTATTGGCTATTGTTATGTTATAGGAATTAACTTTAAAATTTCAACGGATTAACTAATATTGGCGAATTGATTCGATGCTAATTACGGTTAATTGTATTTTGACGATTCTAACAAACACAATTTTTTATACTCAACGTGTGTATGATAGAAGTTTCATTACATTTTAATGTTTTATACGAATGCAAGTTTTAATATATACGGAATTATTTAACGTGATTACTAAAAATCAATGTAGTACGCAGCTAATTTGGTTTATTTTTTTTTAATTTAAACTAGCGGGGTTCTAATTGGTGTGTGGGTGTATAATTTCAAAACTGTACATTAATTATTTAATTTTAAGTTTTATCAATCTCTCAATCAGACCTTAAACAGCATTTCTAACAATATAATTAATGTTGCTAACGGTCGTTTATCAACCCGTCTAGCTTAAGGAAATTTCTCTTAGGATTTTACTTGTCAATGTTTCTACACTTGATTACCTAATCAGACATACCAAATATTTTGCATGTATACGTTTAAGTAAATAATTCAATTCTATATTTTGGTTTCATTACGGAATATGTAACGTTTTTAAGGTTTACTGTACCGTTTGATTAATCTATTTCAGCGTATGCGATCAACGATTGGGGCGTTTTCATTGACTGCTATCAATTAATGATAATTGACGATAACCTAGGCAGCCGAAAAGGAATAATCTTCACACTATTTTCCATAAACAGGTAGCTCTTTTAGGTAAGCCTACCGTTAGGGGTACCGGTTTAGGGGCAAACAAACTTCTAGTTTTCGGAAATGAGTTTGTGTTTTTGAAAAAAAACGTAGGGCCGTACTGTTTTTCTTTCACCTGATATTTATATAGCCGACGCAGATACTTGTTTATCCCAAACAAGTTTACTCGTTACAGGTGCCCGGTTACCCCAGCAGGTAACTGTTTACCACAATCAGGTATCTGTGTACCCCAAATAAGTATACGTTTATCTCAAATAGTGTCATTTGTCCTGATTTTATCAAAGATTTTTCGATAATTTTCGAAGTTATAAATTACTTATTAGTACCGTACATCTTAAATGTAGTATAAAACTCTCGTAAGTGAATTTAATAACGCATGAATGTTTGGAGAAGCTTTTCTATTGTAACGCTTTCTTTTGTCTTTTACGTATTTAAAAGGTTTATGACTTTTTTAGTATTTTCTGAAACAGAAATGAAGCTTTTGTTGTCGATCAAAGTAACACGAAAGTTTAACAGGAAAATGAGGAACTTAGTTTCTTTGTAGATAGAGTAGTTTTTGTGTAAATAAATGTTTTCGTTCTTTTAAATTAACTGAATTTCGTTAAATGGAGTCGAGATTGCATCATATAAAATTAAATTAAAGAACGCTTTAAAATTATTACATTGTATGGTACATCTTTTGCGACAGTTAAATGTAGCCGTCATTTCCGCGCCTTCTCGTTTGATAAGGCTTGGTTTTGAACAAAGAATTTGGTTTTTGTACAGGGCCTTAAAGGCTAAAAATTTCACTTTATCATATTGCAATTACTTAGATAAGGCTTCGAGAAGAGGTAGGTTTTGTTGACGATGCAATTTCTCCCTACGATTTTCGAGTTGGACTTCTTGGATGCGCGTACTTAGAAAATTTGAGTAATCTTTTCTTTAACTGTCTAATTAAATGGAAGGGGTTTAAAAAACCAATGGGGCGACAAGTGAAATTATTCACGAGAGCAGAAGTAGCTTAGGCGTTGAAGAGTTTAGTTTGTCGTTACGGTTACGTAGTGAATACCGCGGAACAACGTTGACCAAGGTCCGTATCGAAGGAACTTTCGTAGCAGGCTTCTCATCCCTCACAGCCTATTTAAGGGATCATATAATTGTTCAACCTACACGAGACCAGTTTATCGTTACCTTGCAATTGGGACTTGCAGGAATCCAGGAAGGAGTTTAGTGTTTAAAGTTACCTATTGATTTCGTCGTTCTCTGGAGAGGTCTTCGCTTTTTGCGGAAAAACACAACGTTCGTTCCAAAGTTTTAAACGTAATGTTCACAGCTCGCCGATATCAAATAATTTTCTGTAAATAAAAAAAGGTTTTCGTAATTTAAAAAATATTAAGATTTATTCCGAACTTCTACATTATTAGAGTAAAGATAATAAATAACGCGCTGTAAATAAACCAGCTTTTGAGTACAGTTAACGGAGAATAAAAGGTAACAAGTGGAACTAGAATAAAGTAAAGTAAACTGAACGAATTTCGTGTTAATGTAAATATTAGTGTACACACGATCAATTGAAATTTGAATCAAAACGCAAGGTGAAAAGGAAGCAGTCACCAGTTGAATGATACTGGAAGTTGCAAGCGTCGCCTCAGCCTCAATCATATCGTCGAGGTCACCCTTTCAGCCTCCCCAAGTAAGATAACATTTCTCTGTTCCACATTTGTTATCTTAGTATATCGAAATTACAGTAATTCTAGTAAAAGGCCGTTAATGAACCTAGCTAGGGTCATAGCCCATTTAGATAACTAGGTGGGGCAACTCGCTTATAAACAATATTGATATCCGATGTTTTATTATTTACTTATATTACATATCTTTAGGTTATTGGACTTGGATTTTTTTTTGTTTAATGTGAACCTATTATTACACAGCATCTGACGACCCGCATATTTAGTATTTTTTTTAATGTGCTCATCGAATTAACGTCATTAATTTGTGTTTAGTTTAAATAAAACAATTACGACCGAAAGCTTTTCAAGTGATTATTTAATTACAACGTAACATTTAGAGGCCGATACATCATTGCATTATTTTCTTTTATAAATTGAGCACAATTAATTGCGATTTGAGGAATTTAATTTCAAGTGGTTGTGTACAGAATTAAAGTGTTTTTTGTCGTCGAAGTGAAATTACTTTAAGGATCGAATTTTTTGAGTAACGCAACGTAACAATAGATTATTGTTTTGTTTATCAAATTAGTGATAAATTTTAGTTAAGCGTGCAAATATTTTTGAAGCCTTTCACGTTGGCGAGATCTGCTGGTCCCACTGCCACTTGCGAAGATTGCAGTTTAGGTAAGCGAGTTATTTGCGTACTTTGAGCAAGCTGTGAACTGACGTAATTAGGCATTTCAACCCTTATCGTGACATTCCAAATACTCTGGCGCGCCCTTTTCCAGTTTTATGCCGTTTTAACACCTATTTGGACTCATATATGATAAACCATCCTATTGTGCGCAAAATTTAGTATACCAAACCCATCCCAGCCGCTGGCTAGTCGAGCAAAAGCCAAGTTTATCTGTTACCTCGTTTTACTACCAGTTTGTACCGTAACAATAGCTGGTTATTCTAACGGGTAGCTGTTTTCTGGGAATAGGTAAATAAAGTTCATACTCAAAAAATTGTTATTAACCTTGCCTTGAATACAGTTCATTTACCGTATACGTATATTGACTGAGATAAAGTTAATTGACCTTGACTTATATCTCTCACACTCATGTAAAGTTCCAATATTGCTTTTTCACTCCCATCTACGTTTTCTGGATGAGTCAGAATTTTGTTGGCTATATCATTAAATTCATTTTCTGTACAAATCAGGTACGTTCGAATACGTTCGTTTTTATTCTTGAGTAGTTTCGTTTCTTCATTCTTACTTTGGTTGAGATTTTTGTTAGAATTTCGGCTTAAGAATCATGCTTACGTTCAGCATATGTGTTACGTTTTATTTTGCACTACTACATTAAATTGTGCAGCGTAATTTAATCTGCACCTTACGTTCTGTTTATCGGTTGAACCTTGGGTGGCGTTGCTGTTTGTCTGTAAATATTAAATATAGTCTGCAATTTCACTAGTTCCAAAATATGTTGTGTTTGAATAGGGTTAGTGATGGAACAATACGTCTAATGGAAGTCATCTTAACGGTTTACTTCCTCCCCTACAGGATCGTGTCTTACCATCACTTATGTGGCGAGTGACATTTTTTATTTTTATTTTTGGCGATCCTACCTAACGTAGATGTCACGAACTCATACTTTCGATAATGAATTTAGGAATCTTTAATAGGCCTTTACTGCCTATTTTAGGACGATATAAGTTATATTCGTTTTGCAGATTAGGGACATTGAAAGTTTGACTTAGAAGTAATAAATTGATTTTGCGTGTGGGAGCACTTACTTCTTGGTAGCTGCACGCGCATTTAAATAAATATTATTTAAATAAAATTAGTACAATAACGTTAGACCAATAAGGAAGGACTGCGAACTATTTCCACATGTGTAATACCTTATTTCGTTTAAACATCTTCAATTTAATTTTTGGACTTAATTAGGCCAATTAAAACAAGTAACGTGTGTTGTAAACTGTATCTTATGGATTTGGTTATTTGCCCCAACTTGTTTGTAATTTAAAAGGAGCGTGAGATCAAATCAGATTCAAGGTAAAAAATAATCAAGATGCAATATCCAATATCATATCCTCGTCAATCCCCGCGTCCACGAGTGTGTTATAAAATTAATTTCTTTGGATGAATGGGATATAGGCAACACAAATAACATACGTGTGCGAATACACAGCTTCCACTACTATAAAGAGAGAAAAATATGGCCACACTCTTGTGGACAATACATTCCTAAATCAAAACTGACTTAGAAATATTAATATTTCAAATCTACATGTAGTGAGGGCACACTATTTATAAATGGTAAAGATAAAGTTATTACGGGCGAAAATGGCAGTAGATCAGAAGTAACAGACATGGAAGGTGTCGGTAGCTCAGTTGAATTAAGGGGTTGGGCGTGTTATTAATTTGTGATTAGGATAGCTCGTAATACATAAGACATAACAAGGGTAAGTCATAAATCAAATGGGCGCCAGAATATTTATGAACGTCAATATAGGGGTCGAAATACCTAAATGCGAGTAATTCACAGCTAAGTTCTAAACAAACTTTTGTCCGAATTTTCTTGCAAAACTTTATAATACGCACCCAATCAAAGTAAAATGACGTGCTAATAGACCAGTGGATCGGTGACCGATCTTATTTATTCCTTTTTATGTTCGGTTAAATCTTAATGAAACTTAATATCTTAAAATAAAATTTGTAAAAAACAAAAAAAAATAAGGACGAATATAACAGAGAAAACTCTCACAAACTGTTACGTTAAAGCTTTCACCAAAATGAAAGAAAATAATTGAACGTTGCCGCTGTGAAGTTACATAAGTCAAAAATTTCCACAGAACAAATATATCACTCGGTAACGTCAACGTAATCAAAATATCTTATCTCTTACATTTAGTCCCACGTAAATCATCATAAAGCGGTGACAAAGAAATGAGGTCGCAGATACTATCACACTTATTATCGAAATAATACTCTCAAATTCATTAACGCTACTCGTATGTTATGATATCAATAAAAATTAAATCAAACAATCAGAATATTAGTGTAGTTGTCAAAACACATTAAATTTACTTCCGAAAGGGAGTAAAACGCAATATTTTTTACGTGAAATCAAATAGTTAAATCGGGATGACTCTTGAAGCTTCAAACTGCCAAAATCATCTACCACAAGTACTTTAAATTTTAATTAACACCTGGCTTAAAGGAATAATAATGACGTCGAAAACATAAATTAGCCAAATTTCCGTGATATGAATTTTGGTATACAGTATTCAGAATAAAAGAAAAATAGGGCACTGTATGGAATGTTACGATACACGGTGAATACACTTTTGTAAAATCAAGTTAATCGCCTGAAGGGCAAAACTATACACAAAAGAAAGAGTATTCATCGGTCTCCCAAATAAAAAGAGGACACTTCAATAAATTCACCAACAAAAAAGCAAATGTACGAAAGTAATTAGCCTAATTCGCACAGTTGGTCACTCTAAACTCTAAACAATTCTCGTCAATTGGTCCTTTCGGTAATTGAAAGGTGGACTGCGATACTCTTGAATCTTTCTGACGCAGCACCCAGTACAGCAACTTCAAAGTCAACAAAGTTCAACGATACCACCATTTCTAAATTATATCCACACAAATTTAGTGGCGAAAATATTTAAACCCAAAGCCAGGTTATTAATAACTGTGTCAACTGGTTTAATACATATAAACATTAATTTATTTACAAAACGTTCTTTGTCCTTTATATACACAAAATTTATTATAGCGAGAGTTATATTTACAGCCATTTCTTTTATTTGCTTGAACAGATGTGGACGCGGATGTACCTTCGTGATGTACAAATAATTACACTGAACTTACAATATAAGAATCCGAAAAAGTACGATTTAACCCAAATATGAGGCAATAGCACTAAAATTAAACACTAATTCTCTTCGGTTGGCCCAAAAATGTTACTTCTGAATACTCTTTAAAATTCACACGAAGGTAAACGGGAAAGCTTTACCTACGATAGCTTTAAATACCCCGGTAGAATGTAAGTAGATTCAGTATACCCCAAGATCACATCACGCGTTCAGCGTTCAGATTCTACAGCTTGAATTCGACTGCCTAACGAAAAACAAAACTACCCCTTTCCTCACAAGATCACGTCATCCTTTTTAATCATCGCATAAAAATCTTACATACCCAAATTGTATAGTGGACAATTCCTGGAAAGAAACAGACTTGATATCTAGAAGCCAGGCATACTTTTCAAACAGAGTCCCTGTCACTCAAATAAATTTTCTATACTCTCCAACAAACAATTCAAGGCATAAACGAACTGGCAAGCTTTAAAAAAATAATGTACAAATATTTAAATGTAACTGACCCTTTCAACAATGATAGTATAAACAAATTTATTCCCAAACATTATGTTTCTTAAAAACTCTTTTCAACCATCATGAAATTTAATTCCTTTCGAAAGTCCGAAAGTAATTTTAAAATAGTAATTCCGGTAACGACATTTTAATTTAAAATTCTACATATAATACTTGAAATATCCTAATCTTCGAAAAAAAAAGAATTTACGGCAAATTTCAACCACACGTGACACAGTTTAGTTATCAAAGTAATATATATTTTACAGAAAATATAGAAATACGATTTACTTTGAATGCATTACATTACCTATGATTCACGCCATTCCCTTGCGGGGTAGGCAAAACAATCCCTGTCCCATTTATTTTTCATTCACCATCCTTTCCTATCTCTGCATATTTCCCTAGCTTCTGCAAGATTCATATATTGTCTCGGACATGCCTTTTCATTTTTAAAACTCCTTATCTTCCTTTCTTTGGTCATACAGTCTACTGCATTCAGCCCAGTTTTACGAGGCCTACCAGGCCCGACCTAAACCTCTAACTTCACCCACATGTATTGATTTGTTAATCTTGCCTTGGTCATTCTCTCAATGTGACCAAACGAACGTAGTGTATTACTTTTATACCTATCTATCATCGCCTTTTCCTCGTCACACTCTTTCATTATACACTTATTCTTTATCTCATCCTTCTCGTTTTATCGCGTGCGCTTCTCAGGAATTTCATGCCCACGACATTTATTTTTCTTTCGTGCTTTTTTGACGTACCCATGTCTCACTTTCGTACAGTACTGACCGGACAAACACGCCATTATAGCTTGCTCGTTTTGCAGCTAGGCTCATGCTTTCGTTTTTCATTATCGTCCACATCATTCCAATCACTTTCCTTCCAGCATTGGTCCGTTGTCCAATATCGCCATCCATTGCACCATCTGCAGTGAACACTCTACCCAGATATATCAACTCGTCTACTTGTTCCATAATTTCATCATGCAGGGTGAATACTCTATTCTCGTTTTCACCTTTCCGATTGAACACCACACTCTTAGTTTTGTTTACGTTTACCTTTAGGTCCATGTTCTCACAGACTATATCAAATTTCCTCAGAGCAGTTTGTAGCTCATCCGCATTATCGCTTAATAAGACTGTGAGCTGCATACACGAGAACTCGTACATTTACGTCACCAACCATTACACAATTTGTTTCGGTACATGGTTTCCTAACACATTTATCCATGTATACATTGAACAACCACGGTGACATTACACAGCCTTGTCGTACTCCTTGCTCAATATTAGTATTTTGAATGGAAGTCAGGAAAAGGCATCTCTTGATGTGTACTTTGTTTTTGATCTACCACTACATTTTTCTTGGCGGCACCTTTGCGCTTCCTTCAGATTTTCAGCCATGAATAGATGTTTGGAATTTATGCTTATCGCTTCTGGAATTGGAAGTTGAACCCTTCCTGGTCGACAATACCTTTTTGCCTTGGCTGTTCAGGTGGCTGATCTTCCATAGCAAGATTATTTTCGGAGGATAATGTTGTAAATAATAAATGTTAGCTTTTTCTGCCATTAGGTTGAAAAACCCTTGATAAAACTATCTAAAAAATAATCGCAGGGATTCCAGTCCTCTCGACTATCGGATTCTCCATCTTCATTCTGGAACTCAAGAAATTCAGGATCAAAGTTATTCTTAGAGCATCCGAATTTAGGAACACTCGCAGCAAAAGCGGATCTTGGACATGCAGAGGACGGAACTGGAGATATTCTAGATATTGCTGTATTTGTCCCGCTCTCTGCTGAACTACGTATTTGAGAATGTTTTTGTCTCTTGATTTTAGACCTGGAGAATTTTTTCTTTTTGTGCTGCTTCTTTTTTGGTTCTATAAAATCTACCCCGTTATTGGAAATGCTGTCTACAATATTTTCATAAATTTGGGATGGCCATGCCAAAAGGGACTCGTTCGAATCAGAAGAATAAACGCCAATTCGTCTGTGGTAAATTCTACTACTTCAATTACATAGGTGTCATAGAAGTCCTTACTAGCACGGATTTCAGCTAAACGTTCAACCATTAATAGAGTTGTCTCCTGTAAGAAAGTAAAGATGTACACAAGTTATTTAAAGGTTAAAGGAATTCCCGGATCAAAACAAATAAGAGCAACGGTTCTTTAGCAGCATCCAAGTATGGTTTTCCTACTCAAAACTAATGAAATAATACAGCTTATGTGTCAAAGAAAATCGAATTAGTTATCTTTCCATATGTTCATGATGTCAAATCACTGACAACACATCGCGTAATACCTGCACATTCCGCATGAGCGTGATAACTGATAATACAGCATTCACAGCATGGACTTATAGAAGGGCTTTATTGTAACTAAACTCACTGCGCTGCTACCAGAACGGAGAAAAAAAGTAAAATGTTTATACACATATGTGGACGCAACAACCGTAGATGAAATAATTATAGAATTATATGTTTCCTACCATTGCAATATAACCGTTTTCTGAGCTAAATTTTTCCATAAATAAAAGCTTGTCTATTTTTTCTAATGTAAAGTAGGAAATTTTAGGTTGATCTCGCAATTTTCGACTTAATATCACTAATTCCGATATACTCGGGAATTCCGACATAAATTCGGAAATTTCGTGTTTAAGTTGGTATTTTCGAGTTAGCTGGAATTTCTGAGTTTTATGTCGGAATTTCTGAGTTTATGTCGGAAGTTCCAAGTTTATTTTGGAAGTTGCCTGATTAAGTAGCAATTTGTAAGATTAAACCGAAATGTATTAGTTTAAGTTGCGATTCCCGAATTAGTCAGAATTTCCGTGTTTCTGTCGAAATTTCGAAGTTGGCGGAAAATTCCGAATTTAAGTCTGACTTACCGAGTTTATGTTGGAACTCCCGCCGTTATGTAGTAATATGCGAGATTAGAACGAAATTTCCGGAATTTTCAAGTTTAATTGGAAATTTCCAAGTTTAAGTTGGAATTTCCGAGTTTACGCGGGAACTTCCCTGATTAAGTAGGAATTTGTCAGATTAAAGCGAAATTAACAAATTAGTCGGAACCTTCAAGTTTGCCGGAAATTTCTGGAATTACAGAGTTTGTCTTGGAATTTCCGAAATTAAGTAGGAATATGTGAGATTAGACCTAAACTTACGACTTTAAGTCGGAATATCCGAGTTTAGTCGAAATTTCTGAATTTAAATCAGATTATCCGAGTTTAAGTGGAAATTTCCTAGTGTATGTCGAAATTTCCGAGTTTATGTTGGGATTTCCAATGTAGCTAGAACTTCCAGGTTTTAAGTCGGATTTCCGAGTTTAGGTTGGAATTTCCAATTTTAAGTTGAAATTTCGGGTCTTATCTTGGAATTTCCAAATTAGTCAGAATTTTCGGTTATGCAGATATTTCCAAGTTAGCCGAAAATTCGGAATTTAAGTTGGAGTTTCTGAGTTTAAGTCGGAATTCCCGAGTTAGTAGGAAAAGGAGTGTAAGTAGGAATTACCGAGTTAATGTTGGAATTTCCGAAATTAAGTAGGAATTTGCGAGATAAGACCGAAATTTCCGCCTTCTGGACGGAATTTCCGAATTTATGTCGAAATTTCTGAGTTTAAGTCGGAATTCCCGAATTAGTCAGATTTTTCGAGTTTAAGTCGAAATTTCCTTGTTTATGTCGGAGAGTTTATGTTGGATTTTCCGAGTTTTAAGTCGGAATTTCTGAGTTTAAATCGGAATTTTCAAGTCTCAGTCAGAATTTATGAGCTTATGGCAGAATTTTCGATTTAGTCAGAATTTCCGGGTTTATGTCGGAATTTCCAAGTTAGAAATTTCGAATTTCAGTTGGAATTTCCGAAATTAAGTAGGGATTTGCGAGGTTAGATCGAAATTTCTAAATTTAAGCCGGAAATCCCGAATTAGTCAGAATTTCCGAGTTTAAGACGGAATTTCCTAGTTTACGCCAGAATTTCGTTGCTTTGGATTAAGGTTAGAGAATAAGAAAATAATGCTTGAATTTTATTTATACATTTTTGACATTTCATAAATTACAATTAAAACGTAATATTTAGAAAAAAACGTTTTCTTTAACTTGTCATTTTAAGTTGTATTTTGTTCATACCTGCCACGCACATCTGAATTTCCACACCAGTATCACATATGTTTGCAGTTTTAATTTTGTTACACTCACGAATAAGTGCGCCAATGTCTTCATGGAATTGTGCGAGAGGTAATAAGTTTGCTTCGCCAGTTTTTGATAACTTCTTCATTTTTATTAATTCACATGTTATAAAACATTTGGTTTCTTCGCTGGATGACAAATTTGCTTTACCACGTTCATTATAAATTATTTTAAGGGTTTCATCATCAAGATTTCCTTCATTAATACAATATTTATGGTGTGCTTTAAATGATTCGAAACTCTTCAAAAATGCATTTTCAGTAATAAAAATAGGAATAGTTAACTTACCTGTAACGAAATTTGTACGAAAATGCTCAATAAAAGTAAAATAAACGTTTTCATGGTAAATATTTTGATGCAAAAGCTTCAGCATTCTTCTTTTATAAATGTACGATCTCTTTTTTTTTGTTAATTTTCTGCTTAATTAAATACAATAATCCTAATGCTAATTGCACTATTACTTACCGGTTATGGTACGGTAAACGTATTTTTATCTAGAAAAAAAATGGAACCCGTATTGTTAAGAATTTTAAAATTATTAGAAAATTGCATAAAAAATTTTAAGCTTGTTGAAACTGTTTATATTATTTAAATTAAATATTATTATTGCTGTAATAAAATTTGCTAAATTTAAGTAAATGTACAACAAAAAAAAACAAGTTATAGAAAGATCATGATGCAATATCCAATATCATATAATTATAAAACATTAGGTTTCCTATCAATGTAATATGATACCCATTTTTTGAAACTAAATGTACCAAAAATAAAATCTTGATAATTTTTCCCAATGTCCGTAG
This sequence comes from Vesta saturnalis, assembly GCA_036346205.1. Classification (NCBI taxonomy): domain Eukaryota; kingdom Metazoa; phylum Arthropoda; class Insecta; order Coleoptera; family Lampyridae; genus Vesta; species Vesta saturnalis. Next base: position 3,316,851 of record JARFJB010000047.1, read on the forward strand.
AAGGGCCACAATTTTTTTTAAATTCCAAATTCAACTCGAAAATTTCTGTATAAAGTCGGAAATTTTGAATTAACCTCGTAAATTTTGATTTAATCTAAGAAATTCCGAGGTAAACTCAGAATTTCAGACATAATTGAGAATATTTCGACTCGCTCGAAATTGCGGATGAACTTAAACTCGGAAGTTTCGAGTTAGTCGAATTTTTCGAGTTTAAATCGGAATTTCCGATCTTATGTCGAAATTTCCGAGTTAGGAATTCGCGATATTAAACCGAAAGGAAGCCGCACTAATCTTACGAAAAGAGGCTTTCTGTGAAATTCTTTTGAACTTCAAATATGTTGTAGACATCGGCCTCCTGATCAAAGGTTACCATTGCCACAACTCCCTATCACCAACTGTTTGGATAATACCGGGTGTTGGATATGAGCCTTTTGATATTGGACTCAAATCCATTTGGCTCTCTTGTATTGCGTCCAATTGAGTTTTTTTTTGCAATTATCAATGTTAATTATAGTTAGTTGAATAAAAATTGCGTCATTGAAAATTGTTGCTTTGTACCAAAAGAATATCAGGAAATGTAGTTTGCAGAATTAAGGCACTGGCGACGGAGAGTCGGTGTTCAAATTTATTTTAAAAGGCAAAGAGTTTGGTTTTTATATTACGTGGGTTTAGGGTCACTTTTTCAAAGGTTTTAGGTTACGAAAACGTATCAGGTTACATTGAAGTGGACTGATTCTATGACGTAATTTTCCCGATGATTCGTTTTCCGAAATGTATCTCGTTTTTACCGCGCTGATAATTTGAAAAAAATGGTTTTTTATGATTGGTTATTTCTCGTGAGATTCGTTATGGCGGAAACTGAAAGATGGAAAAGGAGAAGCGGTCTAGCTGATAAAGGTAGCGGTTGAGTGTACGATGGGAGTTCGGTCGTATTGAAATTACGCATCACTTACGTGGGTTAATTGAATTTTACCGTGGGAAAGCTATTCCCGATCATCGTTCACGGATTTTAAAGAATGTTTAGTCACCCGGTAATATTTTGTGTAAGTTTTCGTAGTCCACCCAAACAAATAGAAAAAGTGCTGTATATGTAAAGGACAAAGTACGTTTATAATTAAATTTATGAGTGGATGTGTTGAACTAGGTGATACAGTGATTTAATCATCTGATTTGAATGTAAATATTCTCGTCACTAAAGTTGTGTTATAAAACTATTTCAAAAATAAACTGAACATTGCCGATTGATGAGCCTGTGCATTGGAAACCGAATGGTTATGGACCTTTTCATTTAGGTATTACGACCGCTTTATTGACATTTACAAACACCCTGGCGTCCAATGCATTTGTGACAAACCCATACTGTGTTTCACGTATTATAAGCTATCCTAAACGCATAAATTGGTAACACGCTCCTGCCCTTTATACCACTGAGCTTCCATCACCCTTTTCCTTATTTGTTACTTCCGTTCTACTGCCATTTCCGGCCGTAATATAGCACAGAAGCTCACCGAAGCAAAAATAACTAAGGAGTACTCTGTTGCATGAGGCAGAATTTATTAGTTACACCGTGTTAATTAGCAACGAAGAATTTAAAGAAAGCTTAAATGGAAAAAGCACAAATAAATATGTTAGTTTATAATAGTGAGTCAGTGACTCGATGAGTTACGAAAGAATCATAAAAACGCTAGTTGATTTATAATTAGTGCTGCCCCGAAAAAAGAGCAATAACATTGCAGAAAACTGCTACGCGCTACGAAAGCCCCCAAATATATCTAAAATAAAAAAAGTTTGCGTGTAGTTTAAGTTGATGGGATCGACTCAGTATTGAGAGGTCACAACTAGCGCATCTAAAACTTAAATGTGGCTATGGAAGGCTAAGTGTACAAACAAGTCTAGGAATGAGAATCTGTGGCGATTCACTGAGAGATAAAGTTTCCGTACGTCACTACTTAGAAGAAAATGTATTGCATGATATATGTATACGGTAAACACTGTTTTAGGAAAGTGTGGAATGAAACCCAAAGAAAGGTAAAAAGAATACGGCATTGATGGCTTGACTGAAGGAGATGGTTAGAAAATAATGAAGAGATTAGCCTATACCTTTAATGCAGTTGTAGATTTCCATTCCAGTGTCACATATGTTTGCACTTTTAATTTTATTTCACTCTTTATAATTTGCGCCATCTTCTTCATGTGATTTTGCGAAAGGTATTAAGTTTGGTTCGCCAGTTTTTAATAACTTCTTCATTTGTATCAATTCACATGTTATGAAACATTTGGTTGCTTCACTGAATGAATAGTTTACTGCGCTACGTTCAACATAAACTATTTTAAGGGTTTCATCATCAAGATCTCCTTCATTAGCGCAAAATTTATGGTTTACTTTAAATGCTTCGAAACTCTGGAAAATTAAATATTACTACTGTGTTATAATTTGTTAAATTTAAATAAATGTGTAAGAAAAAAAAAAGTTATTGAAAGATCAAGATGCAATATCCAGTATCATATCCTCGTCAGTCCCCGCGTCCACGGATGTGTTATAAAGTTAATTTCTTTGGATGAATGGGATATAGGCAACACAAATAACATACGTGTGCGATTAGACATCTCCCACTACTATAAAGAGAGAAAATATGGCCACACTCTTGTGGACAATAAATTCCTACATCAAAACTGACTCAGAAATATTAATATTTCAAATCTATACGTAGTAAGGGCACATCATTTACAAACGGTGGAGATAAAGTTGTTACGGACTAAAATGGCAGTAGATCGGAAGTAACAGACAAGAAAGGTGCCGGTAGCTCAGGTGGGCGTGTTATTAATTTGTGATTAGGATAGCTAGTAATACATAAGACAATAAGGGTAAGTCATAAATCAGGTGGGCCCCAGAATGTTTATAAACGTCAATATAGGGGTCGAAATAACTAAATGCGAGTAATTCATAGCTAAGTTCTAAACAAACTTGCTTACCTTTGTTGCATAACACGATGAATTAGTAAATTGACAGCTTGGGTCCGGATTTTCCTGCAAAACTTCATAATACGCACCAAATCAAAGTACAATGACGTGCTGATAGACCAGCGGATCGGTGAACAATCTTATTTACTCCCTTTTTATGTTTCGTTAAATCGTAATGAAACTTAATATCTTAAAATAAAACTTGTAAAAAAAATAAATAAATAGAATATAATAGGGAAAACTCTCACAAATTGTTACGTTAAAGCTTTCACTAAAATGAAAGAAAGTAATTGAACGATGCGGCTGTAAAGTTACATAAATCAAAAATTTCCATGAAACAAATAAATCACTCGGTAACGTGAACGTTATCAAAATATCTTATCTCGTACATTTAGTCCCACGTAAATTATAATAACGCGGTAACAAAGGAATGCTCAGATACTATCACACTCATTATCGAAATAATACTCTCAAATTCATTAACGCTATTCGTATATTATGATATCAATAAAAACTAAAACAAACAATAAGAATATTAGTATAGTTGTCAAAACACATTAAATTTACTTCTGAAAGGGAGTAAAGCGCAATCTTTTTTACGTGAAATGTAATAGTCAAGTCGGGATGACTCTTGCAAGCTTCAGACTCCCAAAATCATCTACCATAAGTACCTTAGATTTTAATTAACACCTGGCTTAAAGGAATAATAATGACGTCAAAAACATAAATTAGGAAAATTTCCGTAATATGAATTTTGGTATACAGTATTCAAAATAAAACAAAAATAGCGCACTGTATGTAATGTTACGATACACGGTGAATACACTTTTGTAAAATTAACTTAATCGCCTGAAGGGATCTTATGCAAAATTATACACAAAAGAAAGGGTATTCATCCGTCTGATAAATACAAATAAAACACTATTAAATTCACCAACAAAAAATAAATGTATGAATGTAACTAGCTTAATTAAACTCTCTAAACTCTACTTTCCTTTGCACAGCGGTTTAGGTAATTCTCGTGAAATACTCTTTAAAAACCACATGAAGGTGAATGGGAAAGCTTTAAATATCCCGGTAGAATGTAACTAATTCAGGACACCCCAAGATCACATCACGCGTTCAGCGTTCATCCCCTTGCTTCTACAGCTTGAATTCCATTACCTAATGAAAAACAAAACTCCCCCTTTCCTCACAAGATTATGTGATCCTTTTTAATCGTAGTATAAAAATCTTCCATACCCAAATTGTATAGTGGACAATTCCCAGGAAAGAAACAGACTTGATATCTAGAAGCCAGGTGTACACATCCTGTTTTTCAAACTGAGACCCTATCACTAAAATAAATTTTCTATACTCTCCAACAAACGACTCAAGGCATAAACGAACTGGTAAACTTTAAAAAAATAACGTAGATATATTTAAATGCGACTGACCCTTTGGGTATCAACAACGATAGCACAAACAAATTTATTCTCAAACATTATGTTTCTTAAAAACTCGTTTCAACCATCATGAAATTTAATTCCTTTCGAAAGTGCGATAACAATTTTAAAATAATTCGGTAACATTTTAATTTAAATTCTACATATAATATTTGCAATATCCCAATCTTCGAAATAAAAAAGAATCTACGGCAAATTTCAACCACACGTGACAAAGTTTAGTTATCGAAGTAATACTTCATTTTATAGAAAATGTAGAAATACGGTTTATTGTGAATGCATTATATTACCTATCATTCACGCCATTCCCTTGCGGGGTAGGCAAAACAATTCCTGTCCAATTTATTTTTCATTCACAATCCTTTCCTATCTCTGTATACTTCCCTAGCTTCCGCAAAATTCATATATTGTTTCTGACATGCCTTTTTATTTTTAAAACTCCTTATCTTCCTTTCTTTGGTCAAACAGTCTACTGCATTCAGCCCAGTTTTACGCGGCCTATCAATCCCGGCCTTATCTCTAACTTCACCCACATATATTTGATTCGTGAATCTTGCCCCTGATCATACTCTCAATGTCACGAACACACTCTTTCATTATACACTCATTCTTCATCTCATCCCTTCTCGTTTTATCGCATGCGCTCAGGAATTTCTTACCCACAGCATTTATTTTTGTTTTGTGCTTTTTTGACGTACCCATGTTTCACTTTCGTACAGTACTGACGGGACAAACACGCCATTATAGATTGCTCGTTTCGCAGCTAGGCTTATGCTTCCGTTTTTCATTATCGTCCACATACTTCCAATCGCTTTCCTTCAAGCATTGATCCGTTGTCCAATTTCGCCATCCATTGTACCAGCTGGAGTGAACATTCTACCGAGATATATCAACTCGTATTCTTGTTCCACAATTTCATCATGCAGGGTGAATACTCTATTCTCCTTTTCACCTTCCCGATTGAACACCACAATCTTAGTGTTGTTCACCTAAAGGTCCATGTTCTCACAGACTATATCAACCTTCCTTAGAGCAGTTTGTAGCTCATCCGCATTATCACTTAATAAGGCTGTCAGCTTCATAAACCAGAGCTTGTACATCTACGTCACCAACCATTACACAATTTGTATCGGTATATGCTTGCCTAACACAATGTATACATTGAACAACCACGGTGACATCACACAGACGCTTCCTTCAGATTGTCAACCATGAAAAGAATTTATGCTTATCGCTTCTCGAATTGGAAGTTGAACCCTTCCTGGTTGACCAATACCTTTTTGCCTTGGCTGTTCAGGTGGCTGATCTTCCACGTAAGATTATTTTCCAAGGATGATGTATCACGAATTCGGTATTCCGGAACTCTTTGTTTAAAGGCGTTCGAATCCACCATATTAGATTTTGCTAATTCCCTGTCTAAATAATCATGTTTATACTGCATTCAGGAATTTACAACCGCAGAATCCATAAAATGTTCAATCACTCGTACATGACATTTCCTTGTTTTATGGTATGACCTACAGGCTGAAATTAATCGATTGGTTAAATCGACACCATCCATGTTGTTGTTATAGTGATGTATAACATCTGGCTGATTGATGTTTATGTAAGTCTTGACGGTTTTGTCGATACAGTCTTGCATTTCGTAAGGGCTAAGTAGAATCAACTGTAAAGGCAAGGAGTACTGAACGATTATCCATCCACTTAACAAGCTGCATTTTACCGTCTGATCGGGTGACAGAATCAATAGACCCTCGAGCTCTCATTCGATTGCCAGGTTTCAGATTACCAATTCCAGACATTTTTCTACTAGTGCAGAAGAAGACGTGAAGTATTCAAAAGGAAGTCTTGTAGTTCCACCTTGATAAACCTCGAAGTCGAGCAGTTCCCAGTTAAAGAAGCTAGGACATAATTATTGATACCAGTACGATGAAGTTTTTGTGGTACATATTGTCTGATTCCAACTTGACCACTAAATGGTATCTGCTCGTCGACGCAGACGTCTTTTTTACGTGAAAGTTTTAAAACTGCGTGTAAAAAGCTTCTAGAAGTGGTCGTTTCTTCCACAATTTGTCATTTTCGTTTTTCTCATCCGTCACATCCTGGTCATTTTAACATGTGTACCATTTCTCAATCGAAAATATTAATTGCAGGTCCTGTGATCTGCTGTGAGTTTGGTTCTAAAATGTCCACACCAACACATTTTAATGGGTGGATATCCCAGCATACCTATAATCAAAGCAGATCCAATATATGTTTTAATTTATGGAAAATTGGTTATCAATACCTTTCCATTTTGTTGTAAATAATAAATGTTAGCTTCTTCTGCCATTAGGTTGAAAGACCCGTGACAAAACTATCGAAAAAAATAATCGCAGGGATTTCAGTACTCTCGATTATCGGTTTCTCAGTCTCCATTTGTCAGGAAATTCAGGATCAAAATGATTCTTAGAGCATCAGGTTTTAGGAACATTCGCAGCAGAAGCGGATCTTGGAAATGAAGAGGATGGCATTGGAGATACTTTAGATAATGATGTATTTGTCCCGCTCTGTGTTGGACTACATGTTTGAGAATGGTTTTGTTTCCTAGTTTTAGATTTTTCTTTATCGTTATCTAGAAAATTTTTTCTTTTTGTACTGCATCTTTTTTGATTCTTTAAAATCGACCAAGTTATTGGAAATGATATCTACAATATTTTGATAAATTGGCCTGCCAAAAGGAACTCCTCGTTTGAACCAGAAGAATAAATTACAGCCGCCAAGTCGTCTGTGATAAATTCTACTACTTCAATTACCTAGGTGTCATAGAAGTCGCTACTAGCACGGATTTCAGCTAAACGTTCAACCGTTAATAGAGTTGTGTCTCCAGTAAGAAAGTAAAACTGTACACATTTGTTTACATATTATTTAAAGGTTAAATGAATCTCCGGATCGAAACAAATAACAGCAAGGGTTATTTAGCAGTATCCTAGTATGGATTTCCTACTCAAAACTAATAAAATAATGCTTGTATAGCTTATGTATCAAAGAAAATCGATTTAGTTACCTTTCCATATGGTCATGATGTCAAATCACTGACAACACATCGCGTACTAGCTGCACATTCCGCATAAGCGTGATAACTAATAAGACAACAATCACAGCATGGACCTATAGAATGGTTATATTGTAACTAAAGTCACTGCGCTGCTAACACAACGGAAAAAAATTAAAATGTTTATACACATATGTGACGCAACAACCGTAGATGATATAATTATAAAAGTGTATGTTCCCTACCATTGCAATATACCCGCTTTTTGAGCTAAATTTTTCCACAAATAAAAGCTGGACTATTTTTTCTAATGTACGAAGAGCTAGACATTTTTTGTATAATTCCGATTTAAACTCGCAAATTTCGGCATAAAGTCGGAAATTTCGGGTTGATCTTGGAAATTTCGACTAACTTAAAGTAAAAAATTCTAACACAAACTCGGAAATTTCGAGTTTAAGTTGGAATTTTCGAGTTAGCGGAAATTTCTGAGTTTTATGTCGGAATTTCTGAGTTTATATCGGAATTTCCAAGTTTATGTTAAGTAGGAAGTTGTGAGATTAAACCGAAATTTATGAGTTTTAGTCGGAATTCCCGAATTAGTCAGAATTTCCGTGTTTATGTCCCAATTTCCAAGTTGGCCGGAAATTCCGAATTTATCGCGGAATTACCGAGTTTATGTTGGAACTCCCGCCGTTATGTAGTAATTTACGAGATAAGAACGAAATTTCCGACTTTATGTCAGAATTTCCGAGTTTATGTGTGAACTTCTCTGATTAAGTAGGAATTTGTCAATTAAACCGAAATTCCCAAATTAGGCGGAACCTCCAAGTTAGCCGAAAATTTCTGAAATTTATAAGTTTAAGTCAGAATTTCCGAATTAGTTAGATTTCCCAAATTTAAGTCGGAAGTTCCTAGTTTATGTCAAATTTCCGAGTTTATGTTGCAATTTCCGAGTTAGCTGGAATTTCCAAGTTTAAGTCGGAATTTCCGAGTTTACGTGGGAATTTCCCTGATTAAGTAGGAATTTGTCAGATTAAAGCGAAATTAACAAATTAGTCGGAACCTTCAAGTTTGCCGGAAATTTCTGGAATTACAGAGTTTATCTTGGAATTTCCGAAATTAAGTAGGAATATGCGAGATTAGACCTAAACTTACGACTTTAAGTCGGAATATCCGAGTTTAGTCGAAATTTCTGAATTTAAATCCGATTATCCGAGTTTAAGTGGAAATTTGCTAGTGTATGTCGAAATTTCCGAGTTGGGATTTCCGATGTAGCTGGAACTTCCAGGTTTTAAGTCGGATTTCCGAGTCTAGGTTGGAATTTCCAATTTTAAGTTGAAATTTCGGGCCTTATCTTAGAATTTCCGAATTAGTCAGAATTTCCGAAAATTCGGAATTTAAGTTGGAGTTTCTGAGTTTAAGTCGGAATTCCCGTGTTAGTAGGAGTAGGAATGTAAGTAGGAATTACCGAGTTAATGTTGGAATTTCCGAAATTAAGTAGGGATTAAGAGAGTTAGCTGGAATTTCCAAGATTAAGTCAGAATTTCCGAGTTTATGTGTGAACGTCTCTGATTAAGTAGGAATTTGTCAATTAAACCGAAATTCCCAAATTAGGCAGAACCTCCAAGTTAGCCGAAAATTTCTGGAGTTTATGAGTTTAAGTCGGAATTACTGAGTTTATCTTGGAATTTCCGAAATTAAGTAAGAATTAGCGAGACTAGACCTAAACCTCCGATTTTATGTCGGAATTTCCGGGTTTAGTCAAAATTTATGAATTTAAGCCGGAGCTTCCGAGTTAGTCCGATTATCCGAGTTTAAGTGGGGATTTCCTGGTTTATGTCGAAATTTTCGAGTTTTTTGGTGGGATTTCCCATATAGCTTGAACTTTCAGGTTTTAAGTCGGATTTCTGAGTTTAGGTTGAAATTTCCAATTTTAAGTTGAAATTTCGGACCTTATCTCGGAATTTCCGAATTAATCAGAATTTCCGGGTTTATGTCGATATTTCTAACCTAATCGAAAATTCGGAATTTAAGTTCGAATATCTGAGTGTAAGTCGGAATTACCGAGTTAATGTAGGAATTTCCGAAATTAAGTAGGAATATGTGAGATAGGACCGAAATTTCCACCTACTGGTCGGAATTTCCGAATTTATGTCGAAATTTCTGAGTTCACAGGTTAGTCAGATTTTTCGAGTTTAAGTCGAAATTTCCTTGTTTATGTCTAAATTTTTGAGTTTATGTTGGACTTTCCGAGTTTTAAGTCGGAATTTCTTAGTTTAAATCGGAATTTCCAAGTGTCAGTCAGAATTTCTGAGGTTATGGTAGAATTTTCGATTTAGTCAGAATTTCCGGGTTTATGTCGGAATTTCCAAGTTAGCCGGAAATTCCGAATTTCAGTTGGAATTTCCGAAATTAAGTAGGAATTTGCGAGGTTAGATCGAAATTTCTAAATTTAAGCCGGAAATCCCGAAATAGTCAGAATTTCCGAGTTTAAGGCGGAATTTCATAGTTTATGTCAGAATTTCTGTGCTTTTGATTCAGGTTAGAGAATAAGAAAACAATGCTTGAATTTTACTTATACATTTTTGACATTTCATAAATTACATGTAAAACGTAATATTTAGAAAAAAACATTATCTTTAAATTGTCATTTTAAGTTTTATTTTGTTCATACCTTCCAAGCAGATCTGCATTTCCACATCAGTATCACATATGTTTCCAGTTTTAATTTTGTTACACTCACGAAAAAGTGCGCCAATATCTTCATAGAATTGTGCTTCGCCAGTTTTTAATAACTTCTTCATTTTTATTAGGTAATTCACATGTTATAAAACATTTGGTTGCTTCGGTGGATGACAAATTTACTGTATTACGTTCATTATAAATTATTTTAAGGGTTTCATCATCAAGATTTCCTTCATTAATACAATATTTATGTTTTACTTTAAATGATTCGAAAATGTATTTTGAGTAATAAAAATAGGAATAGTTAACCTACCTGTAACGAAATTTGCACAAAAATGCTTAATAAAAGTAAAATAAACGTTTTCATGGTAAATGTTTTGTTGCAAAAGCTTCAGCATCCTTCTTTTATAAATGTACGATCTCTTTTTTTTTGTTAATTTTCTGCTTAATTAAATACAATAATCCTAATGCTAATTGCACTGTTACTTATTGGTTATGGTACGGTAAACGTATTTTTATCTAGAAAAAAAATAAAATCTTGATCATTTTTTCCAATGTCCATAGGTGGGTCACAATTTTTTTTTCCGAATTAAACTCGAAAATTTCTGCATAAAGTCGGAAATTTTGGATTAACCTCGTAAATTCTGACTTAATCTCAGAAATTCCGACATAATTTAGAATATTTCGACTCGCTCGAAATTGCGGCATGAACTCAGAAATTCCAACTTATACTCGGAAATTTCGAGTTAGTCGAATTTTTCGAGTTTAAATGGGAATTTTCGAGTTAGAAATTCGCGATATTAAATCAAAAGGAAGCCTCACTAATCTTACGAAAAATGGCTTTCTGTGAAATTCTTTTGAAGCTCAGATATGTTGTAGATATCGGCCTCCTGATCAAAGGTACCATTGCCACAACTCCCTATCACCAACTGTTTGGATAATATCGGGTGTTGGATGTGAGCCTTTTGATATTGGACTCAAATCCATTTGGCTCTCTTGTATCGTGTTCAATTGAGGTTTTTTTTTTTGCAATTATCAATGTCCAATCGCGTTTTCTTGAATATGTTACAAAACTGTCTTTTACGTGTATACAGGGTGCCAATTCTATTTTGACTTACGAAAAATCACATTTTTATTACATGTATTTCCACAAATTCTGTCGTAATTTTTTTTATATGTCCTATACAAAGTCACCTTTTTCACGTCCTGTGGGAAAATTATTATCAAAGTCCATGTTGTTTCTCGATACAGGGTGGTCATCTTGGACATAAATATTTTTTCACATATGTATTCAGTTGCAAACTACTTTAGTTATTTTTTCACTAGTTACGTTTTCTGTATACTTACATACAAAATAATACCTTCAGTGCCAATATACAAGGTGTTCCCCATTTAAAATATCAACATTTTTTTCATTTTTTAAGCTTGTATCTTTTAATAATGATAGCTGTAAGTTGCATCCCTGTATTCAAGATCTACCAAAGTATTTTAAAAATAATCTATTATTACAATAATATACAGGGTTTATAATAGTTTGCCAAAATATTTAGAACATAATATTTGCCATTTTTTAAACGTCCGTTTCCTGTATTCATATTAATATTTGATAACCAAAACGATTGATATAGTACACTAACGTACTGATATGATGTACAGTGTATTTTAAAGTGCGACTCCAAGGATTTACATGGTAATGTAGTATGAAGGTGTAAAGAAGGCGTTAGAAATTCGAATTTCGCACTGTTATATGACATTAAATGGTTGTTGATTATGTGTGTGTAGATGTTTCGACGAGTATTTACATATTAAATTGGAAAGCTTTTAAGTATACGCGGTAATTTGCGGGTATTGTAAAAAGGAGCAAATAGAGACGCTGTCATAATGACGTGTATTTTTGAGTCAGTCGCATTAAGTAAGCGGTCAGAGTTGGTTAAAAGTAACCAAACGGTTAGAAAGCGATCGCTGCAGCTTAAGTTATGCTGGAATTAAAATTGTGAAGTTTTGACGAAAATTCAGTTATTATTGTGTTAAGAGAATGTAAGTGATATTTTCCTTATTAATGCGAGAAAGAAAACTAAAGCAAATTAAAACGTAAATATTGTCGACTTGGTGATAATAAAAAAGATTACGTAATAATTTACAATCGCGTTTTAAGTGCTCCAAGTTGGTCTTTCGATAGCGAGCGATAAAAGTAAAATAAGTCAGTACATGCAGTATAAATAGACAGAAAACGTTGACAATTAAAAACATAGCCGTTCGTAGCTCGCTTTCATTTTGTCGCGCACACCGTTTGTAATTAAAACTGAACAATTAAGTAAAAATGGGATAGTGTATATATGTCGAGCAATTATTTACAAAATCATTAAATTGTGGGAAGAAAGTTAGAATCGTATTCATCCATAACAAAGGTATAAGAAAAGATAGAGAAAACAAAGGAAAGCGGTTCCAGCTTGGCGACGTCATCAACCTAAACGAGGCCTATTCACCGGTCCAACAAATGCAGAGTTACATCATCAGCTTTCAACGAAATTTATGTGTTTGATTTTCTTTGAGTTTGAATTTGAACATCAAAATCAAACGAAAAACAATACGTTTAATCCTGATAAAGATTTTATTGTTACATGTTAGTTTTAAGAATATTATTTTACATTATAGGTTTGATTTTTATATATGTACTGTAAACAGAATAGCCTGCATTTAGAATTTGGCTTAATTAAATGTTATCACTTTTGATTCATTTTTATTATTGACTGTTATAAACCTTTAAAATGATTATACAAATACTGAATATGTAAATAGTGAATAAGGCAAGTTCAATTAATTACAAAATACAGGTAATTAATAACAACAAATTGAGGATAATTTTAATAAATGATAACAATAACCATTTATTACATTATTGAGCTACTTGGAGCGCCCCGATAAAAGTAAAAAGGAATTTGTTAAGCAATTATTAAAGTTCATTTACACAAACAGAAACGTCATAACAATAAAAGTAAAGTTTAGTTAATGAACGTTACCTTTATAAATTAAAACCACTTACAATTGAATCATTTCACATTTTCATAAAAGCAATATAAAATTTTTACTCAATGATTTTGAACATATTAAAAATTGAAAAAGAACCCAAATATTATTTTTGTAGCCAGGTGCATGCAAGCAAGGTAATAGTCTCAGGTAATACGCCTGTTACAAAACGATCGCCAACAGCAGAGCGGACAAAAAAGAACCGTCACAAAATGACGCTCAACGTGGGGCCGTATTAGCACCCTAAAAGAATTTCATGCTCTCTGAAATTAACGATCGATTGATCCGTAAAGAAATTAAGAAGTCAAATAAATTGTTATAATAAATAAAAAATTTTAATTACTTACCAGTGGATTAGGAATTTGAAAAAAAAATGTTTTTTGACTGATTTAGTTTTATATTCGAAAAAAGTTTAGCAATTAATAATTACCAATGGCGTAGATAAATTTTTATTTTTAATTTTGTATAGGAGGTTACAAAGATAGGTTTATTTTTATTGTTTTATGGAACTAAAGTCAGGTTTTAAAAAGCCAGGTAGGAAATAATTAAAACAAAGAAGATGGAAAACAAAGGAAAGTGAAGATTTTAATTTCAGCCAAGAATTGCAAGATATATTAATAGCGGGAGTACCAGTCCAACAGAAAAGAGAAGAATCAATGATGATGAATATGATGAATATGTTTTTAACCACGATGGGAGAGCGCCAAGAAAAGCTAGAAGAGAGGATGGAAGAAGGGCAAAGGAAAACAGAAGTAAATCATAAAGCTAATCAAGAAGAATTAAAAGAATTAAAAGTAATTTTCAAAGAAGAAATGTGACGTCAAGTAGAACGGATAGAAGAAAATTTACGACAAAGCATCAAGGAAATAATGATCAAGCGTTAGTAAGAAATCAAGAAACTAAAAGACGACACAGATCAGCGACTTTACATGCAGAATATAAAAATGACACAAATTGAAGAAAGAAATTACTCGTTTGACCAATAAGTAATGAGACTAAGTCCATAAAATACGTATATTTAAAAATTAAGGTACATTGATGTGATCCCCTTCAAAGTACTCCCCTCCCACAACTACACACAGGTTCCAACGTTTCTTCCAGCTTTCGTAACATTTCTGGAAGGCTTCGGCTGGAATGTCCTGGAGTACCCTCATGACCGCGGTCTGTATGTTAGTTATGGACTCAAAATGCGTTCCTTGTACGGCCAATTTTGTTTGGGGAACAAGAAGAAGTCACAGGGTGACATATCCGGCGAATAGTGTGCTTGCGGCAACACTGCGATGTTTTTAGGGGTCAAAAACTGCGTCACACTGAACGCACGATGACATGGAGCATTGTCATGATGAAGGATCCACGTTTTGGCAATCTTTGGACGGACTGTAATGACTCGTTTTCGCAGCCGATCGAGTACTTTCAGGTAGAAAATTTAATCGCTTTCCGCTGTTCAATATTACGTCGTTCCATATTCGTGACACGCCTTACAAACACGTTGTCGAAAACACAAGACAGCTGGAGAACTAACGAACGTACGAAAGTCGCGAGCACATGTATCGATAGAGGAGGGATGAGAGATTAACCGACCGAAGTTTCAGGTTCGCAGTGTTACCACAAGCGCGGCTAAAAAATCAGTCTCATTACTTATTGGTCAGACCGAGTAGTACGCTAGAGCTCAAATAGGCCGCAAAATAGGCGGGAAAGTAGTTAAAATAGAAGAAAATGAAGAAAAGGTACTATAATGCAAACAAAAAATTACTAAAAATAATGAAGCTATTATTAAATTGGAAGAAAAATGGGACGAAAAAGAAAAAATTCAACGAGAAAAGTTAGCAGCAAACTCAGGAACGACGACAATAATTTATAAACACGAAGGTCAACCAACACAAAAGCCAAGAAAGTTCAATGGAAACATAAGGACCTTACATGCACTGAATTTTAGGAGGACTGTTGAAGCGTATTTGGAGAATTTCGACATGGGAGGTCGAAGGAAGGTTGATAATATGATAGAATTATTGAAAGGCAATGCAAGGTCGTGAGCTGACTTACACCATGAAAGGTGGTCCAACCTAGAAGAAATGTAAACAGATTCTTGTTAGATCTCTAATATCGCCAATTGCAGGTCTACCATTGGCTTCTCGGCTTAATATCATAATGTAATACTGTATCCAAAAAATTAAGTGACGTTTGGATTTAAACGTCGCACGCAAAATGAATCGGTAAAATTCTTTTGTTTTGAGGTTGGTACAACTGTCCGTGACACGTCAAAACATTCATTAGTGTGTGAGTTACGCTTAGTTGTACACATAGAAAAAGTACATTCAGCCATTTTAACAATGCCTTAATTTGTTGCGCAAAGAATTTGCATTAAATTTTGTTTTGTATTGCCGAAAAAAAGTTTTTGCAATAGGTACAAAGAGTTCCAAGAAGGCCCAGAACGTGTCGAAGACGAAGAGCGACCAGGATAACCATCAACTTCTTCCGATGAAGCTCACGCGAATAAAATCAAGGATTTGGTGCTCAATAACGGTCGATTAACTTGTACAGACCTTGCTGATATGGTAGACATTTCGAAAGGTTCGGTCAATACCATGCTTTAGGATCTGTGAAACAATGCTTTCTGACTATCACGACGTACTGAAACGCATCATAACGGGAGATGAGACTTGGATTTATGCATACGACCTGGAAACAAGCGACCAATCAAGCAAATATCGTGCGAAAGATGAGGTAAGGCCAAAAAACGCGCCAAAGTCGATCGAAGATTATGAGTTCCTTCCGCCGGGTCAAACTGTCAACAAGCAATATTATTTAAGTGTTATGCGTCGCTTGCTTTAAGCTATTCGCAAAAAGAGGCCGGATTTATGGAAAGGCAACAACTCTTGGATTTGCACTGCGATAACGCACCATCTCACATTGCATTGGTCATCGTGATTTTTTCATCAGAGGATAAAAATTGTTAATGAAGCGTAAATACACTTGTAATAAAATAAGAAGTGGTCAATGTAGCGAAATGCGTTTTTATTAAAATAAAATGTAAATTTCATAACAATGATCACTTCTTATTTTTTACAAATTAATTGTCGGTTGTTTTCCTCCATTTCCAGTAATAATTTTGCACTTTTGCAATTTTGGGAAAAGGAGCATCATTGGGTTTGCATTGACTTTAACAAGGATATTATCAGTCTATGTCTTTAGATTTTGTAATTAAAATAAAACATAAACGAAAATGCACATATTGATTGGAACTTAAATAACTTTGTCATTTTTAAACATACTTTAACAAACTATACATTTTTTTATAATGCTCTTAAAATATACAGGTTGTTCCATTAAAAAAAGTTGTCACAAAACTAAAAGTTTTTTACACGTTCTATATGAAATTTTACTTAATAAATACAGTAAAAAAATTTTTTATCAAAAAAAATGAGCAGTGAAAACTGCATATCTCAGTTACGAGATATTTGCGTTTACAGTGTGTCAAAAATCTATAGAACACCCTGTATTATTATGACTTGTTACAGACTAAATACTCACTAGAGCGTCCAGCCCGTAAACGCAATTTGTGCCACGGCATAGCTCACTGGTGTGGGCGGGGTTCTTACTTAATGTTGTAAAAGGGCACTCGTCACAACTCCAAAATCGTCAAAATCGGGTAAAATTTGTCAAAAAAGGCGCCACATGTTAAACACATTTATAGTGGGAAAACGTCATGAACAGATCTTAGATTGGCCTAACAGGAAACCAAAACGTTCACTCCAAAATAAACTGTTCTACTACTAAAAATTGTATTAATATCTACGCGAAGTTCACCTAAATTCCAAGGAAATTCTAAGCTTTATGTAAAATCCGCACCATTGCGAAAATAAAACTCAGAGCTTCTTAAAATCTCGAGAAACTACACGCTAAAATCATTATCTCAAATAACTAAAAATAAATGAAACTACGATAATTAATTCTTAAATTTAAAACAGAAATACGCCACTACAACAAAATTAAGCGTGATGGAAAACTTTCAAAACCCTAAAATTTGTTAAACGTCGATATCGGGATGTTTACCTAAATTCGTTGAAAAATACAGCTCATTTTCAAACAAATAACAAACTGCTTACCATTTGGCAAATCAGGCGCCAGAAACGATGTCTACATGCGGTATGTTGATTTTTATAAACAGTACTCCAAAAATACTTGCGAATATTCGCTAAACTCTAGTATGCAAAATCAGTCAGCTGTTCGGTTAACGACCGATTCACTACATAATTACGTTACTTTATAATCTAAAATTTCTTTTAAAATGACTTGTTACTTAGTAAAAACTTGTATTAACCTCAATAACATTGATCACAATCTAAATGGAAACTGGAGGTTGTCGCTGTAAAATTATTTATCTCGATACTTCTCATAAAATAAATCAATTACTACAAATCTTCAAAATATTTAACCTTTCAATTTATTACTTTACATCGGCAATTAGTAGGCTCAGAGGATGAAGTTACTCTTTACAAAAGATAAAGAAGTGGTAACTAGCCAGAAAAAAATCTTCGTATTTAGATGCCGATACTAAGGCTCAATTTCAAGAAATTTATCAATTTTGCCATCCAATAATAATCTGTTAGCTTTCTTATGTAAACTGAGGCATGGTGTATCTGACGATTTTATAAAGTTGATTTTTCGTTTTTCAAGTAGGCAGTCTGTTAGTTTGACTGTGGCTTCAGTGCAACAATCGTTAATGAAAGATTTGTTCCTGACAATATCGGACTTAACGCGATTACAAGGCAAGAATTTATAAATATGCATATCACTGACTTTTCCAATGCTTTATATATTCCAGACCCTGATAATGACAAAGAAATTGCGTATTTAGATGACACGAATATACAAAGGAGACACCTTCTTGAACCCGTTCTAATCGTGGCACCTGTAGGCTATATTTTAACAATTCAGACACCATTTTTTCCGATGCAAGAAATAATGACGCAACAATACGTCTGTATGAATATAATTAAAATATTGAACAAATTAGAACATGGTTCGGAGAAGGTGATGTGTTGGTGGTAGATAGGAGTTACAGAGACGCCATACCATTTTTAAATGAGACTGCAATTAATTGGGAGACGCCTGTTAGGTTAGCTCGTGGGCAATTTCAATTAACAACCGAGGGGGCCAATAAAGCTCGATTAGTCAGAACGACTAGATGGATTATTTAAGCCCTCAACGATCCTCTTAAAACAATTTTTAAATTTTTGATAAGAATATTGAAAATGCACATATTTATCATCTGACAACTTTCGTGTTGATCGAAGGAGCTATCATACATAAATACCAGGATCCCATCGAAATGGTTGGAGCCAATGAACAAGAAGCCAGACGATTACTTAAAAAAGCACAAGACGTAAACACTGATCATTGCTGAGCACCTAAATCGTAGAAATGGTAGATGTAAAGAATAAATGGTCAACAATTATCGGACTTTCCACGTCTTACCGTAGCAGAGCTAAAACATATAACAGTAGGAATTTAACCGTTCAGTTTGTCACCTTGATATATCCTAGACAAATTACAAAGAGAAGAAGAAGAGGACTTATTTACAAACGAACCAGGGTTTATTTTCGCGATTCAGGAACACGGTTGTGTTGCATAGCGCAAAATAATCAAATAACAATTAAATAATGAATTTCCTACATTTATGGTACTATTGTCCTTGTAAATCGAGTGCAAGAACATTAGGATTATGTAGTCACGTAGCCAGTACGTTATGGTTTTTTGGTTACGTTCGAAACGAACAGAATATTCATTTTCCTCAAAATACTCTATTGCACTTTAATTCGGACGCTAATAACCGACCACCTCAGAACAACATCGAAATCATATATACTACATATTTTCATGAAATATCTAATTAATCAAAAATTATTATTAAGAATCTAATTAATCAATTTCTAGTTAATTTTTGACGCACACGCGCACACGCGCACACGCGCGCACGCGCACACTCGCACACTCGCACACTCGCACACTCGGACACTCGGACACTCGGACACTCGGACACTCGGACACTCGGACACTCGCACACTCGCACACTCGCACACTCGCACACTCGCACACACGCACACACGCACACACGCACACTCGCACACTCACACACTCACACACTCACACACTCACACACTCACACACACGCACGCACGCATGCACGCACGCACGCAGGCACACATACACAGATATATATATATATATATATATATATATATATATATATATATATATATATATATATATATATATAACTTTTTCGTGGTTGCGCAGAAGTTTATTGCGCAGGTGTATTACGCTTAAGCTCTTCGCACATTATTGGAATCCATATGGGTTTCATTGCCACACTAGCTTGGCTTATTAGATATTCTGCTAGTGCGGTGTAACTATAAGTACTTATTATTATACTATTAGACATCTAAATCCGATCTGTCGATGGCGTTAGATCTGAAGCCACCTGCAACGTGTTTTCTTTCTTTTCACAACATCCTTTTGAATGTATTGTATTACTTTGAGATGAAACCAATGACGGGTAGTACCTACTGGCCACGTTAAGGTGTTACAGTGGTACCATCTATTGTATGCGCCATTGGAGTCAAGATCATTGCCCTTCTAAATCTGACGCAAACCGACAGTGATGACGAAGGTAGACCTCCGAAACTGGTATTTTAACGACGTTAGCCCTGGAGACGTTTGAATATAGACTGCTCTCCTTTCGCATTACTAAAATTTTGCTACTTTATTTGTTAAATTATTAATATCACCTACCTTTTTAAAAACCTATATTTGATTTTTATCTGACAAATCTTAAATCACGAAGGTTAAACTCCGAAACAATCTGAAAAATATCCGTTTTAATACGAAGAAAAACAATTTCTGCTTAATGAACATCTTACTGAAATAATTATTAAGGACAAGTTCTATTGCAACCTTCACGCCATATCTTACTTATTATTCTGTGTAATACCATTGTTTAATCATGTAGAGAGTAATACTTACCATGTAAATCCTTGTATCCACACTTTAAAACACACTGTACATCATATAGATACGTTGCTGCATTAGATCTTATGTTTTGAATGCTTTGCATAGGGCATATGAAATAATAAAAACATTACGACAGATTTTGTGGAATTACATTTTAAAGAAAGTGTGATTCTTTGTAAGTCAAAATATAATTGGCACCCTGTATACACGTAAAAGACAGTTTTGTAACAATAAGGGTCAAATATTCTAGAGAATGCAGTTGGATATTGATAACTGCAAAAAAATTTGGTCTTCTTCAATTGGACATAATACAAGAGAGTTCAATATCAAAAAGTTCATATTCAACACTCTGTATTATCCAAACGGTTGGTGATAGGGAATTGTGGCAATAGCCACTTTTGATCCGGGAGTCGATATCTACAACATATCTGAATTTCCAAAGAATTTCAAGGAAAGCTATTTCTCATAAGATTAGTGCGTGGTCCTTTCAGACTTTATATGGGAATTTCCGAGTTTATGTCGGAATTTCCGACTTTATGTTGGAATTTCCGAGTTAGCTGAAATTTCCGAATTTAAGTCGAAATTTCTGAGTAGACGTCGGTATGTTGGGGTTCATGTCGGAATTTCAAATTTAAGATCAAACCAAGACGTCGAAATTGAAGAAAACATAGAAATCCGGTCGTATATTCTGTCGTATAATTTTTTTATTTTGGTTTATAGTTTTTTTTGTATTATTCGTTTCCAAAGCCATAGCCTAGATGTACAATAATTAAACTTTATCGTTTTACCATTTTGCTAGTTATCTAAGACCAATGATGCCCAAGAGCTTGTTTGATACACAGATTTAGATGGGAAATGGCGAAAGGTATGACACTTCATTTTATGTTTACTTTATGTGCTAGTCAGTTCGTTCAGTGATCCCTAAAACCTTTACTTGTTGTTGGTCGTCATTATAGATCAGAAATACCCAAAAACTGTACACATCGATTTAGTTGCGAAACGGTTAAATGTATTACCTCTAGTAAATTTAATAGTTCTACTGTGAAGACCATCAGTTGGAAATAGTGAGATCTAAAACCTTTCCTTTAAAAGCAAGTCGTTGATCCAGTAACCAAACGTATTACATTAATGCATAACATTGTAAATTTTATGGTTTTGAGGCTTTAGACATTGGTCAAAGGTGATTATAAATTTTATTTATACACTTGTATTACTTGAAAAAAACGGTCCCATTTTATGCTAGAAGCAAGAAAATCCAGTCTAGAGTTACTCAAGTTCTTTGGTAACAAGCGGTGCTTGTCTCTAAAGTAATGACCACCGACTTTTGGGATAGAGAGTGTATTCTCTTGATCTATTTTTTGAGTGAATGACGTATCGTCAATGTCTCTTATTATCCTGACTTATATACTCAAAAAGTTGAGGTTGAATTTCGTTCAAAAAGGAGAAATCGTTTAACCGAGAATGGCACTCTAATGCAGGACAACTCCCGACCTCATACTGCCCAATTGACTATAAATGCGCCCGAAAAAATACACAGGGAGGTTCTTCCAGATCTACCTTATAGTCATCTCCATGGACTCCTTAAAGATGCAATCGGTGAGTCAAAATTTTAATACGATGATGATGTTTCCTAATTTGCTGGCGAGTGACTTTGCACTCAACCAAGAACTTTCTATAAAGTGACCATTATGAAACTCCTACAATGATGGGAAAAATACATAGGCTTACAGGGAGAAGCTTTGAACAAAATCACTTCTTATTGCATTTAAATAAAAAAGTTCATATTTGAGGCTACTCGTATTATTATTGGAGAGTCAAGTTTAAATTAATAGAAATATGAATGGTAACGATTCATTTACAATGTTTGGTATATAATTAAAAAAGGAAAGGAAAAGGCCACGTATTTCATTCCCTCTCCAAGGGGGAAGGCGGGCTGCTCGAGCTATCCGAGCTCCGTCAGCCACAATGATGGATTCCCAGCATACATACATACATTAAGAGTATATGCATGGTGGGATTAAGGATGGGTGTGGTCAAGATAGGATCGGAAGGAACGGTGGCAGGATTCGGGTGGGCCGCAAGTATCTTTTGCTGGTTGGCTGCAGCAGTTTTCATGAAATTCATTAGATTGGGCATCTTGAGGTCCTTGTGGAGCTGCGAGCTTTTGACGAACGATGATTAGTGATGATTCTGAAACATTAGTTTTGGATTATTTGTAATCGTCTTACCGTCGATGGTGCGCCGTAAAGCCATGCTTCGTAGGCGTAGGGTATCATCGGCCGGATTACTGTCTTGTAGAGCAGCAGCGTGTTGTTGATGGTCAGGACGCTGCTCCGTCCCATCAGCGCATATAGCTTCTTTTAGGTGCCGTGTGCTATGCGTCTTCTGTCTTCGATGTGCTGGTTCTATAGGAGCTTCTTGTCTATTAGGAGTCCTAGGTATTTCACGGAATCCCTCCATGGGATGCCCTGACCGAACATGGAGATGTTTCCCCGAACATGGAGATGTTTCTCGTGGGACTGATGTGCTATTCTCGGGGTTGATACCGATGCGTCATTTGGAGTACCATTCCTCCAGATCGTCCACTGCTCTTTGAGTATGCTTGTCAACCTGGTGGATGTTGGATGACTGGGCGAGGACTGCGGTGTCATCTGCGCAGGTGGCATGGATGCTTCCGTTGGTCTTTGGCAGATCTGAAACATAAACATTGAAAAGTGTAAGGGCAAGTAACGAACCTTGAGGAACTCCCGCGGTGATTTTACTGGGAAACGACTTGCAGTGGGGTAGTTTCGTCTTGAAGCTTCGTCTGGAGAGGTAGCACCAGATCATATTCACCATTGGTATCAAATTGAAGAGAAGCCCCTGGTGCCAGACCTTGTCGAAGCCCTTTGCGATATCCAGAAACAGTCCACGGGTGAACTTCTTCCAGTTGAATCCGCGCACTCCAGTAGTTTTCCTATCGTTGGTAGTAGGCTGATCGGTCTGTAGTTTTGAGGGAAGGTGCCGTTTTTTCCGGGCTTCGGAATCATCACTGTGTCCGCTTCTTTCCATCGGATCGGGAAGTGTCGGAGTCTCAGCGCCGCGTTGTAGATGGCCGTGTGGTATGCGATGCCTTTCGTTGGAAGGAGCTTCAGCGTTTTGTCCTGGGGCTTTTCTGACGTTCAGCTTCCTTACGATGTCCCTGACTTCTCTCGGCGTCGGAAATCGGATGTTGTCCTCGGTGTCCTCTGCTAGGCGGGCCCCGACGGTGCGGTGGACTGCAGCGATGTGGTCCTGGTCGGTGATTTCGTATACCGGGCTGCATGCTGCTACATGTGTATGAGGAAAAACCCCTAAAACCTCATACAAGGTATGACGGACAGTAACGGGAATCGAACACATTACCTCCCAAACGCTAAGCAGGTTGAATCACCACATCGCTACCAGCTCGGTATATAATTAAATAAAAATGTAGCCTAAATAATTAAAAACATCTCTATTTAATTACGTTCATTTAATGGAAAAGCCATTATGAAAAACTCTTAAGAAATTGAAGCAACAACAATGCCACTTTACCTATGCTAGAATTATTTTTTTCTAGATTCATGATATAATTTTATTTTCACCTAGAAACGAAACATAATACAATCTTCCTCCAGTTTCACACATCACCTCCATTAAGCATATTTCATGCGTAGCCAATTGCTTTGTTACACAATGTTTAAATGTCGTACAGTAACCATTGTAAAAATTACTAATGCATGTGCTCAATTACACATAATAAACAACATCTATTTTATTTTTATTTTAGTTACGTAAACTCGGAGACGATGATGATAAAAATAAAGCAGCATTGGAAAATGGTGAAAAGAAAACAGAGAAGATAGAAAATATGGTGGCAGTAGCTAATCCTGATGGTGTAGTTAGGGAAGTGAAAGAACGTCGGGTAATTTCTAGAGAAGAAAAGGAAGAAGTAAAGGAGACTGAAGATATATCACATTTAGGAGACATAACGGATGAGGTAAGTGTTTAATCCTGATAGGTCAAAGATAAGATCTCTATGTTATTTCATTATTGGCATATAATTTATTTTATTAAATCGTTTATTGATATGTAGAGTGGGTTAAAACACGATTTGAAGAATTGATGAAAATATGATATTAATCAGTTCCCAAAAATTGTTTTTTGCTGCTTTGTAAAAAAAATGGCATGTATTATGTATTCATTAGCTAATTGTAGAAATGATGTATCAAAACCGTGTCGATAGGCAACCCAACGTACACATGTGCATATACGTATTCTGGATCACCTAAGAATACATGAAATTTGGTAATTTTAATGTATAATTATGTATTCGTTTTTTAACATTTCATCGTAATATTATGTCATTTTAAGTGAACAAAAATGTCTTTGTTATGAACACTCAATTAACACATTACCCGTGCTGATAATATAGATGTACTAAAATAAAATAGCATTCATTAGCAGGTTTTCCCACGTATAAACCTAATTGTTATAGTAGGCCTGCCTCTTCCCTGCGTATTCACATATTTTTGTTTTTACTGAAGACTATAACTAAAAAATGTTTTTAAAAACCCAATAGTTAAGTATTTGTAATTATGAGTTTGGGAATGCATACATTTTCGTAAATATAAGCTAGTTTACAGCAATTAATATAGGATGCGAATAAATAGGCCGTGACCCCACAAACGGCCGTTTAAGGATGACGAAGAATGATTTGATTAGTTTGGTAAAGGTTTGACGACCGTGAAGGCAATTTCAATGTAGGCTTTCTATTGAACTTCTGCGCAAATAGTGTGCTCGGAAAACACGTAGCAAAGTACTACAGAACCGTTACCTTTAGGTCAAAACAATATATAAATTTCTGGTGTGGAACAACACACGACCTTCCAAAGTGGTAATTAAAAGAAATGAAATAATTTTAATACATTTTTTTTTTGATAATTTTAAGCATCTCTTTTTTAATACGTTGTTAACGTAAATAGCCAACATCGTAAGAATAAAAACAATTCACTTTGTCAGATGGATGTTTAAAATATCATGTCAGTTAGCGTTAACTTGCAAAATTATAAAATTAATCGTTATGCGCACACACATACGCATATTCACACGTACACACACGTACACTCACCCTCACACTCACACTCACACTCACACACACTCACACTCACACTCACTCACACTCACACACACACTCACACTCACACACACTCACACTCACACTCACACTCACACACTCACACACTCACACACTCACACACTCACACACTCACACACTCACACACTCACACACACACACACACACACACACACACACACACACACACACACACACACACACACACACACACACACACACACACACACACACACACACACACACACACACACACACACACACTACACACACTCACACACACTCACACACACACACACACACACACACACACACACACACACACACACACACTCAACACTCACACACACACACACACACACACACACACACACACACACACACACACACACACACACACACACACACACACACACACACACACACACACACACACACACACACTCGCGCTCGCACTCGCACGTGCACTCGCACTCGCATTTACACACACTCACTCTCACACTCACACTCGTACTCACACTCACACTTACACTCACACTCACACTCACACTCACACTCACACTCACACTCACACACACTCACACTCACACTCACACTCACACACACGCACACACGCACACACGACACACACACACACACACACACTCACACTCACACTCACACTCACACTCACTCTCACACTCACACTCACACTCACACACTCACACACTCACACACTCACACTCCCACTCACACTCACTCCCACTCCCACTCACACTCACACTCCCACTCACACTCACACTCCCACTCACACTCCCACTCACACTCACACTCACACTCATTTTTAATTTAGTGTTGCGCCATAGGAAATTGCAGTGTGCACCAACATGAGCATGATCGCTTAATTTATTCTGAATTTGCTTAATGTGCCTTTTTAATTGGGACTATTTGTGGTTGTGGTAGTGTCACTATATGAATTTTCACCTTTATCAGGTACAAAATGAATTAGTTAAGGGAATCCGTGTTATAAGGGCATATCCTTGCTGTATCAGTCATACAGCCCATAGCACACTCTGTGATTGTCTTGCTTGGGTGATTGACTCATCTCTGGATTCAGGTAGATTTTGAATAGACCACCACTCATGCCCAGAGGTTGCATATGATTAGTAATGTGTGGTGGCCAAGTTAACATGGTGATTTCTTCACTTCTGCAAAATTCAATTGCTTTCACAGGTTTGTGACTGAAATGCCCATGAACAGTTATTAAAATGGGATACCTTCACTAGGTCGAGCAGATTTAATACATTGTTCAATAACCTTATAAAGAAGGCCTTTCCATTATGTGGACTGAAAGCATTAACGCAAGCCACTACAGTTACAGTTTGTCTTTTTTCAGCAGATAAGACCCTACCCACTTGCTTTTTCCCTTGTAGGCAATTATTTTTGTTTGGTCGAAATTCCGGTTTCGTCAAGATTGAAAATTCTGTCGGGTTTAAAGCGTTTAATTGTTTAAAAAGTATAAAAAATCAGGCAAGCTTTGCTCTAGAAAACTTAAGCTACGCTAGTTGCTGTGCGGATTAATAAACCACCAGTTCTAGTTAATAAATTCATTTCCCAGTGTTTTTCAGATGACTTTTTCGTCTTACTAAAGTTGTCAATAGTTTTGTCGGCTCCCGCATATTTTAATGCAATTTCCGGAAATTTTGTTAGATTTGTGATTACATAATCTTTTCTGCTTATTCTGCATTAAAGGTTGGTTTGAATCTGCCCAGATTTACAACATTACCTTGAGTATGATGCATTCTTTTATAAAAGTTGCCAAATGTATTTGGTACGTTCTAGCGCTCGCGTATTGACATCTTGTTCGATTTTACACGGTCATAGGTCATATTATTCGTCCATGAAGCTCTTTCTGTATTTCGCTTATAATTTGGACCCATCCTGAATGTGAAAATAAAAGTTAAGGCAAGAGTAAACAGACAGTAGACAGTAAAGAAGTAGCCCACCGCTAATACTCATGTTTATTGTAGGTTAGGTACCAATTTGTAATGTTATATCAATTAATTAATTACTCCATGAATCACGCACAAAGTAATTTTTCCCTTGCACACAGTCTTTCATCAACTATACGTAAAACAGAAATTTTCCCATAGTTTCTTTATCGTTGCATACAATGGATTGCACTTTGTTACACGATCAAACCACACTAGCGTCGTGTAGTGCTTATAGAAATAATTAGGTTGCCGACCAACTACATGGAGCTGGGAGTGGTCGTGGTAAGACGTAAAATTGCTGAAATTTGACTTCAAACACCTGAAACTTACCCTAAAACAAATTTTAAAATCGGAGATAAATGCCCTATGAGCGGCACAACGGTCTAAATTTATCTGGACCGCAATGATATTATAAATAGTAACAGTAATTCAAAATAAGGTATATCTGGTATGTTCGATGCGATCAACGAAATAAAAGCAATTAAATTTTGTAATTGGCTTGTGTAAAAGTAATCCAATTATCAAGTCAACAGTTACAAAATTACATTGTAGCAGTTGCCCCGATTTACGATAATTAAGCTTTCACTACTCAACAATATAAAAATTGGCCTTACTCAATAACCTCCTGCATCTTTAAAACGGTGTATAGTTTAATGGTATTGAACTCTTTTAATTAGTCCTTGGTACTCTATACACTCGCACACAGTGCGCCTCTTAATGTTTGCTTGCGTTAATTTAAGCGTTCCACGGCCATTTATATCCTACAACGTTTGTATCAACTAGGCTATTGGTTTCCTACATCTCCTCTCAAGTGTTTGTACCGGAATCTTTTTTAATAATGATAATAATATAATAATAATAATAATAATAATAATAATAATAATAATAATAATAATAATAATAATAATAATAATAATAATTCAATGAATTTCACGCAATATGCCCTTTAATCATAAGTAAAAATTTCCATTATAAAATCCTGACTCACTTGTACGAATAAAATACATTTATATTCATTTCACACTCTATTACAAAATTAAAATACTAATCATTCGCCCATGCTACCCATTTATAGCAGTTTGATCCTGAATTTCCTGAAAATAAGTGGCTACACAGTTGGGCGCATTATCATGTCTATAGAAACTTTTCTAAAATATTATTTCTCATTCCAATTTAATTTTTTCAACTATCAATCTTTTTAGACAACATTCAAATGTTCTTTTACATAACGTTCATCCCTTTATTAATGTTCCAGTGGCGTAACAATTATATCAAACCAACATGTTACATTAAACAAAAATTCTTCCGTACAAACACACATACATATGTCATACGTTCAATATAACACTAAATATACCCAGTGAGTCAAAATAATCTTAAAATTTTACTCTCACAGTAAATGTGACTGCGGACTCCAGTATTCAAAATAACGCCAAAAACTGTCCCTATCTACTACTAGATTTTTCCAAAAATGTAATAAACCCAATGTTTCGATGGTTTTTAGTTGTATTCAAAATTTGGCACAAAAAACAAAATTTTGGATTTTTTTGGATCCCGCAGAATTCGTTTATTTGTTACAGCTTAAAAATTATAAACATACGAAACTGGTCAGATGGTGCACAGTTGACTACGATGGTCTGTCATAATTTTGCCATTAGGGAGGTTGTTGGGTTTAACCAGCACAACTTGGCGCCACTTTCAAAATTTTGTGAATATAAAGAAATGTTGGTCCAACAGTTTTTGCAATTTTTTTTGGAAATTCTGTAATTTTGGTAACATGTCTCGATTAGTAAAAATTAGCTCAGCTTTCAGAATTTTGTCATGGTTATAATTGAAAAGCATAATTTTTGTTTTTTACCTTCCAATCTACATTTACATACCATGACACAGATAAAGTCCGCATCATATGGGAAAATTTTTTGCAGAATTTTGAAAATCTTTATTTGAAAAAGTTGTTTTTTTTTAATTCTAAAACAACGAATTTGAGGCGATTTGGTTTAAACATTCTGGGCCCCAATTTGTGTAATTCTACTGTTGTTTGTATAGGTCTCCCAATGATAACAACTTCCAAGATCTTTTTGATTACCTTAGTCTGAAAATAGACTATCTCTTATCACAGTTCCCATCTTGCGATATTTCAATTTTGGGAGATTTTAATGCCCACAATTCCAATTGGCTTCATTTTTCGTCTACTACTAATCCCGCAGGTCATAGTGCAGAAACATTTGCTGTATCCTGTGATCTCACACAAATCATTTCCGAATCAACCAGAATCCCTGTCAACCCTAATCATACTCTACATCTCCTGGACCTAATCCTTACAACTAACCCACTTATCTATAAAACAAGAGTACTTTCCCCACTTGGTCAATCAGACTACTGCCTAATCGAAATAACTTCCTCTGTACCAGATTCCACTGTTACTCGAAAAACAGATAGACCTATGTGGTGTTTTAAATCAGCTAACTAACCAAATACATCCAGCAACGTGTGGGACCAAATACGTGTAATTTTGTAATGAAGCTCATTAAAGACTTCAATTTTTGTTTGAACACACGGGCTGTAATGTCATGACGATGTTTTGAATTTTGGCCTGGCAATAGCAAAGATGTAACCTCCTGCCACTTTTGATTACATGTAAACGCGATAAATAAACACGGTCGTCCGTACTCGCGCACGAAAGTCATAGCATCCTGTATGTATTCTTGCATATGACGTGGACTACCTACGTACGATGATGGTAGAATGATAGAGTTACCAATATCGGCTGTGTCGGCGTCGCTCATGATAGCGTTTCGCAAGTTTATTTATTCTTCCACACGCAGCTTCTGTTGATTGTGTCGTAGGGATCGCAATCGTTCGCTCTCTACCTTCGCGTACATGTCGACCATGAATTGTTGGCACAGCTCACGACATCGCAGAATGACGTTGTCCTGACCGCGTCAATCATCATACGATACGCATAAAAATCCATTGAGCTCACTTTCTTGTTTGTTTCGGCTCCTGTAACAACATATTCATAAATTTTAATTCAAATCTCGGGATCTCGTTGTTTAATGTTTATGCAGTATCCGTCTTGTACCTTCCAAAAAATTATCGGATATTGGAGAGCGTCGTATGAACGGGGTGTGTCGGCGATGAACTCCTGATTATTGTTTCTTCTTGGAATCAGGATTTCTCGCGTCGATGTGCGTTCGTCAACCATGATTCCAGCAACGTCGTCAACAACAGGCGCATTGAATCTACGCACGTGCCCTCCAGCTGGTGTTTTATCAGGATTGATGACAATAGCGTGATTCTCACTTTGCAATTCGTGCATGTGTGATTTGAAGAAATTCAATAATTCAATAGGGCGTCCAGTTCGCCGACAATGCGTCTGACATTAGGCGAATTGAGGTTATTGTAGTCGCAACATGCATCCACACGATTGATGTCCTCGCCACCCATGAACCAGATTTGTAAAAATGTATGTGGTTCGTCTGGAATTGGCAGCAATGAGCCTACTTTGTGGTAAATTTGGCCTTTGATTTTTAACGTTGAATTGAATTGCTGACCGTTTGCCGCGAGAATTGTGAACTATTTCTGTTGCTCCGAACGAAGTCATTTGGAAGCATGAATCGAATGTGCGAATGGAAAAGTTTTGAATCTGGATCCGTGCCGATGAGCAAGCCGTTCAATGGTTCTGGTGGTGTCTCAATTTCTGGTAGTTGCACTTTTCCTGATGCGCAACACATTCCGGCTGACTCATGTTTGAATTTGAGCGCATGACAATGAGGACATTCTTTGTTCATAGCACCAATCAGCACTTTCGGGATGAGCGAAATATTCAATATCTGGCTCGTACTCGAATGCGAGACGAAGGAACGCAGCGGATGTAAATGCTCGATGTACTTGTTGGCGTTGTCGGTCATTTGCTCTGCGTGAGTTAAGTACGAACTGGTGCGCTTGTCTCCGTTCTAATTGTAGTTGATTTCGTTCGACTCGTGTCTCTTGTGACTGAAATGCACGCAATTGCGACATGCTCACACGCACATTTTCGTTATCTTGTTGGGTTTGTTCGTTTGTTCTTTCTGCTCTATCATTTCGCATGTTTGTTGCTTTATTCGTTCGGCGGCCGAAATGGGTCCCCTGGCGGCTTGCTAGCATTGTTAACTGTAATACACACACACACACACACACACACACACACACACACACACACACACACACACACACACACACACACACACACACACACACACACACACACACACACACACACACACACACACACACACACACACACACAAATAGACAAAATTGTTATAATTATTGATGAAAAGCAGTATACCGATAATGTATTTGTTCTTTTATTATTTTACCAACCTTTTTATAATCATAAAACATATATATTTCTTATAAATTAAAATAAATCGTACAAAACTTTGCACGCTCTGCGTTGTGATACATAACAAATGCAGAATGAAATGTCAAAATGACGCGACGCTTCTCTTGAATGACGCGCATGTGTGGATGTAAGTTTGTTTATACGGACGTAACGCCATTCAACAACATAAATAATTTCGTTCTGTTTGAAATACAAACGACGGTTAAATTATTTGGATATTGTTCATACAAAATGATTAAAATCGCGATTAAAATTGGGAGGGTGGTGGTAGGAGGTTGAAAATTTGGGGTTGTAGGTATTTTTTGATGCCAAATCAAAAAAAATTTGTTGGCAAAAAAATAAAAAAAAACTTCTGGATAAAGACACCCTAACCACCTAGCGTTACGAAATATACTTTACGACCTATCTCATACCTACCAAATATACATAAAAAATTTCATACAAATCTGACGAGCCGTTTCGGGGGAGTGCTACCACAAACACCGTGACACGAGATTTATATATATATATACAGGGTGAATCTTATTTAATCCGCCAAAATTAAAGGTGTACTAGAACTCATCATTCTAAGCAAAAAAGCTCATATGTACATGGGTCTGGAAATGCTTCATTTCCGAGATACAGAATGTCAACGTTGAAAAAAGAAATCGCGTTTTCTTCAATATCTTTCGACTGTTTCGAAACAATTTCATGAAATTTCGTATACGGGGGTTTTTTGGGATGATAAATTCAAATTTGTGGTCCATTTAGTTGTAGTTTCTAGAGGGCGCCAGCGGAAACCATTTCGACCCCTTTAAATCGTTGCAACTTTTTTGTGCTACACTGTATGCCATTTTGGACTAGAAAAATCGATTGTCTTATCTTTTCTGCTAAAAAAGGTATATCTTAGTGAAGTCGCTAGGAGCAAACCTTTCCGAGAAAAACGCATTTAAAACGCACAATGTTTATTTATTTAAAACTAACTTTTGTAAGGAGCACTGAAATATCCAACATTAAAAAAAGAAAATGAAAAGAAATTAATATTAAAAGTAAACATGTTCTTTTGATAACAACTGTTCAAAATGCCCGCCTCTAACTTCAATACATTTATCAATACGTTTATTAAAAGCCTTATTTTAAAGAAAATATTCTTATTTCGGAATAATTCGGCCGCATTTACAATTCTGTACCACAATTCTTCTCGGTTGTTTATAACTCCAGTGTAAACTGATGATTTCATATCACTCCAGAAACAAAAGTCCATTAGGTTAAAATCAGGACTACGCGCAGGCCACGGATTTAGGCTTCTACGACCTATCCACCGATTCGGGAAAGTTTCATCAAGAACTGGAGCTCCTTCCTGCATAAATACCATTTTTTGTCGAAAAATTAAAGGTAAATCATCCACGAAATCAACTAAATGATGTTGCAGGAAATCTAAATACAATTAACCATTCAAATTCGGAGGAAGTTCATATGGACGAAGGAGATAATTCCCTTTAATTCCACACCAAACGTTGATCTTAAATTCTTGTTGAAAATGACGCTCACTAACAACATGAAGATTTTGAAACGTGCTTGTTTCTGAAATTAAATACTCCCCTACGAGTAAACATTGTTTAAAAATTGATGGTCAAGTTGTTGCTGAGTGCGCATACAATTAGCAAACTGTAGTCTAGCTGGTAGATCTGCTGCTAGGAGATTTTGAACCGGTGTAAAATGGTAGGGATATAACTTCTCTTTATGGAGGATTCTCAATACCGTTGTTTGACTTGCTCGGGTGTCTTTAGCCAATTGCCTATTGCTAATTTCTGGATTTTCTGCTACTCGAATTACGATTGCTTCTTCCTGATCTACAGTAATGGTAAGCTTGGGTCCCATGAATTCCCTTTTGGGACGAAAAGTACCTCTTAATATCGTCTATGCGCTCTACGCCCAACAAAATTCTCTTGTGCGTAAACGCAAATCATATCAAGCATTTCTGAATTTGAAAATAAATTATGTCTAGGCATTCTATCGTATTTAATTATGGACTTTTTCTTATAATTTTATTATCAATGTACGCAAAGTGACAGATAAGTACATAAGTAAACAAGTAAGTTACTTAGTAACAATTACCTGTCAAAAAATACCCTCCGAAAAAGTGTATGCATTATGAGTTTTAAATGCGTTTTTCTCGGAAAGGGTTGATCCTAGCGACTTCACTAAAATATACCTTTTTTAACACAAAAGATAGGAGAATCGATTTTTCTAGTCCAAAATGGCATACAGTGTAGCACAAAAAATTGCAACGATTTAAAGGGGTCGAAATGGTTGCCGCTGGCGCCCTCTAGAAACCACAACTAAATGGACCACAAATTTGAATTTGTCAGCCAAAAAAAACCCCCGTATACGAAATTTCATGAAATTATTTCGAAACAGTCGAAAGATATTGAAGAAAACGCGATTTCTTTTTTCAACTTTGACACCCTGTATCTCGTAAACGAAGCATTTCCGGACCCATGTACATATGAACTTTTTTGCTTAGAATGATGATTTATAGTACTCTTTAATTTTGGCGGATTAGATAAGATTCGTCCTATATATATATATATATATATATATATATATATATATATATATATATATATATATATATAGGGTGTTCCTTAATGATATGCGAATATTGAAGTGGATGAATCTACACGAGAAAATAATTATAGTTTGATTAATAAAGTACGGTCCTAAAATGTATCGTTACGGAAATACGGGGTGTCAAAGTTACACGAAAAATACGAAAATTAATTGATATCTTCTAAACCGCTAAACATTTTCCAGTGAAATTTAGTACGAAGCTAGAGTGCATGAAAGTGGATATTTTTCGATACGAAGTTAAATTCCAGCTTCAGCAGTGGCGTGCGTACGGGCACTCACGTGGATATTTTTGAAGAAAAAAAATGATACGTCAATGATTTCTTGAAAAACAAAATTACATTTTAATTCCTCGTTCAATTTGAAAAATAAAAGCTCTCTTGAATTATGTTTCTAGAATGTTCTGTTTGGGAGTAATAAAATAAAAACCGTTGTATTGTACGAGAAAATTATGTAGTTTAATGATTGAAAGAATACGTTACAAATTGGCATCTGCCTTCACTGAACAACAACAAAAACATTAAATGGAAACATACAGCATAAACATAATATTGGGAACAAGTAAAATGGAACGGTAATCACAAAAATTGTTGGAAATGGCCTCCTTCACTCAAAATGCATGCTTCTGCCCTCCTTCTCATGGAATTCCGCACTCGTTGAAATATTCCCGGAGTATGTTTTATATTATTACATGCTGCAACTATTCTCTCTTTCAATTCTTCTACACTGTTAATGGGACTTGTGTACACTAGCGTTTTTAGATAGCCCCACAAGAAAAAATTTAAGCTGTTAAGGTCGGGGGACCGTGGTGGCCATTCTTGAGGTCCCCCACGGCCAATCCAATGATTAGAATAAACAGTATCAAGATGATTGCGAACCATTCCACTGAAATGTGATGGTGCACCATCATGCATGTACCACATATGGTGTCTTATTAAAAGCGGAACATCCTCAAGCAGCTCAGGCAAATGTTCACGAATGAAAGTAAGGTAAGATTGTCCATCAAGTTGTCTCGGAAGAAAGAATGGGCCAATAAAGTAATCGGCTATAATTCCTGACCAGACGTTCACCGAAAATTTATGTTGGATATGGGTTTCAGTTGTGGCTTTGGGATTCTCATCCGCCCACAAATGGTTATTGTGAAAATTCTGAAGCGCATTTCTTGAGAAATTACATTCGTCCGTGAACAGGATATGTGAATCGAATTGTGGATTATGTGCAATATTATGAAGATACCACCGACAAAAAGTTACTCGCTTAGGAAAATCTCTCGGGAGTAATATGGTATGGATATAACAAATAATCCATTAAAATTCTCCAAACAATTTTATGGCCAATGTTCAAGTTTGTAGCTATCTTCCTTGTACTCGTTTCAGGCTGTTCTTCGACTGCGTTTCATTCATTGAATTAATTTTCTCGTACAATACAACGGTTTTTATTTTATTACCCCCAAACGGAACATACTAGGAACAGAATTCAAGAGAGCTTTTATTTTTCAAATTGAACGAGGAATTAAAATGTAATTTTGTTTTTCAAGAAATCAGTGGCGTATAATTTTATTTCATCAAAAATATCCAAATGAGTGCCCGTACGCACGCCACTGCAGAAGCTGGAAGTTAACTTCGTATCGAAAAATATCCACTTTCATGCACTCTAGCTTCGTACTAAATTTCACTAGAAAATGTTTAGCAGTTTAGAAGATATCAATTAATTTTCGTATTTTTCGTGTAACTTTGACACCCCGTATTTCCGTAACGGTACAGTTTAGGACCGTACTTTATTAAGCAAACTATAATTATTTTTTCATGTAGATTCATCCACTTCAATATTCGCATATCATTAAGGAACACCCTCTAAGTGTATATATATACAGGGTGTTACAAAAAAGTAGGCCAATCCGTTAACCACATATTACTTGGGACAAAATAAGGGAACTTTTCTTATGTCACTTTTCATTTGAACGCTTATTTTTCGATATACAGGGTGTCAAACTTCACTTTTTAGAAGTGTATTTTTTTTGGTGTGTTTTAAGATATCGTTTTCAAATTTGGTACAAATCTTACTCTTTTCTAAGTGCACCTTCTGTATGATTTTAAGTAAAAAATTCAAAGAACTAATAGAAAAATAAGAGGGGTGTGGTAACCTTTAACCCTCCATTTTTTCTGACGAACGCCTATGAACGTCGCATCCATTTTTTATAGTAGTTTGATGATTTATCTAACTTTTTTGGCTCTTGTAAACTTTTGATTTGATGCTTCCTTTATGACATACTTTTAGTTATTCGACTAGGTGTTGCGATTTTTTTAACATTTTTTTTATTTTATTAATCAGAATAAATTCATAATAATAACTTAAGACAATCAATTGTGCTAATAATTATAATACGTAGTTGGATGCAAATATTTAAATTAAATGTTCGATGTGTCCACCGCCTTCGCGTATGCACCTTCTGGCTCTTTTTATAACTGAAAACCGAATATTTTGGAAAATGTTCGGTTTCAATCTAAATACCTCTGTACCTTCTGCTTCTGCGATGCGATCCCTCAATTGATTTTGATTTATTATTGGAACCGTATAAACAAAATCCAGTGATTAGGGAAATATTGGTTCAAGTGGCTCCGAACATTGTTGCCATAATGTGGCGGAACTCCGTCAAGTTGAAACCACATATTTTGACGAATAGGTATAGGTACGTCATCAAGTAAATTTGTAAACTCATTTTGTAAAAAGAAATAAAAAATGTTCGGCATTTAAGTTTAGTGGCAAAAATACCGGACCTAAAAGAAAATTGTCTAAAATTCCTGCCCACACGTTTACTTTAAAATTTACTTGATGACTGGTCTCTACAAGTGCTCTTGGATTTTCATCTGCCCAAACATGGGTGTTGTGGATATTCGTTATACCATTTCACGTAAAGGTAGCTTCATCCGAAAATAAAATGGATCTAACAAACCGGCGGTTACTGTTATTTTCATTACAGAGCCAGTTGCAAAGATGTTTCTTGCCTGAAAATCTTGCGGCAATAAGTTCTGTACTCTTTGCACATGATATGGATGTAATGAGTGACGTTTTCAAATTCTGTGCACGTCTGTCGAATTTATATCATTTCCAATCTGTCGAGCTATAATCCTAGCACTAGTACTCGGATTTTGTTCAACTATTTGCAAAATTTGTTCCTCTTGATTTGGTGTAATTTTACGTGGCCGTCCACATGTTCCTATTCGTTGTTGTTTGAATTTTCCAGTGTCTCTTAGGCGGCGTACTAAACTTAAGAACAATTTCCTTTTTGGGTGATACCGATTTGGATACATTTCTGCATAACGCCTTGAAGCTAAACTAGTATTAGAATCACATTTTCCTAAAGTGAGAATGATTATTCAAAATGTACAATCTAGAGATTTTATTTGAAATCTTACCCATAATTAAAATCAATCGCAATCTCGAAGGCTGTGGACGCATCGAACATTAATTTTTTTTTGTATGCGACGTAGTATTGAATTATTAACTCAACTGATTGTTTTAAGCCATTATTATGGATTTATTTTTAACTAAGCTTTTATGGGTAACTTTGTTTTATAACAGTTACAGAGTCGGTTAAATTAGCAATATAGGACAGAATTTCAGCCAATCAAATGATGTTTTGAGTTTTGATCAGTGTTGCCAACTTTCGTAGTTATTTAGAAAAAACTAAAAATGAGCCGAATTTTCAAACTCAAATATCTTTGAAAGCGTTGGAAATAAAGCTAAAATACGAGAGAAGTAATTGACAGATATTGTTACGAACTTTAAGATAAGCCTATTTTTAAATTTATTTCGGATAATAAATAATAATAAATCAAAATCAATTGAGGAATCGCATTGCAGAAGGTGCAGAGGTATTTAGATTGAAACCGAATATTTTGGAAAATATTCGGTTTTCAGTTATAAAAAGAGCCAGAAGGTGCATTCGCGAGGGCGGTGGACACATTGAACATATTTAATTTAATTATTTGCATCCAACTTCGTATTATAATTATTAGCACAATTGATTGTTTTAAGTTATTATTATGAATTTATTCTGATTAATATCGTAAAATAAAAATATTGCTAAAAAAATCGCAACACCTAGTCGAATAACTAAAAGTATGTCATAAAGGAAGCATCAAATCAAAAGTTTGCAAGAGCCAAGAAAGTTAGATAAATCATCTAACTACTACAAAAAATGGATAGGACGTTCATAGGCGTTCGTCAGAAAAAAATGGGGGGTTAAAGGTTACCACACCCCTCTTATTTTTCTATTAGTTCTTTGAATTTTTTACTTAAAATCATACACAAGGTGCACTTAGAAAAGAGTAAGATTTGTACCAAATTTGGAAACGATATCTTAAAACACACCATGATAATAAAAAATACACTTTTAAAAAGTGAAGTTTGACACCCTGTATATCGAAAAGGAAGCGTTCAAATGAAAAGTGACATAAGAAAAGTCCCCTTATTTTGTCCCAAAGAATATGTGGTTAACGGATTGGCCTACTTTTTTGTAACACCGGTATATGTATATATATATATATATATATATATATATATATATATATATATATATATATATATATATATATATATATATATATGATTATTGCAATTCTTTTAATTTCCATTTTGTAGGTTGGAATGTCATGTGGATATTTTTTTAACACAAAATAGTGCTGCTGCAGTTTTTTGAGATAGGTGATTGTTTTTTGGAGCACAGGATGGTACAAACTTAGCATAACTCAGCACGATTTATTTTTTCGCAGAATTACCAAATGGCAGTGCAAACTTCACACACATTCAGAACTGTAAACGTTATCTTTTCAACAGTATAAATTTGCTACGTACTGCAAATTTTTAGTGAACGAAAAAATCGATGTGTGAAACTGTATTAATTTGGTATTGAACACATTAATATTAGTGTCCACTTACAACCAAAAAACGGCCCAAAATTTTGGCGCTCCGAGCAAATATTCGGATCGTCCGAAATACGTATAAAGATCAAATTTTTATTAAACTTTACTATTTAACCAATTACTGTTTAACCTGACATTTATTCTCATGTTTGTGATAAAAGTTCCGAGACCGTGTACACACGTTTTCGATTTCATCCTGTACCAAAATTTAAAGCATTATAATTGAAGATGACAAGTATAAAAATTGGTAGAGCATAACTGACTGAAGGTCTTCTGAGGTAACCATGAAGGAAAGTTTGATTTATTAATAATTGGCCCTCGTATATTACAACAATCATGTAACTCTCTTCTATTTATTATTTTATTAGCAAACATTACTTAATAAATATTGAAATGTTAAGCACTCTTCACGTACAAAAATTATTTCCGCATCCATCTTCACTTTCGCTAGGTACACACTCACATACCTTTAATTAACTATTTTTTTTCGGAGTTATAATATAGTGGAGGTTGATGATCGTCAAAGATTATGTAAGAAGAGTATTCAGCATGACTTCGTCCCTGATTTTAAAGGTTTGTAAAAAGTCCATCATCAGCGGTGCAAAGCGGGGCCACGCGGGCTGCAGACCGGTCAAACGGGGCCTCTCACCGTCTCTTCGTACTCCGACCCGTGCTACTCCCGAAGACTTGACTTCAGTAATTCTTCTAGCGTAGATTCGTACTTGCTGAACAAGAAGGACAAAGTGATCACTCCATATAAAAATAGTGAAGTGTGATTAGTTTCGTTCTTTTTTCTTCGGATTTGTGACAAGCATCGACTGGATTCAAAAAATTACGATGCGAAAAAATAATCCCAATTACCGGTAATTATTAATGTATAATTTTCTTTGTTCTTATAACCGGTGTCTTCAATCAAGGAAAGACTTCGAGCGATTTTTTTTCCGATTTTTTTTCGAGTTTAACGGTAAATTCTAATCGATGTGCATCACGTTTAACATTTAAGAAATACCTTTAGCTCATCTATTTTCATAAAGCTGACTAATGGAAGACTTTCTCAACGTTAGCTTTTTTTAAGGTAATTAGATTGTCATTTGTTTGTGGACCGAAAGCATAAATATAACAATTGCAAAAGAGCCAGATGATGAGCTTATTGCTAAATTTGTTTTTTGCACAATTTGGAAAGAGTTACCGTAATTGACAGCTTGCAATCATGCTCTTCAATTACTTGTTTACGGTGTATCATATTAGTAGGTCTTTTGTTGTTATTTTAATTGATGTGATTATTAACTGATAAAACAAGCAAATTAAAGGTGAGGCTGAATTGAAAAAGTCATGGCCGTATCGGTCCAATGCAAGTGATTGTCTTTATACCATTTACAATTGATATTCATAATATGTCTTCCTCGATTCTTGTCTGCATTTTTTACGCTTCACGCATTAATTTTACTTGTGTAACTTTACATGAGATTTACATTAGTTTAATGATCCACTTTTTATTGCTGTCCCAATTTATGTTTTATTACAATCATGGAAAATGTGTGTTCTGTATTAAGTATTTTATTATTCAAATATTTGAATTTTGTGAATATTGCACAAAATGAATTCTTAATTTGTGAACGAAGCGTACCTATCTAAGAATCTTGACTCAAAAGTTGAAGATTAGCAGATATTTTTGCAATATTCATATTATTATATAATAATTAATTCGTGTTTCGAGTACTTAGTTCACTCTCTCAAAACTAGAAACCAAGCGTTTAATGGTGTTATTTAAAGAACATAAAAATGTTTAATTAAAATTGATAAAGGGTGTCCATTTAGTTTTCCGTTTTTCTTGTTTGTCAAATCTGTCACAAAAATGACTTATCAAATCGTTAATGAGGCAAAGTTGATTACTTTAAAAAAACTGTTTTAAAATGTACAGGGTGATCTAAAAAAGCGTAGCAATAAATTGTAAGATGTTTAATGATACACCCTGTATATTATTACATTTTTGTGTTCTTCTATGAATTTACTTTGCATTGACATTAGGTTTTTTGACCTTAGTGACGAAAAAAAAACGGTATTTTCAATAAAATAACTCTCACCTCACTAGCCTTTAGTAAAAAATAACATATTTAAGTTTACTTTAAAAAAGCTCAATACCATACAGGGTGTTCCGTGATT
Organism: Vesta saturnalis; assembly: GCA_036346205.1. Classification (NCBI taxonomy): domain Eukaryota; kingdom Metazoa; phylum Arthropoda; class Insecta; order Coleoptera; family Lampyridae; genus Vesta; species Vesta saturnalis. The sequence continues at coordinate 3,358,212 of JARFJB010000047.1, forward strand.
AAAGCAATTTTTTTAAATGGAATGACTCAATGTTCTTGTCGAAACTGGATTCGGATTTAAATTCTTTAACAAAAAGTTTGTGTATCATAAAAATAACTGCAAATAAGTTATTTTGGAAAATGTCGAAAAATTTGTAGGAATTCGTGTTACAACAATGCAAATTTTTATTTAGTACCCAATTTTGAGTTTATGCGCTCAAAAGTTTCTAAATAAAAAAACAACCTTTGAAATTCAGAAATAAAGGTTTGAACGAACCGGAAGAATACTGTAAGAAAAAAGTAGCAGAAACAAAATAGTTATAAACGAAGAAAATCGGGCAAACGATAGCCTTAGAAAAATTAGTAAAAATTTAAATATTAAAATATATTGTGTGGAACACCACACGACCTTCCATAATTTTAATTTCAATTTGTTTAGGATAACTATACAACCTCTTTTTTATACGTTCATAACGAAAATAGGCAACATTGTAAAAACAAAAACAATCGTCTATGTCAGAATGACGTTTAAAGCTTTATGGGAGATAGAGATTAATACACATACATACATGTTTACGTAATAAAAATTCCAAATCCATCCGCTTGTATAAAAATATCGATAATACAGCTTCAGCATTTTCAGTTAAATTTATTTAAATTTTTACATTTATTTGAAATATGCAGCTATTTTAGAAATATTTGATTAAAACCAAAGACTGCCCCTAATAAACTCTCCTCTCCGCCGCTGGATTTCACCCAAAATCTGATTCGCCAAATGAAAAAAAGCTTAAATACAAACTTTTAAGTATGTAGGTATGTTCGTTCTTGAGTTATCATGGATACTAACATACATCCACACAGTCACACACATACGTCTAGATATGATGGCCGATCTTGGCGAAACTTGGTCAAAAGTTGTAAAATGAGCTAAGTCGTTTGCATAATCTTCTATACCTACATACAGGGTGCGGCAATAGTGTGTCGAAATACGATATATTCGTTATTAAAGGAGATAAAAAAAGATATTTACAAAAATTATAGGCAACTTCAAACTTCACATTATAAAATTATTTTCGTATTTACAGGGCGTTACATATTACCAGGGTGAACCAAACATACTTTTTTTTCACGCTGTATATTATTTCAAAATTAGATTAAGCTCATCTCCCCCATACTTGCAATGTAGGGTTTCATTACGATATACAGAGTATTTCAAAAGTTATGCTAACTTGTACACGAAAATCATTCTCATTTCAACGTCCTGTATACCCTGTATTCCAGGCATAACTTTTTGACATTGGTACAGTGTTACGAGCAAGTGCTATTTCTTTATTATTGCACCAGTTGAATATATAGCGAGCCAAAACTTGAACACATGATTTTGTCAATTTTTTCAAATTTTGAAATTCAGAAATAAAGATTTGAACGAACCGGAAGAGTAATGTACGAAAAAAATAGCAGAAACAAAAGAGTTATAAACGAAGAAAATCGGGCAAACGATAGCCTTAGAAAAATTAGTAAACATTTAAATATTAAAATATATTGTGTGGAACACCACACGACCTTCCACCCTACAAAATGGAAATTAATAGAAATGAAATAATTTTAATTTCAATTTGTTTAGGATAACTACAACCTCTTTTTATACGTTCATAACGAAAATAGGCAACGTTGTAAAAACAAAACAATAATCTATATCAGAATGACGTTTAAAACTGTATGCGAGATAGAGATTAATACACATACATACATGTTTACGTAATAAAAATTCCAAAGCCATCCGCTTGTATAAAAATATCGATAATACAGCTTCAGCATTTTCAATTAAATTTATTTAATTTTACATTTATTTGAAATATGCAGCTATTTTAGAAATATTTGATTAAAGCCAAAGACTGCCCCTAATAAACCCTCCTCTCCTCCCCTGGATTTCTCGCAAAATATGATTAGCTCTATGCCAAATGAAAAAAAGCTTAAATACAAACTTTTTAGTACGTAGGTATGTTCGTTCTTGGGTTATCATGGATACTAACATACATCCACACAATCACACACATACATCTAGATATGATGGCCAATCTTGGCGAAACTTGGTCAAAAGTTGTAAAATGAGCTAATAAGTCGATTTAGCGATAGTGAAAAAAAAGTCGATTGCATAACCTTCTATACCTACATACAGGGTGCGGCATTAGTGCGTCGAAATACGATATATCCGTTATTAAAGGAGATAAAAAAAGATATTTACAAAAATTATAGGCAACTTCAAACTTCACATTATAAAATTGTTTTGTATTTACAGGGCGTTAATATTACCAGGGTGAACCAAACATACTTTTTTAATGGGTCACCCTATATATTATTTCAAATTTAGATTAGCTCATCTCCTCCATACTTCCAATATAGGGTTTTATTACGTTATACAGGGTATTTCAAAAGTTATGCTCACTTGTACACGAAAATCATTCTCATTTCAACGTCTTGTATACCCTGTATTCCAGGCATAACTTTTGAAATTGGTACAGTGTTACGAGCAAGTGCTATTTCTTTATTATTGCACCAGTTGAATATATAGCGAGCCAAAACTTGAACACATGATTTCGTCAATATTTTCAAATTTTGAAATTCAGAATTAAGGTTTGAACGAACCGGAAGAGTAATGTACGAAAAAAATAGCAGAAACAAAAGAGTTATAAACGAAGAAAATCGGGCAAACGATAGCCTTAGAAAAATTAGTAAACATTTAAATATTAAAATATATTGTGTGGAACACCACACGACCTTCCACCCTACAAAATGGAAATTAATAGAAATGAAATTATTTTAATTTCGATTTTTTTAGGATAACTATGCAACCTCTTTTTATATGTTCATAACGAAAATAGGCAACATTGTAAAAAAAAACAATAATCTGTCAGAATGACGTTTAAAACTTTATGCGAGATAGAGATTAATACACATACATACATGTTAACGTAATAAAAATTCCAAAGCCATCCGCTTCTATAAAAATATTGATAATACAGCTTCAGAATTTTCCATTAACTTTATTTAATTTTTACATTTATTTGAAGTATGCAGCTATTTTAGAAATATTTGATTAAACCCAAACACTGCCCCCAATAAACCATCCTCTCCGCCGCTGGATTTCTCCCAAAATCTGATTAGCTCTACGCCAAATGAAAAAAAGCTGAAATACAAACTTTTAAGTATATAGGTATGTTCGTTCTTGAGTTATCATGTATACTAACATACATCCACACAGTCACACACATACATCTAGATATGATGGCCGATCTTGGCCAAACTTGGTTAAAAGTTGTAAAATGAACTAATAAGTCGATTTAGCGATAGTGAAAAAAAAATCGATTGCATTATCTTCTATACCTACATACAGGGTGCGGTACTAGTGCGCCGAAATACGATATATCCGTTATTAAAGGATATAAAAAAAGATATTTACAAAAATTATAGGCAACTTCAAACTTCACATTATAACATTATTTTCGTATTTACAGGGTAAACCAAACATACTTTTTTTAAATGGGTCACCCTATATATTATTTCAAATTTAGATTAAGCTAATCTCCCCCATACTTCCAATATAGGGTCTCATTACGTTATACAGGGTATTTCAAAACTTATGCTCACTTGTACACTAAAATCATTCTCATTTCAACGTCCTGTATACCCTGTATACCCTGTAGTCCAGGCATAACTTTTTGACATTGGTACAGTGTTACGAGCAAGTACTATTTCTTTATTATTGCACCAGTTGAATATATAGCGAGCCAAAACTTGAACACATGATTTCGTCAATATTTTCAAATTTTGAAATTCAGAATTAAGGTTTGAACGAACCGGAAGAGTACTGTACGAAAAAATAGCAGAAACAAAATACATTTTATGTTCTTTCATTTCACTCGCTATAACTAAAATCGTTAATTTCTGAGATATTTTCAATTTAATAACAGAAAGAGATTTTTTTAACAATTTCTATTATAACACGTTAGCCGTGAACAAATGACAGATAGATATTATTCAGTAATAATTGGTAGCTTGTCAATTTGTAAACACTTAAATACTGTTTGAAATGAACTTTCCTGTTGAGGAATTAATATGCATGATATGGGTACTGGGAGGATGTATGAAAAATTGTTTATTAGCACAAAGAATTTATAAAGAGAGATATCACGCACGAAGACAACTCGAGAAAATGACGTTGGAAAGGTTATTAGATCGTTTTAATCGTACGGGTTCAGTAGTTTATGAAAAAAAGGAAAGAACAAAACCTGTACTAAATGAGGAAAATGAATTTAACGTAATGCTTGAAGTTGCGCATAACCCACATGTTAGGACACGTGAAATCTCGCGTCAGCACGATATCAGTGACAGTGAGTTACTCGAATATGACTATCCCCGAAGGGTTGCTTTTTGTGAATGGGCTCAACAATAAATCCACAATCAGGCAGATTTCTTTGATTTTGTCCTCTTTGGAGACGAAGCCACGTTTCATAAAAATGAAACTGTGAATAGACACAGTTTCCATTATTATTCGACAAGTAATCCCCATCATATAGCAACTCATAGTCAAAGTAGGTGGTCTTTGAATGTTTGGGATGGTATAGTTGGAGACCACGTAATTGGACCACATTTTTTCGATGGATCAGTGAATGGTCAGGTTTATTTGGACTTTTTAGAAAATCATTTACCATTACTGTTGGCAAACGTTCCTCTTAACGTTCGTCAGAGAATGTGGTTGTTACACGATGGAGCTCCGATACATCACACTAGATTAATCCATAATCATCTTAATACCCATTCTCCGGGAAGATGGGTGGGAAGAGGTGGACCCATTGCATGGCCAGCTCGTACACCAGAGTTAAGTAAAATTGCCTTCTTCAAGTGGGGTTATGTGAAAAACCGCATGTATCAAATACCTCCAACCACACAAGATGGTATGGAGAATAGAATACGAGAAGCAGTCCAGAGAAGTGTTAAGAAATGTCAGTCGAGAATTTGAAGATCGACTGCAATGCTGTATTGATGTTTTCGGTGGGCATTTTGAACATTTATTATGAAATTAATTAATATTATAAGAATTTTGTCTTAATAACCGATGTTTTTTTATATTTTTATAATAATTTGTCACACTTTTACTTGTTCACGGCTAACTAGTTGTATAATAGAATTAAAAAAAAAATCTCTTTCTGTTATTAAATTGAAAATATCTCGGAAATTAACGATTTTAGCTATAAGGGAGTGCTTAATAAAAATCAAAGAACATAAACTGTATTTTCACTTTTTAAAATACAATACAGGGTGATTCATTTCAAAAAATTGAAAAAATCATGTGTTCGAGTTTTGGTTCGCTCTATATTTAATTGGTGCAATAATCAAGAAATAGCACTTTCTCGTAACACTGTACCAATGTCAAAAAGTTATGTCTAGAAAAAATTACTGTTAGGTTGTTCTGTCTAGGATATACAAGACGTTGAAATGAGAATGATTTTCGTGTACAATTGATCGTAACTTTTGAAATACCCTGTACAACATAATGAAACCCTATATTGGAAGTATGGGGGAGATGATCTTAATCTAAATTTGAAATAATATATAGGGTGTCCCATTTAAAAAAAATATGTTTGGTTCACCCTGGTAATATGTAACATGCTGTAAATACGAAAATAATTTTATAATGTGAAGTTTGAAGTTGCCTATAATTTTTGTAAATAATTTTTTTGATATCTCCTTTAATAACGGATATATCGTACTTCGACACACTTATGCCGTACCCTGTATGTATATGTGGGTTGGAAGGTAAAAATCTTCTGTTAATAAGTGTTTAAATACTAATAAGTTCCATCGGTGCCATGTTCAACTGCATCAAGAATTGGTTAAGACGACCGTTCGTCCCGCATTATGCCAGACAGTCCCTTTTTTAAACACATCATTTCGTATATGTAATTATTATAATAAATTACCTAAATGTTTCGTATTTTTAAAAAGTGGCCCTTTTTTGTCCCGTTTCAGACGTTTCATCGTTTAAAAGGTTTAAGAAGAATAGGATGACATCACAAGTTCTACAATTTACGAGACTATTCTACCACTTTTGTCGATTTAAATAAATACTGTGCGATCACGGTTATCAAGACTAGCGCGAAAATAATTTCCTTACGACGGTGTCTTGTACGCGTGGAAAATAGATATACCGGTGCGCGTAAATAAATATAGTTTAAATAGTTCGTTAGTTAAGGTTAAGTGTGAATAAATGACTGTTTTTAAATAAATAATTGTTATAGCGTAACGTGTATCTGGGACGGTAAAAAATTAGAAAATGCCAAGAAGAAACTGTACATTTAATAGAGATTTGGAAACTGAATATCCATTTATTAAAAAGAGAACCTCAGATAGTGATGTAAAGTGCTTAAACTGTTGTGCACAGTTTTCACTTGCACATGGTGGAAAGGCGGATATTGTTCAATACATATCGACACTAAAGCATAAAAAGGCAGGTATTGCTGTTTCTAGTAGTAGCAAACTGTTGTCTTTTTTCGTAACAACACATTTGGAAATGAAGAACAACAGCTACCTGCGATTGAATGTAGTTGATCCTCGTAGAACCAAATCTGTATTGTCTATAACATTTTACAAAAAGAATCAAAAACCTCCATACAAAATAATATTGGAACGGTCAATATTGTAACAATCTATACCGATTGTTCAAATCACGGGAGCCTAAAAATATCTCATATGCTCGTAAAATGATTAGCATTCTTACCTTCGATAGAAAGAGTATTAAAAATGTTTACACCGTTACAGAGTTACATTTTCGCCCAAGAAGAATCCCCACATTGATTTTTAATAGCTTTAAAACATTTTTTTATGTTTGGTTATGGTGTTCTCACTAATAAGCTTCTAAATTTCATAAATGTGTGCTGCAAGTGAAATATCAAAAATCTTCAATGGTAGAAGTATACATGGTTCTATCAGGTTTAAATTAACAATTAATAGAACCGAAAAATGCCAAATCTAAAATGTTTGTACCACAATATTTTAATTCAGGTTGTCTCTAATTTCTTAATAATCTATAAACTGATTTAATGTTGTTAACAAACTCATGTGTATTTCTGTCATCATTAATAATACTTCATTTTATGAAAATGTAAACTTTCACTTTCACTTTTATTACTACTGAGGACGATAACTGTAAGTGTTACCGAAACGTTTAGATTTATGTAAACATAAATACAAAAATACACTATTAAGAAACCCAAAAGTATTTCTTCATTTTAATCTACAATATCCATATTCTTTACTTGGTTAAAAAGGATCACTGTCACGCGGAATTTTTTTATAGAATTTTCACTTAACGCAATGGCTACTATTTATTTTAAGTTTGCTTAAACACATGATTTAAATTTTAGAAAAGGTTTCACATCACAGTTTATAGCTCTACTTGTTTTCTTTCTCTGTACTCAAAATGGGTTATGGCAGTAAACAACAATGTTACAACTGCACTACTAAGTTTTACAACACACACAGACTGTTATTAACTTTCTGTTCTGAAACCACGTGCTACCGCTTTAAACGAAAGTTCGCTGAAAAACTTTTTATTATTTCTTATAGATACCCACGTTCATCTAGAAACCGTCATCAAATATTAACCCGCTTAATTAAAACCAACTACTCTTAAGGAGATTAAACGTCACATGGCTGCCGAGCAGTGAAAATTAAAAAAAGGGACCAACGCATATGAGAACTCGTACATGTACTCCTTGAAATTTTAGGAAAAGTGTATAAAATCATTGAAATCTCCAAATTCGATATTCAAGTTCACTCAATATAGCAATCAAAACCAAACTAAATTTTTTATGGTAATTTCATGTATTCTCTTTTAGTAAAATTTAATAAATGCTATTTGCCTTTTAATCATAAGTAAAATTTTCATATCCAGTACCTCAAGTAGCTGATGAATTGCCGAAAAGTTGTAGGTTATATAGCGGTTTCGATGGTAGTCGAAGTCTGCATTACTTTGACGAACAAAATAAACGTCAATTTGACGAAATTGTCGGGAATATTCCGCTAGCGGAATTGTGCTCTATTGGTCTAAACATAAAAAATAATAAATTGTAATTGGTTGATAGTTGACATGGAGAGGGTGAGTTGAATAGTGCATGAAATCCTTATTGGGTTATACGAATTAAATACGCTCATATCCATTTTACACTCTATTTCAAAATTAAAATACTATTAATTCGCTCACACTACTCATTCATAACAGTTTGAACTTGTATTCCGAGAAATACAATGGCTACACAGTGGTACACATTATAGAGGTTTTATTGAAATATCATTTCGCATTCCAATTTAATTCTTCTCCCAATCTTTTTATACATCATGCAAATGTTCTTTTACACAACGTTCACTACTTTATTAAAATTCCAGTGGCGTAACAATTGTATCAAACCTACAAGTACACTAAACAAAAATTTCTTGTACAAACACATATGTACTTCATACGTCAATACACTAAATATGCCCTGTGACTATCACAGTGAATGTGGCGGACTTCATTATCTCATTTAGAGCCAAATTTCAAATGTCCACCCTTACCCATCCTTCCCCTCCCCCATCGCCAATTATTTTCATGTGTTCCACTTAAACGTATTATTGTTTTAGTCACCTTCAAACTGAAAATATAAAACCACCACAAATTTCTATTGTGTCAGGTGGGAAGTGGGGCTTGTACGCATCTTAATATCTACGGGTGGGCGCAATTGTGCTTTGATACGTCGCTGCCTGATTTTACTCATCTTTATGCCACTGGCCCAAAATATAGTATTTAATTAAAGTTCGTATTTTTTGTTACTGTGGTTACAGACAGACAAACTCACAGAGTTTATGTTGAAAATGGTCTATCTTGTTTTAAAAATGCTGAAATGTGCAAAAACCTCCATATTAATTTTGATGTGCTTCGTGCATAACAAAGTAAAAATACCGAAAGAGATAAAAGTGTTTACGGGTGATTGAACATTGTGAGAGCATGGTTTGTTCTTCGTATTTTGGAATTTAGAACTCAAAGCTTATACAGACTTCACTCACAATCTTCTGCATTTCGTAAATGTGTCCTGCAAGTGGAATCTCAAGAATCTTCAATGGTAGAAGTATACATGGTTCTCTCAATTTTAAAGCAACAATTAATAGAATGGCCAAATCCAGGTAACACTAAGCTAGTAGCTTTGGTTAATGAAGGAGAAGACCTAGCCGTAACCCAGCATAAAACGCCAGTCACCATATTTTATACTACATGTACAACCTATTTGGTATAAAAAAGAACCTGTGTTGGAGACTCATTATCTGTTTTTGTTTCTATTGATAAACAATGTGTCCAGATTTTTAACCACTTCCAGAGTGAAGATATACCGCACAACATATTAAAAATTGTTGGGGGTCCAACGTCGCGCCGCCATGGAAAGAATTTTTTCTGATAGGAATAAAATATGGACCATCGAGAAAACTAACCTTACTCGAAGAATTTTAAGACTTTTAATGACAAAACATAATTTTGAAATGAATTGCCTTGAATTTTTTAAGGATCTCCATGATCGCTCAGATATCTTACGAATGATAATTTAATGAAAAATACACAAATGAGTAACGCTTCACTCGCCATTTTATTAACTATTCATTTTTAAAACCAAAATAAAATATAGAATTAAATAGATTTTTTTGACCCTACTGCATTATGACATGGGGCGCTTAAAAACTTATCATAAACAACCATTACATTTGTCACGTAGACTAACAACTCATAACTTTGTATCTAATTTAAAAGAAATTTCTCCCTCTCCTTCCCATTACTGAGGAGTATTTCGTACCCCTCAGACTCTTCGAGTGATGCGTCCATATCCCATATTTCTATTTTTACATAAATAGTCACGTCAGAATTCGTTGAAGATGATTATGTAAGGAGAGTGATTTTTTTGCGAATGGGCTAAAAATAAAATTAGAGAAAATAGTGATTATTTCAAATACGTGTTATTTACTGACGAATCTACATTTCACGGAAAAGATCCGAATATTGCAAACTATGAGCATAAATAGACCTTTAGTGTATGGGTGAATTAATAAATGATTACGTTTTTGGCCCATATTTTTTTAAAGGCAGTTTGACGTGGCCTATAGCTTTGCAGTCTATTAGCTAAAACCTACCATGTTTAATAGACCACAATAACATATAAAAAAGTCCATGTGGCTACAACTCGATGGAGCTCCAGCTCATTTTAGTCTTCAACTTAGTCAACACCTTGAAGAATGATTTCCTGAAAAATGGATAGGAAGCTGTGCAGTAACTAACTGGCCAGCAAGTTCCCCTGAATTGACTCATGAATTTTTTTGTGGGGAACTGTTAAATCTCAAGTGTATCTAGAGGTTGTAACAACGAGACAAGACATGATGGAAAGAATAGGTCTATAATTTTTAGTAATCTGCTGCGAATAAAATTTTAATGATTGCCATTAATATCCTGTTCGGCAACTTCGGAACTGTCTAAAGTAATAACACGTGTGTGTAAACAAATATTTAAGCATTCATGCATTGGTGTAACTCCTACGGATATTGAAACCATAATAAATAAACTTGATCTGTCTTGGACATCCTGCACTAGCTTAGGAACTAATATTAATGAAGTGTGTTGGTTAATTATGCAACTCAAGAAGTGTCCATTTTAAAATCGAATATATCATCTAAACTAAATCCAACGCTGGATAACTTCACCTTTGAAGAAATACTTGTTGAAATCGATGAGCGTCAGAAACACAAATTGAACATTATTGTATTTGGTATTTCGGAACCTACCCTTGCATTAAATATTAGTGATTGGGTTTTTTCCTTTGTTTAGATTTAATTTTTTTTCTGCAAAACAGCGTTCGGCTTTATCATGGTCAATTTCACAATCCTGCTCCAAATTATTAAGATTATAATTGGTGTTAATGAGTATCGTATCGTTAGTGAATTGAATACATTTACTAGCTCGAAGAAACACGTTTAAACCGTTTACATAAATAATAAAAAGGACGGGACCTAAAATGGAACCTTGAGGTACCCCATACGAAATGTTTTTTATTTTCGAAAATGAGTTATTAAATAAAACTATTTGTTTTCTATTCTCAACGTAAGCTCACAGTAGTTCTAAGCAATTACCTCTAATACCTTAATAATGTAGTTTACTTAGAATAACGTTATTAGTGGAGTTGATCGGCCTATTTCCACAGTTTATGAGCGCGACGTTTGGGAAGCGGACTCTGCTTCCGTCATCAGGCTTAGTCCTGAGAAGGGTTGTTTTCCCACTTGAGTCGAACTCATATGTTGTGTATAATTTTCCCAAGCACTTCACTACTCTCAGATACCGCTGAGCCACTGAGTAATCCAATATATATTTTTTAGAACTTATATATATTAAACTTTTTCGTGGTTGCGCAGAAGTTTATTGCGCATGTTGCGCCGTAACTTCTTGCGCAGGTGTATTGCGCTTAAGCTCTTCGAGCATTATTGGAATCCATATGGGTTTCATTTCTACACTAGCTTGGCTTATTGGATGTTCTGCTAGTGCGATGTATGTGGCTTCTTTGAGTTTCCGAGGAGTTGTGTTCTCGTCTTTTGCCACTATCTGTATGTTATCCCATTGGGTGCGGTGGTCTTCGTTCCAGACATGTTCGGCGATTCTTGATCTTTCTGTTTCGCCCTTGCGGGCGTGGTTCTTATGTTCCTGCGTTTTCACTTTGAGTGGTCTACTGCTCTCTCCTATGTATGCTTTGCCGCATTCGCATGGTAGGTTGTATACACAATTCTTGGAATTCTGATCTTCATTGTATGGTTTGGTTTTGGTTAGTATTCCCCTGAGCGTTCTGGTCGATTTGAAGGCAGTGCGTATCTTGTATTTCCCGCCTATCCTTCGTATTTTGTCTGAGGTACCTTGCATATATAGTATTATCGCTGTATATTTAGGTTCTTATTTTTCGGTTACCCTTTCCCTGTTTAGGTTAGGTGTTAGATCGGGGTAGCCATTTTCTTTGAGTGTTCTACCGCTATTTTCTTTTTCTTTGTCCAAGTGCTCTTGTTTTGAGCATTTTGTGTTTGTTCTATCGTATAAGTATTTTGCCACGCCTAACTTCACGTTTTTGTGGTGATTGGAGTTGTAGTGTAGGTACCTGCCTGTGTGGGTAGGTTTCCTGTATACACTTGTCGTGAAAGTGTTGTCATTCCTGTGTACAAGTACATCCTGGAATGGCAGTTTTTGTTCCGACTCAAAATTGCATTGTGAATTTTATGGAGGGTGCGCGGCTATTTAGATGATATAGGAATTCATCTAGCTTATGCTTATGCTTGCCGTGTTGCCAAACTACGAAAGTATCGTCCACATATCTAAGCCACATACTTGGTTTTTTCTGTCCATTCGGATATCGCTTGGTCTATATATATATATATATATATATATATATATATATATATATATATATATATATAGCTCACTATGGGTGATAGTGGGAAACCCATCGCCATCCCAAACTCTTGTTGGTAGAATTTGTCTTCTATCTGGAAATATGTAGTTCTAATGCATATTGTCAGACGTTCCCTTATTATGTTTACCGAGAGTTGTGTGCGTTTGTCTAATGTTTCATTCTTTTCCAGCTTGTTGCTTATGATAGTTAGTGCCTTAACAGTAGGCACATTTGTGAATAGACTCACAATGCCAAAGCTTACTAATATTTCTTCGTGGTTTGGTTGGAATTTTCTGATGGTTTCCACGAAGCGCTGCGTATTCTTCACTATAGATCCGGTTTTTCCCGATAAGGGTGTGATGATACCTAGCAGATAGTGTGCTAATGGGTGACAAGGTGAAGTTCTCGAGCTCACAATTGGTATCAGAGGAATTCCTTGCTTATGAATCATTGGTAGGCCGTACAGATGTCGAGGTTTGCTGTAGTGTGGGGTAAGTCTAGTTCTCTGGTAATCGAAGAACTCCCCCTTATGTTTTGCCAGCGTCAGGTATATTCGTCTTTCGATTGATGGTGTGGGGTCTTTTGGTATTTGTTTGTGCTCGCCCCCGTCTAGTAGTTCTTGGATCTTACTTTTGTAAGTGTCCATATCCATTACCACCGTCGCGTTTCCTTTATCTGTCGGGAGAATTTTGATCGTTGGGTCATTCTTAAGGGAAATAACCGCTCTCCTATCTAGGTTAGAGAGGTTAGGGGTAGTTCGCCTAGATGAATCTAGGACTGATCTAACCTTACTTCTGTATTCTTCGGCTTTCAGGATCTAATTTTATAGCTGTTTCTTCGACTGCGGTTATTAAACTTATTTTCGGAATATACCGCGGTGTTATCGCATAGTTCAAGCCTTTGTCCAGAACCTGCATTTCGTTTTTGTTCAACTGTCGTTTAGAGATGTGTTTTTTCGACTGATGTTGGTTGATTCTTTCTTCTCCTTCATTAGCTTTTCGAGTTTCTTCTGTTGAATTTCCTTGTGCATTGCCTTGGTCTTTCAATATTTACTTCTGGTAGCCGTGTTTATCCTATCAAAGTCTTGTTCATTCACTCGATTTCGAATGGTTTCTCTAATCTAGTTGGATTGGTGTTAAGCGATACGCAGTCAAAGGCCTTTGATAGATCAGATAAAGACAGCTTGATATGTTTTCTTTCTTCGAGACCCTGTACAATTTCGTTAATAATGGAAAATATAGCTTCAGACAACAAGTTCTTTACTACTTGTTGGTTTTTTCTAAACACCTTCAGAGCTGTAAGCGAGTATTATAAAGTAATTAATACTATAATAGATGCTCATGTCCCAATCTTCAAAAATGCTTAAACAGCGTATCCTAAATGGTTTACTAAGCAAATAATTAGAAACACTCAACCAAAAGCGTTGTATTACCAAAAATTCAAAAAATCTCAGAATGAAGTGTACTACCACGAATTTAAACATTTAAGAACATTAATAAAAGTACACATACCTTCAAGGTGTTGAGAGTTCTATTTCGCGTAACTCGCAGTGCTTTTGGAACTATCTTAATAACAAAAAAGGTTGCACAAGAATCCCAGATCGTATCTTATATAACTTAGTTATTGATGGTCCTCTAATGAGTGCGAATTTATCCACAACACGGGACTGCTAAATGTATTAACATTGAATTCTTCACACTGGATGAAGTGGAGACATCGCTAAAAAAACTAAAAAATTTAAAACGGCTGGTCATGATAAACTTCTCAGTTTTTTGAGTAGGGATTATGTTCCAACCTTTTGTGTACCTTTACTGAAAATTTTCAACTTAATTCTTAGCACCTCTAAATTTTCAGACATATGGAAGATAACTAACATCCGTTGAGTGGGATCCATGTAATATTAAGAACTATCACATCATTGCAATCCTCTGTAATTTTCCCAAAGCGTTTGAAATGGCATTATATGAACGTTTGTATTCATCCGCAGAGACCCACATTTCGGTTTTCCAACATGATTTTGTAACCAAACATTCAACTGTTACCAATCTGGTTACCTTCATGCTGAATATTTCTTCTATTCTAGATAACCGTGGACAAGTAGACGTAGCATATACAGAAATATCGAAAGTTTTTGATAAAGTTGATCACACCTTATTACTTGAAAAACTGAAGTTATCTGGCCTTAGAGAAGCATTTCTTAAACTATTTTCTTTTTAGCTCGCAAGGAGAACCCAAAAAGTAGTATGTAGGGGGTTTGAATCAGGATCCTTGATAGCTACATCTGGAGTACCACAAGGGTCCAACTTAGGGCCACTACTATTTATTGTATTTATCAATGACTTACTAGAAATTCTTATGTTTGCGGACGATCCTAAAATCTTTAGGTCATTAGCGTCAACTAGTGACTATTATTATAAAACCAAGTTGATGTAAGTAATATCTGGTGTATGAATAATAATCTCACCTTAAACATCTCCAAATTTTATGCGATGTCATTTACACGCCCAATTCTGTTAACCTGTACTACGTTTTCCGGAAAAATGTTCTTGAATGTGTACAACCTAAGTTTCTTAAAATAATGTCTTTTACGATCGATGGCTTTTATCTCCCAAGGGGATATTGTTATGAACTACTCCTTGATCGTTTTTTCTTTTCATCCCTGGAACAAAGACGTCTTGTTTTTAGAATTTAATTTCTTTACCATCTAATACATAAGTTGGCTGTCCTCCATTTCTCGGTTACTTGTTAGCGTATTTCTCGGTTGTGTTCTAGACAATTTCCTACATTTGCTCTTCCATTTATTAAGACTAATGTCATGCTCTCGCCTCCCATTCATTTTATGTGCACTACATGCGATATCAATTATATTCCTTTAGATGAGATATTGCGAACATTAACAGTTCAATTTATTGCTTAGTTTTGTTTCTTGTATTCATTGTTATTATAATTTTAATTTAGATTAGTTTATTAGCCGTAGACGTATTCTCTTTTCTATGTATCGTACAGCTTTAGGTATTTCTTGTAGTAAAATTGTGTATTGTCCTGTAGTTGGTTGGGCAACAAAGATTATTATTATTATTACAAGAAAATGTTTATTACAAAATGGGAGATCTTTTGAGAAAGTATTTTTATAATTCTTTTCAAATACTCATCGTTCACAGTCTACTCAATCAATAAAAATTTGTGTTGTTTTAACACGAGTTCCTACAAATTTTTCGACAGTTTTCAAAATAACTCGCTTGCAGTTAATTTTATGATACGCAAAGTATACCGTTTTGGTAAAGAATTTAAATCCGAATCGAGTTCCAACAAAAAAATTGGTTCATTCTATGGTTGTTTGAAAATATGATAGTTCGGCTTAAATTATGGAACACCCTGTATGGTATGGAGTTTTTTTTATTTAACATTTATATACGTCATTCTTTACTTAAATTTGTACTAAAAGCGCATATTCCAATCAGTAGTCATTTTATAATTTAGGTGACTGCTATTTTTTTGAAAATATCGTTTTTTGTCTCTAACCTGGAAACCCTTGTTAATAAGTCAATAAACCTAATACCAATGTAGAGTACATTTATAGAGGAATCAAAAAATATAATAATATACAGGGTGTGTCATTTAAAGAATCTTACAATTTATTGCCACGCTTTTTAGACCACCCTGTATATTTTAAAATAATTTTCTAAGTACCCCAGTTTGCCTCATTAACGATTCGATAAATCATTTTTGTGACAGATTTGACATAACACCACAGAAGAACGGAGTACTAAACGGACACCCTGTATAAAAGAAATAAAAAATAAACGATTTAATACCCAATAGATGTGTTTAGTTATCGAAAAGTTTCAGCTTTATGTAGAACTTTTTCAACATCGTGGTGTAAATTTTAGGCCATTCGTTTAAAACAACTGTGCTGAAGGTGCTCGGTTGGATCTGTGACTTGAAGCAGGAAGGGCTACCTCTACCATAATTCTATTACTATAACATTCTTCCGTCTTTTTTGAACTTAAACGAGGTAAAAAAACTCGAATAATTGTGTAAAATACACTACTTATACACCGGACCTGTCACAACGAGCTAAATCGATATGTACTATAACTACCTGAACTAGTTTTGCTAAATTTTGTATATTGGTGTGTTATCGATAAGCTCCTTCAGCTTATTTATTTCCAGTTTTTTCTAACTTCCGGTTCTATCGAAAACGGACTCAAACTTTATTATTTCAAACGTCATGTCGCAGTTTTTGACTATTTAGTACCTACTCTATATGTCAACATAACTTTGTATAAGACTTAATATGTCTAGAGTGCGCAATTTTTGAGCTATTTCGAAATCTTTGGCAGTCAGCCTTTTCCAAAAAAAGATTATTTTTCGAAACGCAAGCGAGTCGGGAAAATACTTTTGGGATTTCCTCATATAAAATCAATAACGTATTAAATATTTCAAAACTTATTCGCGATACACAGACATTGAGACGGATTGATTTTTTAAATCTCACTCCACAATGTTCTATTCACCATTGAATTGTTTTTTTTTGCAAATTTAAAGGTTTCGATAACAATTAAAGTTACCGTCGCCAGTAAATAATGACAGTGGGAAACTGTGTAATCTAATTTTATTTTAGTAAAGATTTGCTAGATCTTTAATAAATTAATCATTATTAGACCACGTTGAAAATTACATTTAAGAACACCCTTAACGAATGAAAGCTAACTATGAAAAATTACATAATTAAAAAACCAAATTTTATGCAATTTATTCAATCTTGAATGTAAGTATAAAGTTCTGAAGAACTTTAATTTGAAAAAGATAATAGCATTCATAGCTAAAACTTGACATATAAACAAAAATGTAGTAAAATTATAACAAATCTAACAAAGAAATAACTTTGCGATACTACTTCAAGACTGTAATTGTATGATACATTGAAAACAGAATATGTACGATTTTAATTTTAACTACATATACGAAATCATTGCGATGCTATGAAAGCTCAATATACTTAATTGGTAAAGTATATGCTTCCAAATTTACAAAAAATCATACCAAAAAAGTTAAAATTAGCAGGCTGCCTTTTGTACATTACAAGATGTCAAGAACTATTTAATAGGAGTCTTTTCTTGCATGTTGAAGTTATTTGCATGTTTATACATCTCAATAGCTTCAAGTTGTAAACGAGCATAATAATGAGTTTGTAATGACAATATTTAGATATTATCAAATTGAATGTCATGATTTAGATTATTTAAAGCATGCTCAGCTACCGCAAATTTCTCTGCTTGGCCTAACCTACAAAATCTCATATGTTGTTTACGGCTTGTATTAAAGCTACGTTTTGTAGATCCAATATATACTTTTCCACATGAAAAAGATAACTTATACGTTCCGGAAGCTAACGATGCCTTTGAAACATCTTTAGGTGATCTTAAATGTTTTTTAATCTTTCTTTAAAGCAGTTCTAATGTCATTAACAATTAGATATATAAGAAAAAAAGCAGTCCCAACATTAAGCACTACTCTACTTTTTATGGGTATGTGTACATTATTATCTTCGTGCGAATAACTATTAGCTTGCAATTATTTATTAAAGTCTGTGTGCATGCGTCTGTGTGCGTGTGTGTGTGTGCGTGCGTTCGTGCGTGGGTGCTTGCATGCGTGTGTGCGTCGGTTGGTGTGTGTGTGTGTGTGCATGTGCGTGTGTGTCTGTGTCTGTGTGTGTGTGTGTGTGTGTGTGTGTGTGTGTGTGTGTGTGTGTGTGTGTATGTGACTGCGTGTGTGTGCGTGTGCATGAGTGCGTACGTGCGTGCATGCGTACATACATGCGTGGGTGTGTGAATCAATGCTAGTATCCACAATAACACCAGAGAAATAACACCTACTCTGCAGCTTAGAGCGGAGAGGGGCATTTCTGAAGCAGCCGCATTTTTCAAATATATAGAGAGGGTCAAAAGTACCGCATAAATTCAATTAAAAATTAGGTGTTTGTTTTTGGAAAAACGCTCGGACACGTCGATTTTAATTTTTTGTGGCGATTTTTTTGATGCTAAGTTCATGTATACAGGGTGGCCCAAAAACAATTTATGACTACCAACTTCATTTTTTTAAATGGAAACACCTATTTTTTACTTCATTTTTGGATTCTGCTTTAAATTTTAAGTAAGTTTTATGTACCATGCCCTATACCCAAACTTAACATTATCGTAAGAGAGAGAGAGAGAGAGAGAGAGAGAGAGAGAGAGAGAGAGAGAGAGACAAAAGTCCCGCATAAATTTGTTAAAAACTGAAAGAAATATTTTTTATGAAAATGAACACGTCAAATATTGTTTTTAGTTATCCATTTCTATCCATTTTTTGACGTAACACACATGTATACAGGGTGACCCATGTAGAAGATAAATTTACTTTTTAATTTTTTTTATGGAACCCCAAGTATATTATGACGTTTTTGAGTTCTCTGAGAAACTCTGAACATATTTCATGTAACATACTCATATCTAAATTGAACAGTGTTCGAAAAAATTACAGAAATAACGATAGAACTATTAATGTAGAAACATATTTTATGTAATATACCCATGTCGATATTCAATTGTTATTGAAACATTTATTATTTATTAAGTATTAAAGTTCTGTGGTTATTTCTATTTTATGTAATTTTTTCGAACACTGTTGAATTTAGATATGAGTATGTTACATGAAATATGTTCATAGTTTTTCAGAGAACTCAAAAACGTCTTAATATACTTGGGGTTCCATAAAAAAAATGAAAAAGTAAATTTATCTTCTACATGGATCACCCTGTATATATGTGTGTTACATCAAAAAATTGATAAAAATGGTGCATAAAACTTACTTAAAATTTAAAGCAGAATCCAAAAATGAAATAAAAAATAGGTGTTTGAAAAAATAAAGTAGGTAGTCATAAATTGTTTTTGGGCCACCCTGTATACATGAACTTAGCATCAAAAAAATCGCTACAAAAAATTTAAATCGACGTGTCCGAGCGTTTTTCCAAAAAACAAACACCTAATTTTTAAATGAATTTATGAGGTACTTTTCGCCCTCTCTGTATAACGAAATCAGCATATAAATTTAAAAATTTTAAATTATCTATGTTCTATGCAATTTTTTGATACAATTGGTGGTTAAGGTGGAATTTAAGTGTAAACATATTTTTTTAATATAATTCAACTGTACATAACTTCTCCTTATGAAGTTTCTTGATACGAAACCAAATAAGCGTTGAATTAATTAAAAAGGGTTTAAACCGGTAATTTCCGATATTTTTATAAAAACAGAAAACTTTGGAGTTTTTTCAAATCTAGCATGAAGGTTTAAATGTCTATTGGACATAAATTATTATTGTTATTGCTATTATTATTTTTAAAACGTTGCCTGTTACATTATGGACGTATGAAAACTTTCGACAACGTGGTCTAATTTTTTCGAAAAAGGAATATTTTATTCTTTAATATAGTTTTACTCGCTCAACGATATTCTAAATTACCAACGCGTAGGTCGATGAAACCAAGACGTCGGAATAACTATTTACAGCAGCGATTACCTCGGTATTAGACGAACATCTCTTACCGCTGAGCTATTTTTTTAGGTTTGGAAACAAACGGTAATAGCTGCGAGCGAAATCTCGCGAACAGGGTGAATGAGGCATTAGATCAAACCATTGAAGAACTTGAAAATAAGATTAATGAGGCGTTTGCAGAGATTGGGCCACATCAAATTACAAACGCCATTTATCAGTCGACAAAAGACTTATCAAACATTTAGCGGTTAATGGGCCGCAATTTAAGCACTTATAAATTGTTTATATTTTACTTGTTTATTATTTTGCTTGTTTTTTTTTGAGAATAAATTTTATTTTATTGTTTTGATTCATTGTTCTTGAACTACTGACACATCAAGCAGATCAAATGAGTTCCAAATAAGTACAGGCTTCCATCTGTCAAAAATTTTGAAAGAAAACATCAGTGGGTAGACAAAAGTTATGTCACCTGTGCGACTAGAGAAAGATTTAGGCTTGATCCAAAAAGCGAGCAATTTTTTTTAAATTTAAAAACGGCTGCGTTTGGGGATATGATTATGTTAACATAAATTGTAGATTTTTGAATTCTGAACACGATGCCGTTGACAAAATTGGGGCATTCCATTGGAAATGAGCAAGTTGTGGACGTTTGAAGTCATGCAACTTCAAAGGCATATTTTGAGGTCGCAAGCGACTTTTTTAAATTCTAATACATCACACCGTACCTTATTACGGCCTTTTGGAACCCTAAAAGTTCGATTCCAAATTTCTTAGTGGTGAGGGCATAACACCGATCTCCGTAGGAGTCTACGGCTGTTAAAATTTTTCGAAATCACTCGACATTTTAGGCATAAGAGACTAAAATTAAACGGGGAATCCGAAAATGGCTAAAAACGGGTTGTTCTATTTAAAATAACGAAATTGGAAGCTACTTAAAACTTTGGAACATCTTCATTTCCCCCCCTGACATCTATTGACGGATCGGTAGTTGCTGATTCTGTCGACAAAGCCAATGTTTTTGTGGATTTGTTTGCATCAAACTTGTATCTCAATGATTCTGGAAAAGATGTGCCCCTAGTCAACTCTTCTTCACACGCTATGAAACCAATCGATCATCAGTAGGCTTGATCTCAATAAGGCGACTGGCCTAGACGGTATCCCAGCTAGTGTCTTAAAGAAATGTTCCCCCGCACTAGTACCAGTCCTATCTAAGCTCTATACGATCTCTTATGTCTTCTGGGGAATTCCCTTCATCATGGAAGTTAGCAAATGTTCAACCTATTCCCAAAAAAGGCGATAAGATCGATCCCTCAAACTACCGACCAATTGCCATCACTTCCATTTTGTCTAAAATCATGGAAAAAGTTATCAACCAGCAACTGCTCACGTTCCTTGAAACTAACAAACTCCTTGGTGACCACCAATATGGGTTTAGGCAAAGTCGTTCAACAGGTGATCTTCTTTCATATGTGACCCAAATTTGGAACAATACAGTAGAGCAGTCCGGTGAAACAGTTGTAGTCGCTTTAGATATCTCAAAGGCATTTGACCAAGTTTGGCATAAGTGTTTACTTTCCAAACTCACCTCGGTTGGGTTAAATGATACGCTCATCAACTGGGTTTCTAGTTTCCTTGATAAAAGACGAATACGTGTCGTAGTTGATGGCTTTTTTTCAAAATATGTTAGCATTAACGCGGGCATACCACAGGGATCCGTTATAGCGCCTATACTTTTTCTGCTGTACATAAATGACCTTATTTCTTCAACTAACCCCATCCATGGCTTTGCTGACGATAGCACTCTTCACTGTAGTTCATCTCAGTCTACTCATACTGATAATCCACCTTCTATGTCAAATCAAGAAATTAAAGCTGAAATGGCAAATTCAATCAACAAAGGCATTCAACGTATTCTCGAATGGGGAAGCAATAATCTAGTTAAATTAAATGCTAACAAAACTCAGTGTTGCCTTGTGTCCGCCAAAAAAGATCGATCATTTCCTATTGTGTATGAATGGCTCAGTTCTTAAGTTTTCAGACTCTATTACTCTGTTGGGTATGACTGTATCTTCAAATCGCTTATGAGTTGACCATCTTCTGTCAGCTACCAAAACAGCTGCTCGTAAAATAGGCTTTTTGTACAGATATAAGCAGTACTTTACCTCTCGACAACTCCTTCTGCTGTATATGGCCCAAATTCGGCCTCATCTGGAATATAATTCTCACCTCTGGGTTAGTGCTCCCCAATACGCTCTCGATATCGTTGATCGTATTCAAAAGAGAGCGATTAGGCTTATAAATAACCCGTCCTTAACTTCTCACACACAGTCCCTTGAGCATAGAAAGATGGTTTCAGTTCTTTGTTTGTATTATCGTTATTACAACGGCTATAGTGCTGCTGAATTATATTCTTTGATACCTTCTCGGGCTATCTTTGCGAGAAACACTCGGTTCGCTCATTCACATCATCAGTATACAGTACAAATCTCCACTTGTCGTACCAAACGGGCGCAATCCACATTTTTCTACACGGCTTCTGATCTCCCTAGTTCCTGTTTTCCTCTCACTTATGATATGAGAAAATTTAAGGTAGCTGTTCATAGGCATCTATTGGCAATTCATTATCCCTCTATCCATTTTCCTAAGTGTTCCTGAGTGCTTTAGTACGATAGGCCAAATTTTGCCTGTTCAGGTCCACAATCATAAAAAAAAAAAAACTTTCCGTAAAACCGGAAGTGCCACAAAGTTCTGTATATTATTTTTTAAGGGTTAATCGATGGTCCCAAAATTGGTAAGATCATTTACTGCTCCAATACTAATCCTGACCAAACTTCAGCTTAATTGTTTCATATGTTAAAATAATAAACAAACTCGATGTATTAAGTTTAGTGTTCATATGGAGTGGTGCATGTTTTACTAAAAACATTCTACCAATTCGTATCAGCTTCCGGTCCACATTTATTATTTCCGTAAAATGTTTATTTTACGTTAATTTTGAGACATTTGAGAGATGTAAGTTTTGACGGTTTTTTTCTTTCAAAATAATTATTTTAATTTGAAATCTAACATTTTTAAGCTTGTGATTATTGAAACACTTTCTATAGGCCATTAAATGGTCAATAAACTTATGTATGCTTATTTGCTTTTAAATTGCAAGTTTTAATTTTTATTTTCCTTACGGCAGGCGGCAGCCGTATTGTTTTACTGTTTGGTAACTGGTGGAACGTATGTTTTAACAGATTTTGTTATCTAAATCAAGTAATTCAAAAATACATTCTTATTAAATAAGTTATTTACAGTTATTTACTTTAAAACTATTTCTCAATATCTGGTAGCTGCACGCAATTTCCTGTTTTTTTGCCAAATTCTTAAACTAACCTAATAAAAAATAAAGGTCGACATTCTTGAGTATTCTATTAGATTTTTTGTAAACTTTCTCACAATCAAATACAACAGTTTTGAATTTTAGAAAATATGAACACCACAGAACCACATACGATATTGCAATTCTAGTGCGAAACAATATTTTTGGAACAATTGCAAATGATTTTAAACACATGTATTATGTCCAAAGTTGTAATAACCCAAAATATACAGGGTGCGTCAGTAAATCGGGAAATTTTGAAGTACCCAATTTTTGCAGAAAATGATTATTTTTTACAGGTTTGAGTAGAGGATAGTATGCAATTTTATGTCTTAAAAATAATTCCGCTCAAATGGGAACCATGTCTTTGTAAACACTCTTCTAACTTACTATCGGTTTCAAAAAGCAAGATAGACAGTTTGAAAGCACAACTTTTTTATTGTAACCCCAATTGATGTGAATTTTAGAAAATATGAACACCACAGAACCACATACGATATTGCAATTCAAGTGCGAAACAATATTTTTGGAACAATTGCTAATGATTTTAAACACATGTATTATGTCCAAAGTTGTAATAACCCAAATATACAGGGTCCGCTAGTGAAGCGGGAAATTTTGAAGTATATTTAGGAAAACAAAACGTCTGATTGATTTCAGCATAAAATAAGTAAAACAGCATTTGTCGTAAAGCTTTACGATTTTAAATAATTATTAAATCAACACAACTATACCAGCCTGTAATCTATCTTTACTTAAAATTCAAAATGGAAAATGGTCAACACTGTATTTAATACTAAAAAGTATACTTGATCTATGTCAACAAATATTACAGATGCTAGGTTATGCACTGGAAAGGTTTTTATCTTAGAAACAGAAGTTAGCTGTTTCTGGTTTCATTATAACCATTTCAAAACACCATTATACTGGTTTGTTATTTCAGAACAAATATAAGGTATTAACTTTATTTTCAAACAAACTGAAATTTGAGAAGTTTATTTCCTATGAATATCATAAACAAGTCGACCAAAGCATATATATATATATATATATATATATATATATATATATATATATATATATATTATTGCAGCATGCGTTATTGATGCAAAACAAAGGTTTCTCCATTTTTAAATCTGGAAGATGACATAGCATATCATGTATGCCATTTTATACATGTTAACTTCGTGACCACGCGTTTGCAACGATAAGAAATTTATTAACATAAGAGATTTTTCTTAACACAATCAGTTTTCTTTAATGTAGGGGCTTATCATTGTTCCCTTTTTTTTGTTCCGTTATACAAGGGAAAAAACTTAAAACGTAATGTACTAAACGAAACGGTAGAAGAAACGGAAATGAATAAGCGTGTTCAGGTCGCATTGAGTTTCGCACGAAACAAAATTGATGTGGCTAGAATAGCCCTTATGGCAGTAGCGGTATATACAGAGGTACTCGTAATTATGCACACTAAAGGGAAAACGTCGATCTATACGAAAATTTAATTATCGAAAGAAAAAAGATTCCAACGTAATGTAAATACATTTATCAATAATAACACAAACTCGAAACTTAAATTAAGGTAACGATGGACAAGAATTGGCACGTTACGCCCAACCATAAATTGTTTCATGCCTAATTAGCAGATTAAGAGAAACCCGAAGTTTTCGCCCAAAGAGGGTCTATGAACGACCTGTGGTTCGCAGTGTTGAGCAGGAAGAAGTTCACCCAATAATAAGTATCCGCCGTATGTCGTATTAAGTCAGGGTACTGTCTTTAATATTTTACATGAACAACAATTATACCCGTACCATTTTACCTTAGTTCAAAACCTACTGCCAAATGATCTTTTACCGAGAACACATTTCTGTCAATTTGTCTTAAATCAAAACAGGCAAGACCCATCTTTTGCAAGTAAAATTCTCTTCACTGATGAGGCAACTTTTGCGACAGGGGGAATTTTTAATTACAAAAATGGTCATACATGGGCCGAAGAAAATCCGAACGGTACAGTGGTGCGGCGCTTTCAGCATGACTTTAAATTAAACGTTTGGTTTGGTATAGTCGAAGATAACCTTATGGGACCTTCCGAATTTCCAGTAACATTGAATGGACGTAATTACTTACATTTTCTCTAGCATAATTTATTCGATCTGCTAGATGATGTTCCTTTAAATATTAGGGCTGGTATGTGGTATTTACAGGATGGCACCCTTGCCCATTGTATCATAGCAGTACGCAGTAGCAGTATTCTCCCATCGGCGGATCGGCAGAGGAAGTGAACACTTATGGCCTCCAGATTTAAATCCTCTCGGTTTTTATTTCTGGGGATGTATTAAGTAACTAGTTTATACTGGTCCTACTGTTAATATCAGAAATGAATTACGGCAAAGAATAATAATAATAATGCAAAAAAAAATTAAATCAATTTCCGGAGTGTATAAGTATCTTGTTCATGTGGAAAAGTATACATTGGAACCACAAAACGTAGCTTTGATACAAGACGTAAAGAACATATGACATTTTGTAGATTAGGCCAACCAGAGAAGTCTGCGGTGGCTGACCTTGCCTTGAATAATCTAAATCATAACATTCAATTAGACAATATGGAAATATTGTCAAGATAAACTCATTATTATGTTCGTTTACAACGTGAAGATATTGAAATATATAAACACCCTAATAATTTTAATAGACAAGAAGAAAATCACTGTTTAAATAGGTTTTGGCATCTTATAATTAAAAAAGGCATAACCTTGAAGCAAATGCTTTACCAATTATATTTTAAATTACCACAGCACTATAATTTAACATAAGTAGTTGAAATTAAGATTAAAATTAAAAAATTACAAAAAACGTTCTGCATTATGCTTTTCATTGTTAATAACACTTGCACTTATTCACAAAGATATCTCTTTGTTAGATTTAACTGGATTATTTTATTTGATGTCATGTTCATATTTGTGAATGCATTTTGAAATTGAAGTTTTTCACAACGTTACACTTACATCATAACTTGATTAAATTTTGTTAAATGTGTTCTTTGGCTAACATTTTTCATTGCTAGCTTTCGCCGTTAGAGAGTGTTCTGATTTGTCATCTTTAACACAGTTTAACACTATTTAACTTTTAATGACCTATTTATTCTTTACTAAAAAAATTAATCCTATAGTTGGCTTTATAAGTTTCTCAAACTGCAATATTAATAGCAGACTGATGTTTATATTTTAATTTTTCAATTTTGCAAAATTGTTTACAACATCTTTAACAATTTTAATAGATATTACTGCTGACGAAGATACCTGTAAGTGTTATCGAAACATTTAGATTGTATAATTTAACCATTAACAAACCCAAAACAGATGTCTTTTATTATGTGTGATAATGTGAAAGTTTACATTTTCATATTTTTAAATATTGTCCATCATTCATGTTGTCATGTTTTTGTGTTTAAATACTACCTGAATACCTTCATTCAACTTTGTCTTTTTTTGCAATTTTTATAAAAAAGTTTATTGTGAAACACGTCAATAAATTAACTTTACTTTTAGATAATTTGTATGCATCATCACTTCTAAATATGTTTTTCTTGGAACCGTTAGCCCTAGCGACTTCAATAACGTATAACCTTTCTTAACTAGAAAAGATAGGGGAAGAGATTTTTCTAGTTCAAAATAACATACAGGGTGGAACAAAAAAGTTGTAACGGTTTAAAGGGTTCAGAATCGTCGCGGTGGCGTCCTCTAGAAGTTATACTTAAATTGATAATAAATTTGAATTTCTTATCCCAAAAAAACCCCGTATAAGAAAATTCATGAAATTAGCTGGAAGTAGTCGAAAGATATTAAAGGAAATGTGATTTATTTTTTCGACTTTGACACTCTGTAGCTCCGTTAGTATTAACTTTTGGACTAAGGTAAATCTAGTCTAATCGGCTTATTTTAACGCAAATAATCTCCAGTTAACGTCTGTTCCACTCTTATTGAACACCTTGTATATTTTCCAGCAAGATATCAGGTACCACATTGCAGTTGTCACTGAAACGTTTCTCTTTCAAGCTAACACCACTGTGCTTCAGGTTTGCGATTCAGAACGGTTGTGATTCTATACCACAGCAAGATATTGATCACCTCATTCGAAGCATGAATCGCAGACAAGAGGAGTGCATTAGCTTAACAGGTGCTCCATCTGATCTCTGGACTTATAAGTTGTCGACTACTCTAATTGTCAACAAACTTTAATCATTTTATCTGTAATCATACTTGTATATCTGGTTTAATACGAAAAGTTATTAAAATATATTTACAAGGCATTTTCAACGTCACACAGACATAAAAATAATGAATGTATTTACAGTTACCAATGATAATTTTAATTTTATTACCCCGGTATAAAAAAAACGATTAAAATAAAAAATGTATGTAGAGATGTTAATAAAAATGCAAATCCAATAATGAAGAAAGCAAATTTAATTAATTAGGCAGCACTGAAAATTGGAAAAATTAAGAAAATTTTTAATTAACAAATGCTGGTTATATTCCGAAATTAACCAATAATGATGTAATATTATTATCATTGCAGTAAAATGTTATCCAGTTTTATGGGAAATGATCAATGACTTTCTATCTTTGTTGAACAAATTATTGTTATAAAAAATTCGTAAAACAAGACTGGCATTTTACTATTTCCACAATAAACGGAAAGAAATAAAAAATATCGTAAAAAACTGTTAACAACTGTGGCAACGCGAATTACGGTATTTATGGTTAATTAACTAAACGCTAAAACCTGAAAACTGGATCTTTACTACTAAAATCGGTATTGAACTATAATTGAATAATTCAAAATGGCAAAAAGGAATTTAGAGGTCGGCCACTTACATATGCTTGTATTTTTGCATATTTTAATATGCTTAAATAGAAAAATTATTGATATACGGGGTGTTGTATTTTTTTTATTTATTTGTATTGCAGTCTTAAAAATGTAATTTGAAACTACTGTCAATAATTAAGAGCGTAATATTGAACTTATTCGTAATAATGTAAAATTCGTAAAATAAGTTCAAGAAAAAAAAATCGCTAATGGACGTATCTTAACTTTACTGACAATAATGCTACTCTTACTGAAATTATTTGCTTGCCTTACACTGGCTTTCATGCCAATAATTAAAACATTAGAATATATTTTAAGTCTGATAGTCGCAAAACCCAAATCTAATTGGCCGTCTAGGTGTAACCTTGGATGAAGTTAGGTGTTGCTTCATAGTGGGACAGACAAGCAATGAAACTACTCAAATTAGAATTAACGAGTTTTTCACAACCCGTTAATTTGCGAAACTGGGAAAGAACCACCAAGAAACCCCAGTTTATTAATAAATAAGTAATTGCACAAGTACGGGGTGTTCTATTATATGTTGACACCCACCTACAGGGTTTATTATTTGAGATAGAAGAATACAAAAGTTGTAGGATTCTAATTATATTATCTTTTAGTACTATCAAACTTTCTAATGTCTCATAAACTGATGGAAAAATAAACCCAACTTACATCTTTTTAAACGGAACACCCTGTATTTTATTCAATAATTAAATAGATGTTTTTAAACTGATTTTAAAAATATATAATATGTTAGCATTTCGTCCAGCCAATTTTTAAATAATCGAGTTTAAAATTTAAACATTAGGGTCGTGAAACATCTATAATAGATAAATAACCAAATGAATGAATATTTTAATATGCTGAATATTTGAAAGAACAGTTGGATTATAAAGAAAAAAAAAATTTTAACTAATATTAATTAATAAGTAAAAAAAATAACAACATAACAAAAAGTACAAACGAATATTAACTAAAATTTATCGATTCTGTATTATCGAATATGCATTTGCGGATATTAGTGCTTAATGTGTTGATTGCATAAAAAATGAATTCAGGATGATTAAAAATTATTATTAATTTTATTAAATACATAAATAAAAAGTTTACTTCGAGTAAGATTTGAACCTACGACCTGTACTTTGCTAGAGTACCGCGGTAGCCAACTGCGCTATCGAGATTCAAGCCCCTATGGATGAACATTTTGTCTTTATGTATGTAGAACTGATGTAAATTCTAAATTTAATTATATTTGGAATTTAATCTCATTATATTTAGAATTTACATCAGTTCTACATACATAAAGACAAAACTTACATCGATTGGGGCTTGCTCTAGCAATGTATAGGTCGTAAGTTCAAATCCTGCTTGAGGTAAACTTTTTATTTATGTATTTAATAACATTAATAATAATTTTTAATTAGATATTTACTTTTGAACTTATTCGTTCATAACAAAACTTATAATAATTCAGGATGATCTTTGTTTAATTTAAATATTTCGTTTTCTAATCTTTCTCATATACTTTCCAAATTTTCGGGTCTACTACAAGGTTCCCCATAATAGGCTACCCATTTTAATATTTGCATTAAAATGTTGGTAGTTAACAAAACAAACTATTTATTATAGTAAATTACAGCTAACTCTTTGGGATTTATGATAACTTATAAATATTTGGCTAATTTAATTCTAACTTTTAAAAATCACGTCTTCTAAATGACCTCCACCAACTTCAACACATTTTTCAATATTAGATAAAAAGTGGTTCATTACACGGCTTAGCAAACCTTCGTCTATTCCTTCAACTTTTTCACGAATTTTGACTTTGAGTTCCTCGATTGTACCTGGACGACTCGCAAACACTTTGGCTTTTAAATATCCCCACAGGAAAAAATCGGGTGCCGTTAAGTCGGGGGATCTCGAAGGCCAAGGCAAATCTCCAAATCGAGAAATGAGTCGGCCATTAAACATTTCTCGCAGAACACTCATTGAGTTTCTGGCGGTATGAGCTGTTGCCACATCTTGTTGGAATAGTAAGGCATTGTTTAGTAATCCTCGTCTATTTAATTCTGGAATGAGGAAGGTCTCTATCATGTTTACGTAGCGCTCGGATGTTACTGTTACAACGCGGTTATTTTCATCCTCAAAAAAATATGGACCAATAATACCAAAAGATCCTACTCCACACCACACAACAACTTTTGGATTATGAAGGTTCTGTGTAAAGATTTCACGAGGATTTTCATTTGACCAGTATCTAAAATTCTGTTTATTAACCATGCCGTTCAAATAAAAATTTGCTTTGTCATTAGGAAAAAAATTCTTGACAAAATGCTAACCTTGCTTCTTTATCTTGATTGCTAAGGTGCTGTGCCATTTGGTAGTTATAGGGATGAAATTTTAAATCCCTTTGAAGAATTCGATCCAAGCTTCTCTTTTATATTCCTAGGATAAGGGTTTGTCGATTAGCAGACCTTTTAGGACTTCTCGTAAACGCAATTCTAACTCTTTCAATATTTTCTGGTGTACGAACTGTTCTTCGACGTCCAGTGTTCTTCAAATTTTGTACAGAACCATTTTCACGCCAATGACGAACCCATAACTTAACAGGTTTACGATTTGGCGTGTGACCCCTATTGTTGTTATTAAACTGACGCCGTAATGCACGCCTAACTTCTTCTATCGAATTGGTTCTTATGTAAGTTTCTACACAAAACACACGTTGTTGGACTGAGTAATCCATGAAAGTTCAAACGGATGTTGAAATAATGTCTCAAAGTAAAAAAATTAAATAATTCTTGATGAAAACTAACAAACTTCTCGTAGTAAAATGACGTTTACACGAAATTATCAATTTATAACTTATTTGTGACAGGCGCCTACCTGTTTAATAATTAACTTTAATCCCAAAGACTACAGAAGATAATCCCACAGAGAACAACTTATTTAGTTATCTCGTAGGGAATTTATTAATAAAATAAAATGGGTAGTCGATTATGGGGAACCCAGTATAATATATTTTATTTTTAAGGTATCCCCACAAAAATACGTCAAAAGGATTTAAATCGGGGCTATCAGCTGGCCATGTAATAAATCCTTGTCTGCCTATCCAGAAGTTATATTTGTCGTTTAAAAATTCAGTAACAGGTAAAATATTATGAGACCATTTAAGGTTCGCATATTCAATAACGGGAATATTTGCTAAACAATGTTCTAACTTCCAACATAAAAAATCGGTCCAATGATGTTATTCTATAGCAATTTTCTGCGGATTTGAACATTCCCACTGTTGTAAAACTTCCCTCGCCCGAAAAAACGATTTTATTTAAAAAGTCACCATCCTCCAGAATGTGTTGTCAAAATTTCTGACAATAATCTAAACGTTGCCTCTTATTATTTATCTTCGCTTAAACCTTGGACGTGAAGAAATTTATAGCGATGGTATTTGTAAAAACGTAAAGTTCTATAAATGTTGTTCAATGATACGTTGAAATAATTTACTGCATCCCTCATAGATATCTCAGGATTTTCTAAAAAAAAGCAGTTCTTATATTCAAATAAAGAACATGTTAAGAATACCTTCAAAATAAAGTAAGATATTAAAAATTATTATTAATTTTATTAAATATGTAAATAAAAAGTTTACCTCGAGTGGGATTAGAACCTACGATCTGTACTTTGCTAGCGTACCGCGCATACCATCTGCGCCATCGAGATTCAAACCCCAATCGATGCAAACCTTGTCTTTATGTATGTAGATCATCATCAGCATTTCTTGACACAGTTGTATTTTTTCGCTTAACACTACTCCTGTGTCTAAAATATTTAACAATATTTTTTACGGTGTTTACTAACGGGATTCTCCTTCTGGGATAAATTCGGTGATATTCATTTCTAACTCTAGAAACGTTATTGTCATAGAGTAACATAACTTTATTATTTCATATTTCACGTCTTACGAATAACCCATTTTAAGGTTCTAACTTTGATTAAAAATTAAAGGTTCAATTTAATTATTAATGGTGTGACAGCCATTAACAATATCATAATATCAAACATACATATTATTTAAATCTGCGGCATTCCTTAAATTTTAAACTCTATTATTTAAAAATTGTCAAATCTCATTCAAATCGATCAAATAGTCTCGGATCCACACACAGACACACACGAAATTTTTTTTTCGCGAAATCGATGTTTTCGATTCAGGGACCATGAAAACGTTGAAATCCGCGAAAAAAATTTCAATAAAACGAAGCCTTGCAAAGATAAGGTCCGAATAAATCAGACAAGTTAATCAAGTAGACGACACGTATACAAAAGTTTAAGTGCTTGCGTTAGAAATTACAGCATCCCTTTCTCAGCTTACACGTTCATCTATACACAACAATAAGAACGGGTTAGCTTAACAGTATAGATGGAATTCGAGGTGGTTTTAATATCATATGGACCCGTGTCAGTAAACCCCGGTATCGTTTATAGACATGAGGTTTATCGTGTCACGTTTGTCCACACATTATATTCTCTACGCCAAAATATTAGTAAGCAGTCAATAATGCCAACTCATAGCAGCAATGAGGGAGGGGTACTGTACTGTTTGATGTGGAGTCCTTTTATTTCAACAGATTTCAACTTAATGAGCCTGCTTGCGAGATGGCGTATTGGCAATTAAATTACTACCCTTCGTTATCAAATGACAATTCTCGTGGTGACTAAATAGCAACTTGTTGCAAGGCAATGAGTGATTTTTAATAAGTTACGTAGGCATGCTGCGAGCTTTAATCTTCATGTAATTACCTACTTACATTTGAATATAATCGTTTAGTTAATCAATCAATCACAAACACAGCGGGTTAGGATACGCTGTTTAAATTCGAGGCGATGGGGATTATTTATAGATGTGTTGTGTTGTTCACACGCCCGTTTCGCGGACTAAAACCTCGTACCTTACGATTATTTATGAATACTTTCATTTACCCGACCACTTTAATTGTTGTGAGAAACTTACATTACAACCAACACAAAAAAGAAAAAGTCAAATTCGTGTTTTTACTTTTTACTAAAATGGACACGATAAAATGTTTATAGCCACAACGGTTTACAATGATGGTCATTAACCAAACAATCAGAACGGTACGAATCAATCGAACCTCCAATTGCAACTCCCTGTTTTTCTCTAAAATCCACTCCCGTTTTTAAAAGTTATAAAAAACAACAAATATTACGCGGAAATGTTTTCATATTTATTATTAGCAGACGTATTAATTTTTAAAATATTCACTCGTCCGTAGCACATGTCGAATTTCAAAGTAACAAACAAAGACGTCTTTTAATTTTTCCGTATGTGCCGATGTGTATTGAAATTTTCAACACTTCATGACGGTCTTTCGGTAAAGGTAGTTTCGAGAAAACACCTGTTTTCTTCCCCAACACATGATTTTCTTTTTCATTTAAACCCTTAGTTACATGCATTCAAATATTAGTTACATAAAACAAAATATCCCGAAAAACATTATCAAATTACGACTTATTACCAAGATATTGAAACCCATTATGTTTTCTTTCGCAGTAACAACTGCGATTTATAAAATTTTATTATTTTTTCTTTATTACAATAAAGAAAGTATACCTGCAGTATAAATACATAAAAAAATTCTCTCGAATGGGGTTAGAAAAAGATTCGAGCCATTAGCCGAGAGCTGTAAAAAAGGTAAAGTGCTTCAAGTGAGTGCTGTATGTGATTTTTTGTGTTTGCTTTAAAAAGGATTAACTCTTTGTAAGATTTGGACCATGTAGCAGTTGTCAAATTTTGTATATAACCCATATTTTTGTTTATACTAGGTGACTAAGCTTGTAGGCCGAGCTTGTATCTTAGCCATTTTTGTAGAGGTTTTGATGAAACTTGATAAAGCCATATAAGAGACAAATTCCAATTTTCCAAATATGTAAAAATATACAGTGTTTAAGACGGAAAGTTTATATAAACATGGATTCGGTAATGCTTTGGTTTCCATGTTATTTTGGTAAAAATCTTAATAATCTTTAAGTCGATTTTGTTGAAACTTTGGCAGTTATTTATAGTAGAATTTTAACCCTAACTAGATTAAAATTTTTAAGTCCAGTGGCGTACCGGGAGCACCTTAACCAATATTTTTGATAAAAAATTTGAGCCATTGACTTTTTCGCTTACAATAACTACACTCTAACAAGTGGTACGCACTTTTTTTTAGTAAAGAAACATTTAACAATAAACACGAAACTTACAATAGTTGCTAAAAATGTCTCGCTTCAACTTCGATGCAAGCATTAGCTTGTCTCACGGTGGATTGCAATATTTCCGGCGTATATCTTATCTTATTACATGGAACCCGCATCGGTTGGATTAATTCTTCTTGACCGGAGTTTTATAAACAATGGGCTTTAACTGACTTCAAAGGAAAAAAATCTAGTGGATTTAAATCCGGTGACCAGAGGAGCCATGACTGCGGACCCGCGCGCTCGATCCAGTTTTCTTCATAAATTCCACCCAGAAACTGACGCGCTACTGTGCTAAAGTGAGGTGGGGCACCATCGTGCATGAACCATATTGCCCCTCATTCTGTCAGTGGGACAATTTCTAATGTATCTCAAATTCCAAAAAATGACGATACTTTGACTACTTAATCTCGGGGGTGAAAAGTGAGGTTAAACGAGATAATCACCTACAATACCAACCCAAACATCCACAGGAAACTGTTGTTGATGATTATTTATAACCACATGGGGATTTTCTTCAGCCCATGTATGATTGGTGTGAAAGTTCATAATTGAATTTCGAGAAAACCACGCTTCAACGGTAAATAAAATACAGGATAGAAATGTCGGAGTTGCCAAAAGCTAAGTACAATAGAAACTCACTGGAGAAAATTGTCCGATAATAACGGTTAAACACGCTGTAAGGATACAGTTGATATCCCTTAAAATCTGCTATACAGAAACGTGAGAAATGTTTAATTGCTATGAAATTTTGCTACACTCAACTCATGTAAAACTACTTCTTCCATCTCCACTGTTCTTACTGTTGCAGGTCTTCCAATAACAGCAGCAAACCTGTGAAAGTTGCCTAATTCTCACAACATTTGATGTATTCCTACAAATGCTTGTCTGTTTGGTACAAATCGATGAAGATATCTCTCTTGATAAATCCCACTAGTCGCACTGGAATTGGCTTGGGCCATTCAATAAACAAAATGCATATCGGCCATGTATGCGTTTGTAAACTGAACCATTTTCTAATATCAGTAACGGATTTTATAGCTTAAGACTCTTAAAAATACTTCAAATAATTGCAACGAGATAATTACATACGCACTGTTATGACGCTTAGGTCAAAGTCAAATTTGTTTGATAACTTTCAAAACGTTGCAGTAATAAATTACGTTCTGCATTTTATGTTTGTCTTATCGAGAACAGGTAATGTAAGCGAAAAAGTTGTATTTGGAATGCTTAATGCTCAAAAAGTATTAAAGTTTAAAAAAGTCAGTGGCGTACATTTTTTTGTCAAAGCTATTGGTTAAGGTCCCCGGTACGCTACTGGACTTAACAATTTTAGTATTAGTTAGGGCTTAATTAGCCCCTTTGTACCATAAATAACACTGCCAATTTTCAACAAGATCGGCTGAAGGACTATATTGAGTTTTTTACGAAACCGCGATTTAAAAAAAAAATTTTACGCCTGTATCTTGAAAACAAATCATTACCGGGCCTGTGTTATATAAACTTTTCGTCTTAAAATCACTCAGTGTTTGGCCACATACTTAAATAACATCAATATAAAAGTTATAACATAATGTAAATATTTGGTAAATTTGCTTAATAAAAATTAAAACTTTTTACGCACCAAACCCATAGTAACACAATTTAGCCCATATACAGATAAAGTGCTTATTATCTAACTAGTTTGGTTTGTGAGCCGGGGTTCCTACTTAACAAACAAACCTACTAAGGCATTCGTTGTTGTTCCAGAAAACGTCAAAAACGGGAAACATACATCAATGCTATAAAATAAGAACGTGAAATTCTGATGTATCACATACGCAACAATGCAACAACTGACTGTTAATATGCAAGAAAGAAAATTATGATAAAACCGAATAAATAATCGGAATTTCACCTGAAATATAGGCTAAAAATTAAAGCATAAACTAAGCATTATTATTCTTACAATATGGGGTAAGCAAACATAAGCAAAAAAAAAATCATCAACATTTCCTTTATAGCGAAATTCCACGGCTGGTGCTGATTATGTCATTCCAACAGATAGCTGACAGTTTTATTTACTTACACTCTCAATTATATTTTCTTTAATTTTATTTAATTAAACTTAATCACCAATAGAAAACACATTAAAAAGATGCGGTTACATCCTTTTACTCAACTTCAAGCTTGCTATCTAATTTACCTTGCAGGTAAGGATACTAACGTCTATGTACTTTATAAAACTTCAAACATATAATGATCAGTCCTAATGATTTGAACCAATGTTCTACCTCAATTATTAAATTTCTAAATGTTAACTTTCCATGAGAATTAAAATCTCACGATACGATAAGGTTCACAGAATGTTAATCATGGTTAACGGCGACCGCAATACAATCGGCATCCCAACAATGAGTACTGTGTACTCCACTCCATAATAAAACCTAGAGTCAGAAGACGATAAATACTTTGTTAGACTCGTAAAGCTCTTAATATTCGGAATATGTGATGCACGAAATTACTTGGCATTTGCCGTTTAGATTCCTAACAAAGTACTGAAAACACGTTTAACCAGCATGACCCCTGGCATCGTTACATCTAAATCAGCACATTCTTGTACCACATCTTTAAAATACCAAGACTTGATATTAACTGACTCAAAGGAAGCCACCCTTTGTTCTCTTTAGAAATTTTTAAATGTTACTTTCGCTGCCAATCAGAAAATTAAAATGTGCTGAAACGTCAAATTCTATGGGAAAGCCCTCTAGCGGAAATCTATCAATTTTGCAAAATCTCATCACGAACCTCGCCTGAACAGTAAAACAAGATTTCACAATCATTCATAATGTAATCAAGCAACTAATGAATATGAAATGTAATCGTTGTCTCGAT
Organism: Vesta saturnalis; assembly: GCA_036346205.1. NCBI lineage: Eukaryota > Metazoa > Arthropoda > Insecta > Coleoptera > Lampyridae > Vesta > Vesta saturnalis. The sequence goes on from JARFJB010000047.1 coordinate 3,395,598, forward strand.
ATTACAAATTACACACACACATGTTTTAAACACGTTTTGCTATTTTAAGTTTGTATGAGGTCGCATCGTCAAGAAGGCATTTAGTTGAAAATGTAATGTGGGATAACTTTCTCGTTTATTGTGAAGTTATCAAAATTACACTAAATACCCAAGTATTCAACTTTCTGATATGGGATTTATACAGGAATGAATGTGTGTGTGTGTGTGTGTGTGTGTGTGTGTGTGTGTGTGTGTGTGTGTGTGTGTGTTTTATATATATATATATATATATATATATATATATATATATGTGTGTGTGTGTGTGTGTGTGTGTGTGTGTGTGTGTGTGTGTGTATGTGTGTGTACCTGCTGATCAAATTTGAACCGGACTGGTCCATTTAAACCGACGCGCGTAAACGGAATTCTAGATTGGTACAACTTTGTTTGACGTTCATGTGAAGTTTGAACGGAGATTAAGGAATCGAACCCATTACCTCCCGAATGGTTTCGATTCCGTTAAGGTAGATAGGTAACGGGAATCGAACCCATTCGGGAGGTAATGGGTTCGATTCCTGTTACCGTCTATCTTGTATGAGGTCTTTTCAGGGGTTTTCCTCATACACATGTAGCGGTATGGTCACTGCGTATATGCACACCATGTGCGGCTACTTGGGAATGCTGGGGTAGTGTTTTCCCCTCAGAACCCTACTCGGTTCCTTCCGATCCTATCCTGACCACACCATCCTTAATCCCACCATGCATATATACGTAATGTACGTAGGTATCCTGGGAATCCATGATTGTGGCTGAAGGAGCTTGGAAAGCTCGAGCAGCCTGCCCTCCCCTTGAGGAGGAATGAAATACGTGGCCTTTTCCTTTTTTTCCTGTCAATTAGTGTGTGTTTGGTAGCCATTTGTTTACGACGCGAAATGTTTGTCTGGTAATGTTTACTATGGAAACAAAAATTGAACAAAGAGTTAGCTTGAAATTTTATTACTAATGAAATTACAGCTACGGAACCATTGAAAATGTTGAAGAAGTGTTTTGGGGAGTCTGCTCTATCGAGAACGCAAGTATTTGAATGGCATAAAGCATTCAGTGAGGTTCGTGAAGTTGTAGAAAATATGCCTTATGCGAGTCGCCCATCCACCTCTGTTAACATCGAAAAAGTGAAGGAAATTGTGCTGGAAAATCGTCATGTGGGCATTAGAGATAGCAGAGGCTATCAAAATCTCTTATTGATCGAATTAACATATTTTAGTTTTGGATATGAAGCGCATTGCCGCCAGACTCGCACCGAAAAACCGGAATTTTTTGCAAAAAGAACGTCGAGTAGAGGTCGCAAAATAGATGCTTGCCAACGTAGCTGATGACGCTACATTCATCGAATGCATCATTACAGGTGACAAGTCGTGGGTTCATGAATATGACGTCGAAACTACCCAACAATCTAGCGAATGGCACGCCAAAAATGAGCCCAAACCAAAAAAACCACATCAAAGTCGGTCGAAAATCAAGGTTATGCTCATCGTTTTTTTCGATTACCGTAATGTGGTTCACCATGAATTTGTTCCAGAAGGTCAAACTGTCAATAAAGAATATTACTTGGCCGTTTTGAGGCGCCTACGTGAAACAATTCGTCGTAAACGGCCGGGTTTGTGGGCAGACAATTCATGGATTTTTCACCACGATAATGCGCCGTCACATTCCAGCCTGATTGGGATTGAATTTTTGGCCAAACACGAAACAAAAGTCATCGCTCAACCACCGTATTCGCCAGATTTGGCTACCAGTGACTTTTTGATGTTTCCGAAACTCAAATATCGTCTCCGGAGAACACGCCATGAGTCGATTGAGACCATAAAAGAAATTCGCTAAAGAAACTATAGGCCATCCCGGCCTAGGCGTAAGGAAAGTAGATGGAGAATTGGATTAACCGCTGGAATGCTCAAAATGAGCCTATTTTGAAGGAGATAATAAAGATTTGTATTAAAATACATAAAATAAAATGTTGTTTTTTTAACCAATCCGGGTCAAATTTGATCAGAGCAGTATGTGTGTGTGTGTATATATATATATATATATATATATATATATATATATATATATATTTAAAATTTTTAGTTATCCATACTTTTGGATATCTTGCCAACTATAAAACTTTTTATTTGGTGTAACGTTTAACTTAGGTGTGGATGTTGAAGAAATATTTTTCTAAAAGGGAAGGCGTGTTAAGAGTATTGAAGTATAACAAGTTGCTTTAAATTCCTTTTTACGGTTTCTTTAGTTTATCCAAGTTTTTGGCTTTTCTTAACGTGAATTCTTATGTGAGGACTTTTGGCGTGGATTATGTTGTACGAGAATTGGTGTATATGCTGTGAACATTTGGTGAAAGGATTGACCTCGAGGTACTCAAGTGCATTTTAAAATTTACAAGTTGAGCATGCACACTTGATAAAATAATATTTTAACAAAAGTTGTAAAAAGTAACTTCTTGCTTCTTTCTCTGAAAGCTAGCGCTAGTGCGCTACCGTGGTTCTTAAGAGTGAACTTGTTTCTCTGCAGTAAGCGTATGTTTTAGGGAAGCTTGGTGGAAACAACTTCTAATGTCGAAGGCGGTCAAATAGTGGAGTAAAATCGCTCTTCTAACTCGCTGTTTTCTGAAGGTGCGTGACGCCGAAGGTATAACCAAATGAAACGTATCTGGGAGATAGGAAATGGGAACGTACAATTTTTTTTAGTAGGACCGAACTTTATAAATGGCGCTTAAACGCGATTGAGGTCGAGTTAGAAAAACGTACGTTTTTTTTTAACATTAACAATTTAAGCTTTTAATCTAAAATTCTGATTGTTTGCGCATAAATACCTGAAATATAAGCGCTTCTGTTGAAAATATAAACTTATCAAAATCGTGCATCCAAAACTTCACCCTGCTGCGAGCTATGTGAATTATTCAAAATTTCTATACATATACTTTTCGAGTCAAATGTAGCCAGAAAACGTAGAAAGTTTAAAGAAAAAATTAAGTCGATAACTTTAATAGTTACAGAAATATGAGTTTTTGTCCGCTAGCCTTAAAATGCGCGCTATTGCCAGGAACCATATGAGTTAGCCTTATATCTAGAAATAAAATAAGAATATCCCTAAATGTAGAGTAGCGGTGCTTTTCCTAACAAGATTACAAAACCTCATTTTCTAAAATGTAATTTTTGAAATCGGAAACTTAATTTAGTAAATATGGTAATTAATTAAAATAAACTTGTCAAAAACATGTGGAAGCATCGACGTTATTATTCAGTAATTCACATAGCTCGCCGCAAGATGAACTTTTGGATGCAAGATTTTGATAATTTTATTGTTCAACTTTATTTTAAAAAAACTGTAAAAAATTTCATTTTCATATTTTACGTATATGTGCAAAAAATCAGAATTTTAGATTAAAAGCTTAAACTGTTACAACGGTAAATGTTAAGAAAAACGTAGTTTTTATAATTCGACCTCAGTCGCGTTTAAGCGCCATTTGCAAAATTCGGACCTACTAAAAAAAGTTGCACATTTTCATTTTCTGTCCCAAAGTGTCCTCTACAAGATGGTATAGGTTTCTTTTGGTTATACCTTCCGTGTCACGTATCCTCAGAAAGCAACCAGTCAGAAGAGCGATTTTACTCCACTATGGCGCACTCACGCAAAATACCGACTCCGTCGCACGGCGCTTCATGATAAGCTTACGCGCATTCCAAAGATCTTGAATAAAAATTCATATTTCTGTAACTATTGAAGGTAGCGACTTTTTTTTTTAACTTTCTACGTTTTCTGGCTACATTTGACATATGCGTTAGCTTTATATCTAGAAATAAAATAAAAATATCTATGAATGTAGAGTTGCGGTGCTTTTCCTAAAAAGATTACAAAACCTCATTTTCTAAAATGTAATTTTTGAACTCGGAAACAGTTAATTTAGTAAATATGGTCATTAATTAAAATAAACTTGTCCAAAACATGTTGAATTATTATTCAATAATTCACATAGCTCGCTGCAGGGTGAACTTTTGGATACACGATTTTGATCATTTTTTTTGTAACTTTATTTAAAAAAAACTGTAAAAGTTTTCAAAATTCCTGAATTGCTGTTAGAAGCGCTCATACTTTGGCGTCACTCAAAGTCAGAATTTCACTGCGATTTTATTCGAACTAAAACCGTTCAGTTGTCGTTACAAAACAACTAAAACTGCGGGACAAGTAGAATCGTTTATAGACTAAAGTCCTATTTATGTGACTTCTATAAAACCTTTTAATTCCGAAAATAATTTTACAATATTTAAATTAATTACAACGGAACCTTCCAAAATAAAATGTCGATTGTGTTAAAAGCATTATTCTCATTAACACCCTTGATACTTACTCAATTTCCTTTAAATGATATGCGTTTGCTAAAGCAATTCCCAGCACAAATTGGAAATTGTATACTTTATAAAATAACTTCTTATCTTGTTGAACAAGACAGGTATTGTAAAACGTGAAAAACATTTTAATGAAACAAATGGTATCTATGATTAGTCTTTACTGGTCCACTTATTTACTGCCATAAACAATCAGTTATGAGAAAAGTGGGTCGTCAATGATGGGTTTAATTCCAAACCCGCGCTGCATGTGTGACATAACATTTTCTTTGTTTTGCTTTTTGCTAATCATTTTGTGTTTCTGATATTATTTATAGAAACTTAAAAATGTGTAAAATGTCAAATATACGCTTAAAACTATTCAATTAATTTTTAAAATGCAGTATTGATAATTTAATAACAAGCAATAATAAAAAATTCTTAATTGTGAGTTTTATATCGTTACTATCGTAAATAAAAGATAAAATAAAAACTTTATAGAACCAAATATATTTAAATTCACGGTTGGTAACGCTTTAATTTAGTATGCTTTGGTAGAGACAATTTTTGCATCTTCATGATATATTTTCCGAAATATAAAATTTTTACTGCGGCATTTTCGTATTTAGAGTATTTCTATTCCGTATGGTCATAAATGCCTTTGTAGCGACACTCGTTCTTTGGTACATTTCAATAAATGGCTTAAAAATATGTTATTGTTCGTGCTTTGCATATGCATTCGTCAGTTTGCGAGTCTGTCCGGCTTCCCCGTATGACTTGTTAACTTACATTATAGCCGATTTAAGTAATGACCTCTGATCCACGCTTGCAACATCCGCGGTCTCAGATCTAACCTTAATGCTGTTCACCAACATCTTGAAAATTTGTCCCTGACATTTTGTTTCTATCTCAAACACAAATCTCCTCTGACAGCTCCGATTTACCCGACTTGCGATTTCCCCAACACAATCTTCTCTCAAGGACAACAATGCTTGCCTGATGATTTCTTCTTTGGAGAATAAAAGCTTCGACGTGATTTGGTTTAAACATTCTGATCCTAAACTTGTGAAATTCTACTGTTGCCTTTATAGGTCTCCTATTTACCATAACTTTCAAGACTTCTTCGATTGCCTTAGTTTGGCAGATTTCAATGTTCATAACTCTAATTGGCTTCAATTTTCATCTAGTACTAATCCTGGTCATAGTGCAGAAACATTTTCTATTTCATGTGATCTTACGAAAATGATTTCTGAAGCCAGAAGAAACCCTGATAACTCCTAACCATACTACACATCCTATAGATCTCTTTCTTACATCAAACCCGTATGTTTATAAAACTTCACCATTGTCTAAGAAAAATAACTTCTACTGTCCCTAGTTCCTGTGTTGTTCGCAACACTGATAGAACTAAGTCAGCTAAATGGAGTAATTTACGGAACTTCTTTGTGAGTTTTCTATGGTGTGAATATTGTTTTAAGTAGTCTTCTTCTTCAGACATTTCTCTATCAGTATCTGAATTCATTCTCATGGGCATGGAGTTGTACATTCCCAAAAAACAAAATCGTAGAGGTCATTCACGTTCCCAACCCTGGTTCAATAAGGCTTGTGTTGATGAAATATCTTTGAGAAATAAATCTTATATTAAATATAGATCTAATAAAACGGTCGAGAGTCTGCGACTACGTTGGTGCTAGAAATACCTGCAAAAGTGTTATCACTAAAGCTAAAAATGCAATTAACTACCTACATCTCTTTGGGTAGTAGTAAACTTTGGTCTTTAGATAAAGCCATCAGTAAAAACCTTGGTATCTTGATTCCCTCTATAAAATTTTTTGACGGACCTTGTAGTGACTGATTCTGTAGACAAAGTCAATCTTTTTGTGGATTTCTTTGCACCAAACCCGTAGGCTTGATCTCAACAAGGCGACTGCCTCAGGCGGTATCACAGATATTGTCTTAAAGAGATATCCCCCGAACTAGTACCATTCCTATTTCATCTCTATGTTTTTTGGGGAATTTTCTTTATGTATAGCAGAACAAGTGGAGGAGCTATAACTGATCCCTGTGGCACACCCTCGTTAATGTTAATTTTCTTTTTTTTGAAAAAAGCCATCAACTACGACATGTATTCGTCTATTATCAAGTAAACTAGAAACGCAGTTGGTGAGTGTATCATTTAACCCAAACGAGGTGCGTTTGTCAAGTAAACACTTTTGGTCAAATGCGACTACAATTCTTGTAGCGGATTGTTCTAATCTATTATTCTAAACTTAGGTCACTCATGAAGGAAGATAACTTGTTGAACGAATCTGCCTAACCCATATTGGTGGTCACTAAGGAGTTTGCTAGTTTCAAGAAAAGAGAGCAGTTGCTGATTGACAGCTTTCTCCATGATGTTAGACAAAATGGAAGTGATTTCAATTGGTCGGTAGTTGGGGGATCGGTCTTATCGCCTTTTTTGGCATATGTTGAGCATTTTCTAACTTCCATGATAAAGGAAAGTAACCAGAAGACATGGAGATCGAATAGAGCTTAAATAAGATTAGGACTAGTTCGGGGGAATAATTCTTTAAGACAATAGCTGGGATATCATTTGGGACAGTCGCCTTATTGGGATCAAGCCCAGTGATAATGGATTTTAGGAGTTTGTACCAAAAATGATTGGTTTCATAGTGTACGAGGAAGAGGGACACACTTTTCCAGAATCATTAAGACACGAATTTGATACCAATAAATCCACAAAAAGATTCCCTTTGTCTAATCAGCAACTACAAATCCGTCAAAGGATGTAATCAAGGGAAATGAACATGTACTAACATTTTTACTGACCAACGTATTCTGCATGACTCTCGGCCGTTTTATTAGATTTATTTTTCAAACATGTTGCATCTGAATAAGCCTTATTGAACCAGAGTTGGGACCGAGAATGACCTATACGATTTTGTTTTTTGGGAATGTATAACTCCATACCCATGAGGATGACTTAAAACAATATACACGCCTTGGAAATGTTGTAAAGAATTCTCGTAAATCACTGCATTTAGCTGACTTAAATGTTCTATCAGTGTTACGAACAACAGAAGAATTAGAGACAGTAGAAGTTATTATTAGACAATGGTCAGATAGAACTAGTGGTGAAAGAACTGAAGGTTTATAAACAAATGGGTTTGATGTAAAAAAGGTGTCTAGAAGATGTGGAGTATCGTTAGGGTTATCAGGTACTTTGGAGCGTTCAGAAATCGTTTGCGTGAGATCACATGAAAAGAAAGAGTCAACTTTCAAACTAAGGTAGTTGAAGAGGTCTTCAAAGTTACTGTCATTAGGAGATCTAACAGTAGAATTTGACAAATTATGTTTAAACCATATCACGTCAAATTTTTTATTCTCCAAAGAAGAAATCCTCCTGCAAGCGATGTTGTCCTTGAGATAGGCACATACGCTGTATCGAAAGTTAGAGTGAAGATTGTATTGAGAAAATTCGAGAAAATTCGGGCGAATCGTAACTTTCAGAGGAGAGTTGTGTTTCACATAGAAACAAAATATTAGGTTGTAATTGTTCAAGATGTTGGTGAACAGCTTTAGGATGAGAACTGATGTCGCGGATGTTGCAATAATGGATCAGGAAGTGAGTATTTCTGATGCTCGGGTTCGCTTGTGCCCTGGCCTCCTAGACATACGAACGGGACAGGATTTTACGTCCGTAATTTATTACCTTAGAAACTGCAGCCATATTTTTTTAATTTTGAACTTTCAATCGGGTAAAGAGGCAGTGAGGGTGAGCGGAAGAATAGGATGAGAATAGATTACGGATAAGAAAAAGGGTGACCGGAAGCCCTTACTGAGCTCAGAAAATCGGAGATCCTAATTAAGGAGCTCATGGTAAGGGTGGTGATATGCACCTGACTGACATGGGGTACACTTGCCTCCCACCTTATTTATTCTTAAATCTTCTTTATTAAATGATCTTATTTGATGTCATAAACCGTTAATCGATACAGTTCATAATTGTCTATTAATCCTTATTTTATGTGGTGATAATTGTAATTTGTTTAGAAGATCTCGTATAATAATTCACCAAAAGTGTAGAAAAAATAACCATCAAAAACGGACTTGTCTACACTACTACATCAAGGTTCCGTTCACACTCATTAAATTTAAATTCATTCACCTAAGTTTCTTAATTAATGGAAAAATAGTCAAGGATTTTAACCCAGCGCTTTCCAAGCAGAGTCTAAAGTGGTGCTAATTTAATACAATTTAATAGTAATGTTTAATAATTAATTGGTTCAATAACTGCAGATAGGTTTGCATCTAAAGTTTTCATCATTTATTTATTTAATTACTTTGTATGAGATTTAAGTTTTAGATATTAACGCTATTGTATGTTTGCTAAATTTGTAAAGATGTATAAAATTATGAATAAGGCTAGCAAACTTTTTTAAAACGCTCTATATAGTAAGTTTTTTTCACCTTCTTTATACTTGATTCAAAAGAATTATTTTTTCAAAATTTGATTACTAATTACCTCGGTTTTTAAAAGTAGCAATTTACTTTTTTAACAATTAAAATCATTAATCCCAATATATTTTTACCTCTTTAGATATAATTTCAATACAACAGTAAAAAATTTACAATAAGTTTAGTCATAACGTGGTCGATCCCATTCGTCATTTTGTATAAAACAACTTTAAAACTACATAAGGCTTTAATTTGACGTCCTTTGCCTTACAGGAAAAGACTTTATGAAGCGTGTGCAACTCTCAAATCGCAAATCTAAGGCATTACCGTAAATTTAACGCAATTTGTAATTATATATTAACGCTCAATTAAACTTTAAATTGAAATATTTTAAACAAAACGTTCATTGAGTGCACGTACCGAAAAAAATCGCAAATCCTGTTGATGAATTAAATACTGCTTGTTGGCATAAGATAAAATAAACTTGGGAATCCGAAAATGGACTATACTTCAGTAATGGAATATGAGCTAGTGCTTAAAACAGTGTAGCCACTTTCACAGGTAAAAATACTAAATTTGGAGTTGTTATGGAAAAGTATAAAAGACGTTGAATGAAAAGAGATTGCGCAGAGCCTGAGTTCATTACTTTTTTAATACACGAGGCAAACTTTTGTTTTAGCTTAACCGATATATTTTAACATTTTTATCTACTAATTAAGATATTAAAATGGGAAACTCCATCTTATTTACATTGTTTTTATTTTACACAAATTTATTTCAATGATTCGTTTTAATAAATAGTTATTTAGGCAACTAGCGATGAAAGTAATCTTCTTTTGAGCTCGGGTTCAAACTGTCAAATAAGCGAGAGTTAAAATAACACTTTCTTCTCGTTTCACGCATGATTGTTTCTAAAAGTGCATATAAATTAAAAATTATTCAAGAAGTGTATGTAACCGAGTAAATAAGGCGGTTAGTAGGTTTAGGTTGGTAATCGTTTTGACGTTAACAAATTTTTTTTACAAATGGAATGGTGGATAAGGATAATTTAAAATTATTTACGAAATCTGAAAGTTAATCAGTTAACTTTTATTGCATTTTTGAACTTGTACTAATAATACGTTAAGCTCAAATATCAATTATGCATAAATTTTTAGGTTATGCTAGCTTATGTAAGCGTCAATAATAAATCTGGAAGTGAAATTTTGCGTCTATAAAATAAATGTATTTACTTTCATTAAATATGTTTAATAATCGTAGATAAATATACACATATTTTTGCATAAAGTATAAATACAGAAAATATGCTGTAATTAAACATTTCTCTGTTTTGTAGGTAAATTATCAAATCGTGTTGGCAATAATGTTTACTTTCATCTTTAGAAATGAAAATTTAACTTTCTTCATCAATTTTAGGGACGAAACTATTAATAATGAGTTTTAGAAAAACAAAATTTTAATAACTGAAAGTTTGCTTTGCTTTCCTTCTTTATAGCCTATTGCTTGTACAGGTAAACAATTGAATGGCTTGAAACTTCTTAATGCCAAAACCTACCCTACTTTACAACACATTTGGTGTTTTTCCCACAGTGGCTTAAATGTTTTTATGAGCGGGTTTTCGATAGTTTTACACGATTATAGCATTTTTGAAACGATCTATGTGATTTATATATGCCTTTGTAGCGTCCCCAGGTACCCTATCTTGTAAAGTGTAATTTGAACTGATTCGCAATAACGCAAATTCAAGAAAAAAATAATCAACAAGTGCCTTACTTTGACTTCCCTGGAAATAATTAAAACATTAGAATTTATTTACAAGTCTGATATTTAATGCATCATGTGGGGCAGGTAAACAATGAAACTACATTACATTAAGAGAAAAATAAATAAAAAGTAGCTTACTTACACATAAACACAATAAAAAAACCCATGTAGTCACACCCACAGTTGTGTCATAATTAATCAGAATAAAAATCGTAATACCAAACATGTGGCCTTTTAAAACCAATCATGCCGGTCTTTAAGTAAATAAGCACATAAAACAATAAGGTAAACTACGGTACATATAAAATACAACAGTAAAATTGCGCAGGTGATAATAACGTAAAGACAAGGACAAAGAAAACAGACAAGGAATTTACACCTAACCGATTGTTTAGTGACCACCAAAGCACAAAATACATAAGTCAAATTAGCATAAAGCACATATAAAGAGAAATCAGCTCGCAGGCAAATAATTCCACTTAAACAAACTGAAAAAAAAACTCATTAAAACAAAGACCTTACTAGGGTAAGTTATAAATAGGTCCTAAGATCGTGACCGATATGTAAGTTTGAGTACGTTAGAAAAATACAGTGCTCCTCTCTCAGGTTACACATTCATCTATACAACAAATAAAAATAATAGAAATAAAAATTCGATGTGTTTAATGGTCTGGGAGTGTGTACCTACTTGGCAGTTGCCTTTTACAATTAGTAACCAAAGCGGTATCATGTACCCGTTCACCAGCCACCTCTACATAAATGTAAATATAAACAACAAACAGCAATGCTAATTCGCACAAATACCAAAGTGAGGAAGCCCGGTAGTGTCCTTTATTTTAGCGGATTTCCGCTTACTGAGCCCGCGTACGAATGAGATACCTTCGCAAGGCAATATTTGATTCTTTTAATACGTTACATAGGCTGGTAAAATGATTGGCAGCGAGCTTTCATTTATATAAAAATACCTACTTACACTAGAATAAATATTCCTTTAATTGATCACAGACACAAATCGTTAACATACGCGGTTTAACTTCAAAAAGGGTGACTGTTATTTATAGATTAATATTTGAAATACACATTACAACTAACCTCCGAAAGAAAAGATAACTTAGTGTTGGCGAATTCAAATGAAAAATGTACATACAAGAATTATTTTAAAGACAAACTGTTTACAATCAAGGTATTTAATTAACCCAAAATCGATCTGGCTCGATTGACACTCTAACTGTAACTCCCTTTCCCTCGATTTCAAACCTAACCATCTTTACTGCCGCAACCAACCCCCATTTTTCAAAAGTAACATAAAAACAAGAAACATTAATTTACATTGGAACAGTTTCATACTAATTATTGCACGACATCTTAATTTTAAAAATATGCATTCGTCCGTAACAACCCTCTCTCGAGTTTCCAAGTAATAAACAAAGATATCTTTCGATCGCGGTCTATACCGACACAATTACTTATTAGGCTAGTGACATTTTTACATTAAGAATCGGCGCATAAGAAATTCCAATGATTCGTTACGCCCCTTCAATAAAGCAGTTTTAAGCGTACACCTGCTACTCACCCCCCAACATGTGTTTAACAACCCTAGACAAATATCAGTTAGATACATTCTCACATTTCTTACATAAAAATACATAAATAAAAATATTTTGAAAACTTTAGCAAATTACGATGTATTATCAAGATATTAAAAATCCACCAATTATCTTTTCTATCGTGGTAACAATGGCGATTTGACAAGCGTTTTCGCGGCCCGCTACCTACAATACATATTATTTATCAGAAACATTTCGTATTTTGGAAAAGTATCAGAAAAAGTAGCTCACGTGTTACAAGCGGTATTCATAAATTGAACCGCATATTTTGTAATTTTGTCTATATTGGAAAGTATCTTTAATGAACGAACAGTATTTAACAGATATTTTAAATGTAGAATTATACTTTACATCAAGTTTGCTGTTTTACCTCATTGATTTGTTACCATAACTACTTGTTATTATTTTACTTATAAATTTTCTTTCTATAATCATACATGTTGTATTGAAACGTTGCGAATTAAATAATTATATAAATTGAATTGTGGAATTATATTGCATTTAAAGCATTAGTGCTAGTAAATATGGAATTCTCAAAGTAGGATTAGAGAATATAGGTTTAATCATTAAATTGAATATGTAATATTTTACTACAACTTCCAATAAATCTAACAACGCCAACACCACCCTATGCCATGATTAAAAACCAGTGTTTCCCAAACTTTACATAAGAATTTACCTAAATGTCCCCCAAATTTTTACAATAAAACAAAAAATCCTAATTTTCTACTATAAACTCTATCTACGGCGACAAAGGATATTACAATTCCAAAAGATTCATGTCGTCATAAAACACATAAGGTAGTAGGATGTAGGTCATTAGTACATAGAGCAATGCCGTTACCATTAAACCAAACAAATTTCAATTATAAACCAAATAGCACAAGCAAATGGTTATACTTCCAATGTAATCTACACTTTAGTTAAAAATCAAGAATACAAATTATCTATCAAAAACATTTATTCAGTTAACACAGAACCGACAGAAAATAAACATACATCAATTTCATATTTTGGAAAATTATCAGAAAAAGTAGCTCACATATTACAAAAGAACAAGAAGTACAAAATAGCTTTCAAAACTAATAACAATGTTTTCAATGTTTATTTAAAGCCAAAAATCCAACTATTGACATTTTGAAGTCTGGTATCACTCAGGTTTCAAAAAAACGGCCGCTTTAAAATGTTGACAAGTTTTAATTTAAATAACTTTTTTATTTTTTACACCACAACCAGATTTCCGAATAAGGCTGGATTTATACACATTACACGAGGAAAAACTAAATTATGTTTCTATCATCTAGGTTTAAGGCACCCTGTTTTGAAACGAATCGAGATATCAAAACGAATAAAAAAACAATATGTAGGGAATGAACCTATCTTGCATACAGGATAGTTTTCAGTGACATCTGAAACCTGTATTTCACCACAGGGTGTATTAAACGTAGGTGAAACATTATTTTGTTTTCCTCGTATGGATGTGTATAAATCCAGCCTTATTCCGAAATCTGATTGATGTATATTATTATGTGTTAATTTTCCTTCAATTTTTCCAAAAAATCATCAACATCGGGTCAAGTATAAAAACATTGTTTAAGTTCAAAATTTCTTAAAATTTTAAAGCGGCCATTCTTTTGCATATGGGTTTATGAATTAAATTGTACATTTTTTTTTGTTAGTATACTTATTAGTTAGAACGCTTATTGTTAGTCTTGCTTATTCTTAATGCTTATTCCTGTGGACTGTTCAGGAGTCTGCTTCCTCTTCAGTCCTGGGTCTTTTGTGTGTTAGTGGGGTTATACTGTTTTGTGTATTGTATACGTGCATACAATGTTAATGTGTTAACATGTGGTGTTAAGTGATTGCAAAAAAAAGGTAATTATTAATATAATATTACATTATTTTTGTTTGGATTGGGAGTATATATGTGGTGTGTATATGAGGTGCGTGGTGTGTATTGGCTTGATTCCTTCATCGTTGTAGTGGTTGACATCGATTTTATCTCAGGGAATATGGGATGTCTGTAATGCTCCCTTACTTTTAGGTGCAATTTTATATATAAGTATTGCGCCCTTCTGGTTTGGTAACCCAGCGCGGTTTTACTTTGCCTCGGCTTTGCTCAATCGGGTTTATTTTATAAACGGGGTGTGGTTCGTAGTGATTATTGGATGGGCTTAACACTGTAACCTTAAATAAAATTCGTAAAGCATTTTTAACAGGTATATTAAATAAATATTTACAATAAAGAAAATTAGAACGTATTCAACAAAACATGTACATGCGAACTCCCTTGTCCAGGTCCTGGTGTCACTGGGTGCGTAATCGCTTCTGTGAACAAAATAGTCTTTTAACTTAATCCTTACCTAAAAGATACAGTTTAGGATACGGTCCTGTATGTACGGTAGCGAGAGTGTTGTTCGATGCAGTGGTTGCTCGAAGCGCCAGCGCATTGAACCTGATTCGTTTGAGAAAATCGATATCGTGTTTGTATGCCAGTAACTCTGAAGCGCTGCAGCAAGGATGTTCTACTCCTGGAAGTAATACACGCGAAATGCTCGTATACGACCTCGATGTATTCGGACAATCTTTCTTTAATTATTACCGGTTTAATGTAGGCAATTAGATTATTTATCTAACTAAATGAATTACTCTCTATACTACTTACTCTATACTAAGTTTGATTATTGATAATTAAACTAGGGAACGAAATATTTAATATTACTTTAAGTGGTTTACGTAAAGATCGAATAATCTACGTACTCTTTAATTTATTTACAAACGTTCTCGCACCAGGTATTTACGATGGTTATATTTATATACAAATTTATACTACAGGTTATGGAGGTATTCCTCTACTAATCAAAGACACCATATGTGGTTATTACGTGTTATCTGTATGCAGTAAGTGTGTGAGTTTCGAGCGGGTCTCAGTAATTTCCAGAAGACGAAGGCGACGGCCTGTCTTTACTGTATATACTAAGAGAAAGGTCGTAGGTCTTTACAGCCCTGTAACAACCCTTCACCCTCAAGTGGTGACGAGATACGTCGGGATCTACCCTGCGTGCCTCTAGGTGTTTGTGTGCTTTGTAAAACTCCTGGTGCTTAGCCCGAAGTATTTACGGTCGAGATACGTCGGATCTACCCTGCGTGCCTCTAGGTGTTTGTGTGCTTTGTAAACTCCTGGTGCTCAGCCCGGAAGTATTTACGGTCTGTAGTGTTTGAATGTAAATTGTCAGAATGTATAACTTTACCAACTTACGTGTCTTTCAATCGCAGTATTGAGCTTTAGGTTGCCCGATCGCGAAGGACTCTTCGTCGGTGAACAACAGGTCGGTGTTTACTCTAAGCAGACGGAACGGCGGCGGCTACTGGTTTCTGGAACGGTCAACGGTGGCGGCTGCTGGATATCGGCTGAACGGGAATCTACTTCGATTCTCTTCTCATTATGCGCGTCGCGAGTTTATAAAGGGGTATCGGTGGGCGGCTTCGCGGCTACCGTGCGGGGAATACCGTTACATGATTGGTTAAAATCGTTCTGACGTGCAGAAACTTACGGTTTCTTAGTAATACACGTCAGCAGTGATGAATAAATTATTTGTTGTGCAATATCGCGTAAACTTATGAAATTTTACATACAGGATGGTCCGTGCCTAATTTATTCTAAAACATATAAGTATAAGATGCTGGTTCTTTACATACCACCCTTTCCTCTTCTTGCGGAAGATCCGTCCGCTTTACCTTGACCCTCATGCCATCAGGCATGGTGATGCTAACGCGACGGCGATTGCGTCGCTGGCGGCGGCTAAGGCATTCCGGGGGCGGCATAAGGCGGGCCGGTTCGGGTATTTCCCGGATATGCAGCTCCTCGTTCCTCCGGTCACCTCGGTTGTCCGGCGCAAATGTTCCGGCGTGGTGGGTCCTTGGTCTCCCGTCGGTGTGTAGCCGGGGTGGTGACCAATACCATGCTGTATCCCTTGCGGATGGTCCTGGAGACGGTGTGCGTGGCGCAGGCGGCGGAGATTGTTCCCGGACCGGAGAATTTCGTCGCGTTAGGAACGCGGCGTCCAAGTCTTCGGTCCCGGGTCGGCGGTAGTGGTGTGGCTGCCAGGGCGATATTCTTACCGGGAGTTTTCGGCGGACGCATTGTTTAAATGGGGCCATTTTTGAAAGATATCATTTCTGGTTTTATCCTTTGCTTTTATATGATTTTGAACACGCGGGTTTTCATAGCCGTTAAATTTTCAACGTTCCCATTGGTCGTTGGTCTAGTCTGATCGGTGACGTCAATCGCATTTCTCAAATCTTTTACATGCGCTTCTCCCGCGCTTCTCCTACTACCGGGTTCTCGGAGCTCGACAATTACGGGCGATTTTATTTTATACACAAGGTAAGGACCGGCATATTTTTCGCTAATTTCGCGGAAAATTCTTTTGCTTTGCTGGACAGGTAATGTGTTTTACGATATACAAGATCTCCTTTGCGGGGCGGTAGGCTCGGTGACGCAAGTTGTAATGATACCGTTGTACTTCAAAGGTCTTTGCTAATGAATCTCTAGCAAGTTCTTGTAGATCTTTTAAATACTTCATGTGTTGCGCTTGATCAGCTGCGGTTACGGTGGTTGCTTCTGTTGTCGGCGGTTGTTTCTGGGTTGACCATGCCCTAGGTGGTTCTAATTCTCTCCGAGATTAAGTAAGGCAGGGAGAAACCAGTTGATCCATGCTGTACGGTATTGATAGCGAAGGCTATTTCCGGCAGGTGAGCGTCCCACTCTCGCTGGTTGTTTCGCGTAAATTGTGCGATCATCGTCCCGATCACTTTATTGGTTCTTTCCACCGGGTTGGCATGCGGGAGTATGGTGGCGTAGAACGATGGTTGATTCCATGTTCCTTCAAGAACGTGCGGAATAGTTTGCTGGTATACTGTGGGCCGTTATCGGAGATCAGGTGTCGGGGAGTTCCAAAGCGGTATATTATTTGTTCTTTTAACGCTTGGATAATCGGCGGACTGGTAGCGTTACGGAGCGGTTTAAGTTCGACCCACTTAGTTAACCGGTCTTGAAAAACTAACAGGAATTTATAGCCTTTCTTGGAACGCGGCAGCGGTCCGATAAGGTCGGTACTTACGTTGGTCCACGGATGTCCAGGTCGCGAAAAGTACATTTCTCCTTGCGGCTTTTGCGTACTACTTTTATAAGTCTGACAACTTATACACGTTTTTACGTATTTTATCACGTCGGATTTTATGGTGGGCCAGTAGTAATTACGGTATATGCGGCATAGTGTTTTCGCAATTCCCAGGTGTCCTGCGGTGGGGACATCGTGACATTCTTCCAGGATATCTCGGCGTTTCTCTAGCGGTATACAAAGTTTCCAACTAGGATGGCTTCCCATCTCTTTTCGGGTGTCGGATCAGGGAATGATTTAAATAGTTGTCCTTCCTCTATTTTATATCGAGGGTGTTGATCAGGGTGCTCTCGGACTTGTTGTATTAAGCCTCGATACCATGGACAGGTTATCTCGTCGGTTTCCTCCACCTCTAATGGAGATAGGTCGGCTTTTACTCTATCGTCCTCGTGTAAGCGAGATAGCGCGTCGGCCACGTTGTTCAGTGCCCTTTTCGGTACTCCACCTGGAAGTCAAACTGTTGTAGTTCCATTATCCAGCGGGCTAGACGGGATGTCGGTTTCTCTAGCGTGCGAAGCCACTTGAGACTTCTATGATCGGTCAACACGGTGAATTTATAACCCTCTAGGTAACTTTTTAGTTTTTGTATGGCCCATACTACGGCCAGGCACTCTTGTTCAATCGTCGAGTAATTCCTTTCCGCTGGGTTCAGTGCCCTGCTGATATATGCTATCACTCGTTCATTCGGTGCTTGTCCTTGTGTTAGCACGGCTCCAATTCCGGTGGTACTTGCGTCGGTTTGTAGTACAAAGGTTGATTAAAATCCGGACAGGCTAATACAGGGGGCGGTTAAAGCTTGTTTAATGGCTTCAAAGGCGTGATTTTGTGTGTCGGTCCACTGATATCTGGTGTTCTTTTCAAGAGTTCGGTAAGCGGTTGACTTAATTTCGCAAAGCCACTAACATATTTGCGGTACCACGATGCCAGTCCCAAAAATTGACGGAGTTGCTTAACGGTACGGGGAGCGGGTATTTGGATGATTGCGTCGATTTTTCTGGATCAGGTAAAATTCCTTTTGCGGTGACGACGTGTCCCAAATATTTGAGTTGGGTTGACAGAAGTAGCATTTGTCTGGTTGTAGTTGAAGTCCGTTATCACGTAGTCTCTTGAATACTTCCCGTAGGTTATGCAGGTGTTCTTGAAATGTTTTCCCAGAACTATGATATCATCTAGATATACAAAAGCGCGTCCAATCAGTTCTGGACCAATAATAGAATCTAAGAATCTCTGGAATGTAGCAGGGCGGAATGAAGTCCAAACGGTAGAACTTTGAATTGGTATAATCCACGGCCGGGTACTGTGAAAGCGGTGATGGATTTACTTCCATCTTCTAAAGGAATTTGCCAGTATCCTTGTTTCAGGTCTAGGGTACTGATATAGCTTGCTTCTCGTAGCTGGTCTAAGATGCCTTGAATATACGGTAACGGGTATGCATCTTTGATGGTGACCTGGTTAACTTTTCGAAGTCGACGCAGAATCGATATGAACCAGTTGGTTTCTTAACCAACACTACGGGAGAACTCCACGGGCTGTGTGACGGTTCTATTATGTCTTCGGCAAGCATATTATCAACCTCTTGATTGATAAGTTCTTGCATTGCTGGATTGCGGGGATAGTATCGCTGTTTGATCGGTTTAGCATCGGGCATGAGCGTGATCTTATGTATAACATCTTTGCTTTTCCTGTTACCTTTGGGAATTTCCTCATCTCGGTTTCCAGGAATTTATTTAACTCGGGCAGCTGGTCTACGTCTGGTCCATGTATTCCACTCAATCCTCCTTGTACGGAACTTTGCAAGGGGATACGTATTCCGGCGATTTCTAGTTGTTTCTGGTGTATGTGTAGAGTGGCCTGAAGATGTTCCAGCGCGTCTAATCCAATCACAATGTCGGTGGACAGTTGGGGTATGTAA
Organism: Vesta saturnalis; assembly: GCA_036346205.1. NCBI lineage: Eukaryota > Metazoa > Arthropoda > Insecta > Coleoptera > Lampyridae > Vesta > Vesta saturnalis. The sequence goes on from JARFJB010000047.1 coordinate 3,414,880, forward strand.
TAGCCCGGTAACTGGAGAGTTTTCCTGCCTATCTTGGCGGGGAAAATGTACAAGCCGCGGGTTTCAGTCATGGAACTGTCGGCAAGACGTACAGTTGCAGCTTTTAGCGTGCTCGGATATATACGGTTGTTAATTAGTAAATTCTTTACTTTCTCGCCTATATATGTTCGGGATGCTCCGGTATCAATTAAAGCATTGATGGTTTTGTTAAAGACCATAATCTCTAGGAAGAGTCTATCATCGTAGGAACGATCTAATCTTTTATCGGGTTTCCTTCGTGAAAACTGCGCTACGGTTTGTAGCCAAGTGGTCCACTCGCTGGCGGTTGTTTTGTTTCCAGGTGTAAAAGCCGGGGTAGTAAAAAGTTCCTGGTGTCCCTTTACCGGCGTCTGGAGTTTTCCGACCGCGGACAAGGGCAGTCTCGGGATAATACACCTTCTTTGCTGCATCTCGAGCAAAAGCTTTAAACGGTTCTCTACACCTCTCTTTGAAGTGTCCGGTTTTCCACATCTCCAACAGACGGTGGAGCGATCATACGGGTGGTGATAGGTGTCGGAACGGTTTTAGTGGTGTTGATTTCACGGGGACGGTGTGCTGGTGGGTCAGGAGCTGGTGTTAGACCACTAAAGTGTACCTTCTGGCGGTTTGGACTGGGAGACGGTGAGTGTGTCCGCGGAGGTAGCATTTCGAATTGGGTAGCCAACTCGAGAAGTTCGGTCAGGTCTTTAAAATCTCTCTGACGGATGTAATATTTATATTCCACCCTCAGGTTGTCATACATACGTTGTAGTTGTTCTTCTCTCGACATGTTTCCATGGCGTCGCATTAGGTCAGGACGGCGGTTACGTATTCCGTAGCTTTTTCTCGGGGTTTTGCAGTCTATTTCGGATTTCCTCCTCTAGTTGAAATTGATGTCGCGGTGGTAAAATTGTATTTTAAAACTGACCAAGAAATCTTTCCAAGTCGTCCAGGATTGTTGATGGTTTCTGTACCATAACAGGGTGCTTTCCTTTAATAATTCCGGAAGGGCGAGTAATAGGTCACGGTCGGTGATGTTGTAGCAGGTTTGTAATTCTTCTACTCTTTCCAAGAAAGAAATTGGATCGCTGATACCGTCGTATTTCACACCCCATTTGCGTATTCTATCGCAAATATCGGCGCGTCTGGTTCCGGTAATGTCTAGGCTGGTGGTGGTGGTATCGGAGCGGTTAATGTTAGTCTTTCTGGTGTCAGTGTGGTTACTTGTCCTTCTCCGGTGCGTAAGTATTTTATTATCCTGGCACGAAGTGCATCTACATTCCTCCTGTCTCTAGTTTATATTTCCTAGCTTCGGTTGCTAATTCATCCTTCTTGAGATGGTAAATCCATCCCACTCTTGTGTCGGTATCTTCAGAGTCCCTCGGTATACTCATCCTGTAACAGACAGATTAGTGTCTCTGGAAAACAACAATATGTGATTACTGGTACTTCTGCGGTCCTTTTGGAATCTGTAAACGGAAAATTATTTAAGGTGTTCAGTGTTTTTCGAGCCCCACGTTTAGGTGTCAAATGTAATGCTCCCTTACTTTTAGGTGCAATTTTATATATATAAGTATTGCGCCCTTCTGGTTTGGTAACCCAGCGCGGTTTTACTTTGCCTCGGCTTTGCTCAATCGGGTTTATTTTATAAACGGGGTGTGGTTCGTAGTGATTACTTGGATGGGCTTAACACTGTAACCTTAAATAAAATTCGTAAAGCATTTTTAACAGGTATATTAAATAAATATTTACAATAAAGAAAATAAGAACGTATTCAACAAAACATGTACATGCGAACTCCCTTGTCCAGGTCCTGGTGTCACTGGGTGCGTAATCGCTTCTGTGAACAAAATAGTCTTTTAACTTAATCCTTACCTAAAAGATACAGTTTAGGATTACGGTCCTGTATGTACGGTAGCGCGAGTGTTGTTCGATGCAGTGGTTGCTCGAAGCGCCAGCGCATTGAACCCGATTCGTTTGAGAAAATCGATATCGTGTTTGTATGCCAGTAACTCTGAAGCGCTGCAGCAAGGATGTTCTACTCCTGGAAGTAATACACGCGAAATGCTCGTATACGACCTCGATGTATTCGGACAATCTTTCTTTAATTATTACCGGTTTAATGTAGGCAATTAGATTATTTATCTAACTAAATGAATTACTCTCTATACTACTACTCTATACTAAGTTAATTATTGATAATTAAACTAGGGAACGAAATACTTTAATATTACTTTAAGTGGTTTACGTAAAGATCGAATAATCTACGTACTCTTTAATTTATTTACAAACGTTCTCGCACCAGGTATTTACGATGGTTATATTTATATACAAATTTATACTACAGGTTATGGAGGTATTCCTCTACTAATCAAAGACACCATATGTGGTTATTACGTGTTATCTGTATGCAGTAAGTGTGTGAGTTTCGAGCGGGTCTCAGTAATTTCCAGAAAACGAAGGCGACGGCCTGTCTTTACTGTATATACTAAGAGAAAGGTCGTAGGTCTTTACAGCCCTGTAACAACCCTTCACACTCAAGTGGTGACGAGATACGTCGGGATCTACCCTGAGTGCCTCCAGGTGTTTGTGTGCTTTGTAAAACTCCTGGTGCTTAGCCCGGAAGTATTTACGGTCGATATACGTCGGGATCTACCCTGCGTGCCTCTAGGTGTTTGTGTGCTTTGTAATAACTCCTGGAGCTCAGCCCGGAAGTATTTACGGTCTGCAGTGTTTGAGTGTAAATTGTCAGAATGTATAACTTTACAACTTACGTGTCTTTCAATCGCGGTATTGAACTTTAGGTTGCCCGATCGCGAAGGACTCTTCGTCGGTGAACAACAGGTCGGTGCTTTACTCTAAGCAGACGGAACGGCGGCGGCTACTGGTTTCTGGAACGGTCAACGGTGGCGGCTGCTGGATATCGGCTTAACGGGAATCTACTTCGATTCTCTTCTCATTATGCGCGTCGCGAGTTTATAAAGGTATCGGTGGGCGGCTTCGCGGCTACCGTGCGGGGAATACCGTTACATGATTGGTTAAAATCGTTCTGACGTGCAGAAACTTACGGTTTCTTAGTAATACACGTCAGCAGTGATGAATAAATTATTTGTTGTGCAATATCGCGTAAACTTATGAAATTTTACATACAGGATGGTCCGTGCCTAATTTATTCTAAAACATATAAGTATAAGATGCTGGTTCTTTACATGTCATCAAGGAGTTCTTCGAATTCTTCGGGGAGGTTTTGGATGTTCTGGGTCAGGGTAGTTGGAGGGTGTTTGAACTTATTTTTCGGTTTTCTCCTGTGGGTTCTTAGGTATTGAATGTGGGTAAGGGGTGTATGTGGAATGCGTAGGATGTTTTTGGTAGCTTCCGTTTTGCCGAATATTCTGCGGTGTGTGTAGTTTGTTTTCAGTGTTTTGAGGCGTTGTGTGATAGGTGTGATGTTAGCGTGTTGTGTGGTGAGTTTGTTGGGTGTTGTATAGTGTAATCGGTGTATTCTCCGTAGGACTCGGCGTTCACATGAGGCTATGGATTGTAGTTCTTTGGGTTTTGGGATAGCGTACAATGGATCACGGTAATTTATGACGGGCCGTATGAAAGTATTGTAGGTATGTTGTAGGGCTTCGGGTTGACAACCTCCTACTCGTCCCCTAAGGGCGCCCAGGAGGTTGGATCGGTTCCGTACTTTGTTCAGGGTCTTGTTCAGGTCAGCGTTCCAGTTAAGGTTCTTGGTAAATGTAACTCCTAGGTATGTTATGTCGTCAAGTATCGGTAATCGTTCCCCTTGCAGGGAAATGTTTACGTCGTTTTTGGAGAGTAATTTGTGTCGGGTATAGTTAGGGTGCCGGAATAGAATGGCTTGAGTTTTGGTGGGGTTTATGGAGACTCTTCATTGGTTGGCCCAATTGGAGAAGTTCCGTAGGGTACTGGAGATACTGTCGGAGGCGTTCTTGGTTGACCGATTAGCTGCCCAGAAGCCAGTGTCGTCGGTAAACTGTGCCAGGGATACTCCGGGCGTTGTTACAATGGGGATATCATTGGCGAAGATAAGGTATAGTATGAGTGCTAAGGCAGAACCTTGGGGTACGCCTGTTTGGGGGGTGAAACTCTGTGAAAGGGATGAAGCCACTCGGACTCGTACCGTCCTATCTGTTAGATACGACAGTAGGAGCTTTGTGAGCTCGGGGGAAACTAGACCCGCATGCCAGACTCTCAAAGGCCTGCTTTATGTCTAAGAACACGGCGAGGTTACAGTAGCGGTGGTTAAATGCTCGTGACGTTTCGGTGAGGAGTTTTAGCAATGGGTCCTGACAGGTTCTATTAGGTGGAAAGTTATCGGGTAAGAGGTTATTGGATTCTATGTGATCTCCCAGCCTTCGGGCTAGTATCTGCTCTAAGCATTGCTCTAGGCAGCGTAGGAGAGAGATGGGCCTGTAGGATGAGGGTTCTGTCAGGTCGGAGAAGTTCTTGGGAAGCATGACGGTCGAGGCGGATTTCCACACCGTCGGGAAGTACGAAAGGGAGAGGAATTTGTTATATATGGACGTTAGGCGTCTGATCGCTGGGGTGGTAGGTGTCTCAGTATAAGTTTGTTGAGTCCATCTTGTCCGGGAGCGGATATTTTGCCTTTTTGGAAGTAGTTGAGGGTTTGAGTGGGAGTAATTGGGCTGAAAAACGGATCATTATCATCCAGGATTTTCTCAGGTATTTCGGAGTTTTTGAAATCCTCAATGTATTGCTCTAGACGATTTTTAAAGTCGTTATCGAACGAGGGATCGTAAGGTGAAGTATAGACGGATTGTAGGTGGTGGCGAAAAATTTCGGTTTTGTCTTGATCGCTTGAAATTAAGTTACCCTGAGGATCGGTTAGGTGGGACTTGGGTTTGGTTTTCCTTTTAGTGAGTATATTGAAGGTGTGCCAGGACTTCTTGCCATCTCTATAGTTGAGATTAGAGGTGGCCTGGACCCATTTTCTTTCTGTGTAAGTGTTGGTTTCATGCCGAATTAGGGCGTTTAATCGGTTATATTTGGTCTTGAGAGCGGGGTTCCTTGATCTCAGGAATTCGCGTCAGGAATTCGCGATATACTCGACTTTCCCTTTGATCAGGTTTACGATGTATTGTGGGAGAGGTTTGCGGGAGATATCAATTGATTTTTGAGGAATTGAGGCTTCGGCCGCTTTCCCGATAAGGGAAGTTAAGTCGGGGACCGCTCTCTCGACTTCGTTGGGAGTGTGGATATCGTTCGCCTGAAGATTATTTTAGATATATTCGCAAAATACATTCCGATCGGCGTTTTGAAAATCTCTACGGATAATGTGAGTTGCAGGTGGGGGAGGGACGGGGCCGAGTGATGTTTTAACGAGAAGGGAGAAGTGGTCCTATGTGACGGTTTCACCTAAGTGGCAATCGGTGAATTAGTGACTCGGTGCATATAATGTGATCGATTATAGGGGCACATTGATGACTAATAAAGGTAGGATTGGCGTTCCTAATCCGGAACAGTGGTAGTATAAGAATACTGTGGGCTAGGCGGATACCGTTTCTATTGTTCGTGGAATCTCCGAATTGGACATGTCGGCCATTAAGATCTCCTAGGAGGATAGCATTGGGTAGGGCGTGCATGTGGTCGAGGAGGTCATTGGAAATGGCTTCTTCGGGAGGATTGTAATAACAGAAAAAGGTGCGGCAGAAGAAGATAAGGGGTGGCAGGAAATGAATTTTTGATTGTGAGGGCTGTGCCTCGCAAACTATAGTGGGCGTTAAATTGAAGGAAAGAATTATTGAGGCAAAGTCAAGGGTACATCTGTTTATATTAGGAATTTTCAAGTACATGACACTGATGTCACAAGCTCCGCCTCTAACAGCTGATCTTGGACAACTTGTGTTAGCGTTTCATAGGAATCTACGTGTTTTGCTGTGATTTTTGAGTGTTTTCTCCAGAAAAAATAATGACAATTGACTTATTGTAGTGTTAGTATATAGTGTTAAGATATTTCATAGTTAATTAGTGAACATTATTAATGGATATTATACTTGGGGTTATGTTTTTATCAACACGTATTCGTGCCTTTATGACATTGCAATAGAAATTTGTAAGTATTTTGTTACTTGCTTTAATAAGGTAATAAAACCCATGTGAAGTTTGGTAAATAATGTACGCTCTGTTTTTTTCCAGAAAAATGGCTTTAAGTGATTATAATTAAACCTGAGTTTTGTAATAACTGCTTGTGGTGCTATTTTGATACAAGGTTCAATTAAAAGAGCTTTACCTTGAATGCAATTCTTTAATTTGACGAGTTTGATCATGACTAACCTAAAAATCGCATGAACTTTTCAATATTATGTAGGATAATTGTTCATTTCATTCACGTATTTCTGGTGAATTGTATCCATACAATGCTCATCTACAAGTATTAGGACAGAAACATTTTCACCGCTTACGAATTTCGATAAAATTGTCAGAAAACAATCACATCCCATAAGAACGTGTGTTAAAGATGTCCAACATCAAGCAAGGTCACGCGTTGTGACGTCACTTTAAAATGCCTAATTGGACAAAAACTTAGCAACTTTGATTTTAGATGCAAAGAACACATTAGACGTTTCAAATATAAACACACAAACAAATCAAATTATGACAAACATTTAATAGTAATAATCACCTTAGCACTTGACAAAATAATATTACATTTTTGTAATAAAAAAGACAAATTAGACGTTTTGGAAGCATTCGAAATTTATAAACATGAACAGGAAGTACCTTCATTGAACGAACTTTATCAGACACGTTTGCTGTTTTAACTTACTTATTTGTTATCATAACTACTTAAGTATTTTACTTACGTATTTTATTTTTTAATGATACATCTTGTATTAAAACGCGTTGAGAATTAAGAATTTACACAAAAGATGTGTGGAATTGTTTTGTTTATAAAATGGAATTCCATGAAATAATATTAAAGAATATATATTTAACCTATGTTTTCTGATAATTCATTTACTCTACTTTTAAAAATTTTAAACACATCACACAAACTTAAAATTTCCGAATTAATTCCAGAAGCAGGTTTGTAGATTCAGTTGGTTGACATTCTACTATTACTTACTGTTTCCAAAGGCTTCTAGATTGTGTAACAAAGTGTTTACCCTTCTAATTAGAAATCCTATTTTTCGGTGAATATATTAAATGCATGTTAAATCTTGTATTTCTGTTTTCATTATTTTGTTTAAATGTCAACATCCTGTCATAACGGTTTTGGTGTTTGTCATACTTTATTATGGCTAATAACAACTTCATATTAATTTATTAAACTAATATCTAATTATCTTCATCAGAACAAATTTAAGATTAAGCAACCGTAATTTACTCTTGCGTATGTGAAAGTTTATTTGCATATCACTATAATTAATTTACAGTAATTATTGTTAATCAATAAATTAATTGTGCACAATTTTCATTAGTTATAGGTTTATGTTTAAGTTTTACTAGTAGGCCATCTCATTAGTTCCACCAATGGAATGTCAGTGAACAATGGATCATCAAATCTGAGAATGTTAAAAAATCATTATAAATTAGTGTCAATAATAAACGGGGTTAGTTTTTTTAACGCCCTCTCTTCAGGTCATTGCAAAATTTATTGCGAAACAGCTGTACCTTTCGGTTTAGGGGCTTAGACAGCCGTGCCTTTACCCCAATTTGTCTTCTGCGTGAAAAACGTAATTACTATTATGTGAACGATGGAAGAGGAAGAGATTACAAATGACCTTTAAACAGTAATTCGCATTGTCAGAACGAAGAGTACTCGATTACCGTAAAATGTCAGGCAGTGAAATTGAGAACGGTAATGCAGGAGTTGGATAAAAACAAAATAATGACCACAATCAGAAAAATCCAGCTACTTTAATTATTCATTTACTTTTAACAGTTGCTTTAATTAGCTACGGGAAAACATATTTTTTTGTGTTATCCAGTGTATATTATGTATAATTCCACTTGAGGAGTAATGTTATCAGATTAATATGGTAATTATGCCTTTGTGATCTACAAAAATTACTTAATAAATTTGAGCAAATATGCGGAAACGGAAACTGTTAAAAACTATAATATAATGAAAAACTTACGAAATGTTAGCGCTCAGCTTGATTACTACTAATTAATTAGAACATGGTTCAAAGACCACAAGGTGGCAAGGTCACATCTCTACTTCAGTGTATTGCACATTTCACTTTACGTTCAAAACTTTCAAAATTGTACCGAATAATGATTAATAGGTGTCACTTGTCCTTGTGAATTGCAATAAATTCGTATTTGTATCTGTATTTTTAGCAAATTGATTTAATACCGTGACCTCTAGGGGATTTAACCCATTCTTAGATACAGTCCTGGATCGTATGGGAACCGTTTTCTTACACCTAATTCACGTCTTCTTGTCCTTGCCTTTGTGTTTCATCACTATTTCAAAGCACGGAGGAGGGGGGAGACTGCTCCTCGAGATTTCCATGCTCATTCGCCCATGGCGATGGATTCCCCGCATATATAAGCACATTACGTATATACGCATGATGGGATTAAGGGAGGGTGCGGTCAGGATAGGATCGGAAGGAATGGAGTTAGGGTTCTGAGGGGAAAGATACACCCTAGCATTTGCCTGAATAGTCACACATACAGTGAGGATGGCAAACACGTTTCATGCTTTTTCTGGTTGCATTTTATAAAATAATGCGGCACTCTTATGTTCCGCCACCTCTCCGAACCCAATTTTTAGCTCTGCGGCGATCTCATTTTCAGACTTATCATTCAATCCCTATTTTTAATACTCTTTTATGGCCAAATTCTTCAACCCCCATTTAAGACCATCGTTTCTGTCTCTACTCTTCAACGCTTGATTTCAAAAAGTTTTTTTGCAATTAGTTTTTCAACCCCTGGATTTGCAACCTTTACATAATCTTTATTTTTTTTTCCTCTCCCCTTTTTCTAAGCCTACGTGATCTTGGTTCTGATCGGTATCTCCCGTTTCCTAAATTCACGTGATCTTTTCTGATTGGTCCCCCACTTTTTTACGTGTACGTGTGCGAGTGCATACGTGTGTTAGTTAGGTGTTTGTGTGCATATTTATGTGTTATAATATTTGATTATATTCCTTGATTTATACGTTTGTGGTGTTTGGGCTGTTCGTACCTTTATGTGCTTCACTACTTGTGTTTGTGTGTTTGTAGATTTAAGAGTTTTGTATGTTGTTAACTAGTGTTGCTCTTCATGTGTCTGCATTCTTAAGGATTGTGTGTGTTTGTTGCTTGTTTACTACTACTTTTTGTTAATTTATTGTTTGTGTATGTGTATGTTTGCAGGTTTGTATATTTGTATGTTTACTTGTTTACTAGTTTTTGTAATTAATATTACGAAAAGTTGTGAGTATCATAATACCATCATAATACTGTCTTTCCTTTTATTCGGCCGAAACAGACTGGTCTTATCTAAGGTCAAGCTACAGGTAAAATGGTAACAAAATGAGACTGCTAAATTGGTTATTTCTCATATTTTATGGTCGCAGCCACTTTTATTTTATTTAATGTCTCAAATCAACAAAAATATGCATTTCGTATATCTTTCAAGTCTTTGAAATTAAACGACCCTTGATACAATTCTATCGCGGTCAAGAATGATGTCTCTCTGTGTGTGTGTCGTGTTGTGTCGTGTCGTGTCCTGTCGTGTCGTTGTGTGTGTGTGTGTCGTAGTGTCGTGTAGTGTAGTGTCGTGTCGTATCGTGTCGAGTCTTATCTGTGTCGTGTGTGTGTCTGTGCGTGTGTGTGTGCAGGCGTGCTGTGTGTGTTTATGTGTGTGTGGTGTGTGTTTGTGTGTGTTTGTGTGTTTGTGTGTTTGTGTGTTTGTACGTTTGTGTGTTTGTGTGTTTATGTGTTCCTGTCTTCGTGCGTTCATGTGCTTGTGTGCTCGTATGTTTGTGTGTTTTGTGTTTGTGTGATTGTGTGTTTGTGTGTTTGTGTGTTTGTGTTGTGTGTTTCGTGTGTTTGTGCGTTTGTGGTTTGTGGTTGTGTTTGTTGTGCGTTTGTATGTGTGATTGTGTTGTGTGTTTGTGTGTTTGTGTGTTTGTGTGTTTGTGTGTTTGTGTGTTTGTGTGTTTGTGTGTTTTGTGTTGTGTTTGTGTGTTGTGTGTTGTTGTGTTTTGTGTGTTTGTGTGTTTGTGTGTTTGTGTGTTTTGTGTTTGTGTTTGTGTGTTGTGTGTTTGTGGTTTGTGTTTGTGCGTTTGTGTGTTTGTGTGTTTGTGTGTTTGTGTGTTCGTGTGTTCGTGTGTTCGTGTGTTTGTGTGCTTGTGTTTTTGTGTCTTTGTGTGTTTGTGTGTGTTGTGTGTGTTGTGTGTGTGTGTGTGTGTTGTGTGTTATGTGTTTGTGTTTGTGTGTTTGTGGTTTGTGCGATTGTGCGTTTGTGCGTTTATTGTGCGTTTCTTGTGCGTTTGTGCTTTGTGTTTGTGTTTGTGTGTTTGTGTTTGTTTGTTTGTGTTTGTGTGTTGTGTGTGTGTTTGTGTTTGTGCGTTTTATGTTGTAGTGTAATGTGTGTAAGTGTATAAGTTAGTGTGGTGTGTGATGATGTGTGTAGTGTGTGTTGTGTGTTCTTGTGTGTGTGTGATTGTTATGTTAAAATTAACTTTTAATTAGTTAATACCGTAAAAGATTAACTCAGTGGTACTTGAACCGACCACCACTTTCCTATAGTGGGACGTTTCCATCTGCGCTATCAGGAAGTAAGTTACAATACGATTGAAACTTAAACTGTATACTATTTAGGGTATGTATATATATATTATATAATATATGATATTATATATATATATATATATATTATATATAGTGTGTATTGACTAGCTTCTTTCTTTTGAGGGTTTGCACGTTGTTATGTTTAGACATTGATTTCCTTGTTTTGTAGTATGTGGGTTTGTGGATTTACATATGTGTGCGTTGACTTACCTTGTTTGCAATGTTTGTGGGTCTTAAAGCGTGACTTTTTTATGTTTCATGGAAATTTGTAATTTACCAATAACTGTAATTTAAACAACTTAAAGAATGCTGTAAAACTTATTAGAAAGGATAGTTCGTGAAAGGTTTAATCGTGACTTAGAAATGCGTCGATGAGTCTTTAGAAGATTGGACAGTGTCGTTGTGATGAGTCACTAAAAAAGTAAAAGTGGTACGGGTTTTTCCAAAGAATTACATAATCTATGTGGAAAGTTTAAGTATTTAAGTAATGTTCTGATATTAAAATATTTATCGTTTTTGGGTTTTTTAATGGTGTATTTGTATATTAAAGTGGACCGAAGATATAGGAACAGAGATTCAGGACTAACGTGTCGGACCTAAGATAATGATAAAACCTTATTTAGTAGGTGCTGCATCGATGTTGGACACATGTTGAATGTCCACAGATGGAGATTCATGATATAGGATCTAAGATGTTGGATTCCTTTGAGATATGGAATTCGATGGACCAGAAGTTAGGTAATGTGGCGTGTGGAGTGACGAGATGACCGAGAATAAGTGTTGAAACAACTGGTCGGAAAAGAACAGGGTTAAACGTAGGGATTTAAATGTGAGCTTGAAATGAAGACAGCCGTTGGGTTTAAAAACATGTGGGGCAAGTGAGGAGTGTGCTGTGTAGTGGGGTAGTAGTGGAGAGGAAAGTGATCGGGGTGAGCTTCCGACTTCTACTAATTAAATTTATAATGTGGTGGTGGTGTAAATGGTATAATAAATTTAATAATAAATAAATGTAAGAAATAATGAAATAAAGAAATAAGTTCTCCTAAAAACACAAATTGTCAAACTGACTGGAAGTACAAACCATTCACCACAAATAGTGCCTTTGACTCAAATCGGTAGTTTAAAGTGGGCCGGTTCAATAATTTTGATTTGCTCAATTACCACAAAATCTGCTGTGTTATGTTCACCGAACATAAATAATAAAAAATTGTATGTAATACTAATAAAATGATCTTGGACGCCAAGTTATTTTTTAATTATCTCGGAACAACTAAACCGAGTTTGTTAACAATAAAGGTTTGATCAAAGTATAAAACAATAAAAAATATACAAATATGTTTATTAACAGTTAATGTGAGATGATTAAATAAAATATATCCTAAAACTAATTGCAAAAACCTTAAAATACTAAAAAATCATTACATAAATACCTGTGTAAAATTTTGTACACAAATTTTTAATAACCTCTGGTATCTAAATGTTTACGAAACGATTAACCAAGGTGATGTCATCCTTGCACCATTTACTGCGTAATATCTTGAAATAATGTTTTACGTAGTAAACCAACCCATGAAAGGAATTTTATCTCATAAAAATTTCTTTTTAAATTAGAACAATCCGTTTAATGCATTTCTTGAAATTTTCCAATAAAATTTGCAATCATAACATGAAAGCGTACGCAACAGTAAAATTAAATGCGTACTTAAAATGTAATTAAATTGTAAATCGAAGTAAAAATAAAAGTAAAATAAAGTAACCGTAAAAAAAGTGCCTTAAAAGAGCAAATGTTTTAATTATTAGTATAACAAGTTAAAAGATATCTTACCATCAAATTAATGGCACTTTCACATAAATTTAGGAAAACCAAAAACCTTCTGCTTCTCTTAACGTTCATCAGGAAGTAAAAATGGATGCTTAGCAAGTCGGAGGAGGTCAAATGATGATGAAGCGTTGCGCAGAAGATATAAGCAGGGTAAAATTTGAAGTGGAAACTTTACGAAAATATGCACTATGAAGATATGCAAATTAAGTTGCCTACCTCATACCTATATTTTAATAATTAAAACTTTTTCCTTATATTTACAACTGAATGAATGAAAGACCTTAAATTAAGGTATATTTCAATACAACTCAAAAAGGGTTGTTACAAATTGCTACGGTTATCTCTCTTGCATATAATATTTTATTGTACTATAAGCGTATGTAACAAGAAAATAGTGGTCGGGTTGGTGTAGTTTTCTCTTACAGGCAGTGACGATTTTGGGCAGGGTTCAGCTAACAAGGCTGTTGCTGAGGTAGCTCTGTATTAAATTATATTATATCTTCATTATAATTAGTATTACGGGAAGTTGTGAGTACCACAATACAGTAAGCACAAAGTGCAACTACTGTCACGACACGTAACATTTACCAATTACAAGTGTTTAGGTTTTTATTCCTTTTACTCGGCGGTAACAGACTAGGCAATCTACAGGTAAACTGGTAACAAAATGAAATTCTTGAATTGGTTATTATGATCGCGTCCATATTTATCTTATTTTATGTTGTTAATCAACAAAACATGTATCTCATATCACTAGTGTGTGGGTGTGGGCGTGGATGTGTGTGTGTGTGTGTGTGTGTGTGTGTGTGTGTGTGTGTGTGTGTGTGAGTGTATATACGTGTGTGTGTAGTGTATGTGTGTGTGTGCGTGTGCGTGTGCTTGTGCGTGTGGGTGTGCGTGTGCGTGTGCGTGTGTGTGTGGGTGTGTGTGCGTGCGTGCGTGCGTGCGGGCGGTGTGCGTGCGTGCGTGTGTGTATGTGTTTGTGTGCTTGTGTGTGTGTGTGTGTGTGTGTGTGTGGGTGTGTGTGTGTGGTGTGCGTGCGTGCGTGCGCGTGTGTGTGTGTTTATCACTACTACTATTATTATTATTATTATTATTATTATTATTATTATTTTATTTACAACGTTAGACATTTTTACACTTTAGCTACATCAGTGCTGTATACATAGAAATGTAATATATATATATATATATATATATATATATATATATATATATATATATATATATATATATGAAAATACATTTACTAGTCATACATTAATACATTAATTTCTAAGTCTCTATTTTTATAGCACACAAAATTCATTAATGCACCATACTCTCTCCAAGGCCTCTATATAATTCTTGCCCATTTGGAAGCATAATCATTTATGGTCCTCTGTCTAATCTTATTAACGTAGAGTTCTTTGTAATTACTAGATGAGTTATGGCGTAGAACATTGGTTATGGCTTTATAGATGGTACTTTTGGCCATTGTGATTAAGACGTTGGCTAAGTCGTAAGAAATCGTTCTCTTGCTTAACCCACAATATATTTCTTGGGCAGATTTTATGGGTTGTTGATTTTTCAGCTAATGTTTTTACATACTTCCATAGCGCGTCTGCTTTTTTGTAAAAAAAAATTGTGTTGGCTAAACGGTCTTTAGCAAACGCCACGCGACATCGCCGTCATTACCAAGCGTTAACTTGTTATAAATGGATATCCAGTGTATTTCATTTTTAAATCAATTTCCTCCATTTTTCTTGTTTATTTTGTAGAAATGTGCTATCATGTCTTGCTGAATCTTCTTTTTTAGAGCTTTACAATTTCCTACCAAATTGGCGAAGCTTAGTGTTATTTGCTGCTCGGTAATACTTGATTGCATGAATTGTCTCTTGTAATTTGTTTGAAAATACGATTTTATATTTTGATAATGTAGGAGTAATTCTTTTTCTGTGTAGCTTCGTGGATGTTTAATTTTGATACGAGGTGTGCATTACTGATCCAAGTATTGTTACACATAAAATCATTATTCGTTTTAAAACCACGGCGTGCTCAATGGCTGACTGACAATGTCGTTCTACATTCTTTAATTAAGCTAAAACTTATTGTGGGAATATGTCGTATTTTATGGCATCCCGCTGGAAAATTATCTATTTTTATGTTGGTGGTCTTGATTGCTTCTCCAAGTGATGTCAGGTATGTTGATGTCCGGTTTTGTCAAAGTTTCTGTGTGTCACAAAAAACCATTGCCACCCGACTTTATGAATGCCACATTGTCTTATTATTGTACTCACTAGTAATACTGAGTTTAGTATTAAGTTTCGAACTGTGTGTGCTCTAAATGTTAGTAATTTAGACCATAAGTGAGTCACTCCTAATCCTCCGATCTTAGCTGGACACAAATCTTTTTCTTTGCACCAGAGCATTCTTGTCCACATAAAATTGACAAAAAGATGTTGTAGCTCGTGTATTTGGTCGTATCTCGTTAGAAAAACTTGGAAAGAATGCCACAACTTTGGAGCGATACTTTGATTTATTATTTTTGGCAATCATGGAAAACGATAGCGATCGTTGTTTCCATTTTCCAAAGTGTAGTTTATTTTCTGTTTGAGATCTTCGAAAGCAAAATCTGCGTCCTTTTCTTAAGATTTCGAAAATCTTATGCCAAGGATCGTAATCCGTTCAATTGCCCATTTGTATTCTAGCGGCCGGTCTACTTTGTACCTCCATTCCCCTGTCCAATATCCGACAGGTTTTTTCTGTATTTAAAAAAGAACCAGATTGTTAAGAAAAATTAGGACACACGTACACGCACAAGCACAGACATACACACGAGGACACACGCACACGCACTCGAGGACTCACATGTACCCGTACACGAACATGCACACGTACACTCACATACTTATACGCACGTGCCCGCATCCGGTTACGTACCCACACACGCACACTCACACGCAATTGCATACGAACATCCACACGGACACACACACGCACCCTCGTGCACATAAAATGCTGAAAACTTGTACATTCGTTGAACACTTTTCCACTCAGTATTTTACTTACGGTGCCTCACTCATGAGAGAGTACATGTTGTATGTATCTTGACATATTTTCGTTACAAGTTGTTAAAACGGGTAACTATTTGCACACGTACCGCTAGTTTCTTTTTTGATGTTTGTTTGTTTCTATGTGGTTTGCTTGTTAGTGTTTGGCATTTGAGTGGGGGAGGGGGTATGTGTGTATGCGAGTGTGTTTGATAACTTGTTTGATTGTTGCTGTTTGTATGTTTGTATGTTTGGGCATAACTATTGTTTTCAGAGATCTAAAATGAATGATAACCGAAAATATGTTTATCAGTCCTAAAAGAAACGGTAGATTGCTACTAAAGTAGTTCTCAAGAGTTACGTTAAATTATTCTTTTTGCAGTTGAGGAGTACACCTTTGCATTTAAATGTGGTATTGATATCTCTACCAAAAATGCTACCATTTTGAATACATTTTCATTATAAAAGTAGGGGCCGTAACGATTATGTTCTAATTTCTGAGGAATGGCAGTATAAAGTTTAAATCAAACACCCAATATATATTTTTATATGATGGTCACAACAACATACTAACCGTAGAGCGTTTTTACTACATAGCTCGTGTACTGCATAATAAATCACGATGCTAAAATTTGCATCTTGTATATGAGAAAGTACCAAACTAAGTGCGAATAACACATAAAGCTTGAGCTACTTTTAGATCACAACACTTACATGCAACCATTCAACTTTAATGATGAATAATGAATGCTATTATTAATTGAAAGCGACACCGACTCTACCTTCCGTTTCTAATGCTTATGTTACAATCCTCCTACTGTTTGAGTAGGTGCATTTCGCCGGAATGGCGATAATTGGGACCCAGCTGACAATAATTATACACTATGCTCCAAAAAAAGAGTCAAACTGTATTGTTCGTATAAGCAATATACAATTTAATTAATTCTATACTGCACACGAAACTGGTACATTTCTGTAAATAAAAACCCACAAGTACGACAAGAATGCATGAATTAATCATTAATTTAACTCTCCACATGAAATACAATATTTAATTTTCATGGGAAATAATGAATAATGAATCATATTCTATAAATAATTAAAACCAATGACCACAATTTAATTAATTTCTAAAAATAAGGTGCAAAGGTTATTAAACAAAAAGTTATGATTTTCTTAACCTACTTTAATCTCTAGGCCAGTAGGTTATTCTCTAAACTTAGTGTTTTATTCTACCTTAAGGTTATGATTTGGTTCTTAATAACCTTTCGCATGCGAAGAAAAAATCGATTAGTAAGTTAAGGGGATTCAAGAAGATTTATAGAGCAAGTTCCGAAACGTGCGTTTTTTTGTTTATATGTGTATTAACAGTTCATTCATTTGAAATAAGGAAGAAACTAGTTTTCTTTTACAGTTACACAGTTTTACTACGATTGTATATTCGGTCTGGGATTACTATAAATATTTATCATTTAACTGGTGCTGCTGTATTAATTTTTATTACCGCTCATCGTGTTTGAACATCTGTGCTTCACACGTTTTCTGGCATTCTAATGTTTTACATGATCACTAAGATAAAGATTTCCTGGAAATTTAGCTCACATTCCTGAAATTATATACAGTTGCACATGGGCTAGAAAGTAATAGTTTTAATTTCGAGGATCCCGTTACGAATCATTTTCATTTAAGATTATTCAAATTTAAATTGAATATGCGTAGCACCTCGAGCAAGATCTAACAACCTACACTATTTTTAAACCTTAATAGCAAACGGACAAACTACTATTACATAACAATTTTAAATACCAAAACCATTCGCAAATTATAAGTTAACCTATTATTTAATTTTTTTTATACAACCATTGTTAAAAAAATACATTGGCAAGCAAATAATAAACATAAATTTTGTCGTAGGCGTTTCTAGCGGCAGTGAATAGCGGAACATCAGATCTTCGTGAAGTTTTAAAATCAAAGGAGACTGGAAATACATTAGTTTCAACGGGACCGCGAATAGTAAACGAAACTTATCGCTCCAATAAAGTAACAGATACTGAAGACACAAGAGAGCTAAGTTCAGTACTACCAGACGGACGGATTGTTACCGAAATCCAGCGCACAACTGAACACGAAGAAGTTAAAGACGACGAATTACCTGACGGTCTTCCAGATCAAAATCATCACCGCGAAAATCACGAAAGGTAAGTATAACCATAAAACCTTCATAATCACTTAACGCAAATTTCTTTTAGACTATTCAAAGTACGAAACCAAGAAGATGTTGATTATGTCGCTGATGGTGTTAAAATAGGCCACGAAATGCGGTTCAAAGCAGAGACTACTGAAGTGGAGCGTCGTGGTGATGGAATAGATGAGCCAGATTGGGATTCACTAAGCGCACGCGCTAAACGAAGACAGCAGAATGGCGGCAGACCAATTCAAAGAATTAAAGGAGTTGAACCTGCATTAATTCCAACCACATCCCCTCTGGATAGAAAAGACGCTTTAACTAAGAAACCACTGGATTTCGATCAGGAGGAAGAAACGCGTAAATTGGAAACATCAAAATGGCTCGAGCATCATTTCGGAAGCGAATCCCGTTCATCCCGAGATTCACTTGACGACATCGATGAAGAAGAGGAAAAACCTGTCGAACCCAAAACTAGCTTCTTTAATGTCACAATTAAGTCACAACCAACCGTGCAAAGTGAACATATATCCAGAGTACACGAGGAAGAGTCACCACCAAGCCATCAGTACGAAAACGGCCACCAACAGCGCCAAACCCGCTACTTTCAAGGTAAACAGGCGTAACCACATACACGAACATGTTTAACATAAATTTTCAGGCGTTAGTGAATGGTCTGAAAGGGAGCAAATAAAATCTCCAATCCTTATAAGAGGTTCATCTCCAACTTACGTAGTTGAAGAACGATACCAAGTTACACCTTCTAGAGATTATAGAAGCTCTCCACATCGTGAAGTTACACCAACGCCACCTCAAAGAAAGCGCGCACAAGATAGACCACAACGACTTAATATACGCCAAGAAGATGATGGTTGGGTTCGTAATGGAAATAGAACACCATCTAGAAATGAAATTTTAGATGAGCCTTTGGAAGAACCGCCTCCTGATTATTCACCAGTTAGTCCACCACGTGCAGTAACACCTAATAAAAAAGCACACCAGAAAACCAGATTTGCTGTTGATTTACCTCCAACTAAAACGAAGAGTGGAAATATTATAGGTAAACGTTCTTCTGATACTATTTTGTTATTTTTAAGTCAGAAACCAATAACTTAGTGATAGTTTTTTTGTGCTATGTTTTTAGAAGTATTAGGTAATGAATGAATTGATTGAATAACTGCAACATTTCTTAACACTTACCTATTTATAACAAGCAGAAATTGAAGTTATTAAATATCAATTAATTATAATTATTAAAAAAGTGCACAATTTATTTATATCGCGCACCCATATTTGTTTATAATGATGAACTACATTAAATAGCGTTTGCCCCTTTCTGGAACAATTCAAGATCTTTCATATCAACAATGCTATATGGGTTGCATCTCGTTAGGTGCATTACACTACCTTCTACCATTATATATATACTCAATGCTTCTACCATTATATATATACTCAATGCTTCTACTTTAATGGTGCTACGTTTCGTGATAATCTTGATGATCCAGACATCATGATGTCGAAGTATCGGTCTGGATCTAGTTATCCAGATTCAGCGCCCTTAGTGTAGTTTCTGTTTATTAATTAAGGTCCATTGATGATGACTGAAATTCACCAAAGATTGCTTCAAGCGGGCTGCCTACGTTATGCAGTCACATAGGCTCCCTCTTCTCTTCACTGAGCATTCCCAATTGTACATTCTACGCTCTTCCTACAAACTTTATTTGTTGTATTTCCAATTGACCTAATAGAATCGTTTACGTACCTACAACAAGATCTTGATCTACCGTTACGCAGATCGAAGGATTTCCTAAATTCTCTTGCTGGGTCTCGGTATTTGCATTCTCAGATCTGTTTCCGCACCATTCTGAACGTATCGCATTGAAATAATTGTTCACAGGTGGCTCTTCTCTCTATGAGTTTCTATTCAAGGGTGAGCCGTAACATAGGATCACTATTTAATTTCTAAATGAGGACTGTTGCCGCAATGTTTGGACAAGGTTTCGTCTACAATGTGTTTCGTTACAAAGTTGTTCCTTTTTAAGCTTTCAACCCTGCTAGATACGTAAACTGCAGTAAAAGGCAATGTCGGGTTTTAAGCGAAAGCTTTGCTTGTCGAGTATCTATGGGTATGCCACACGGACTTCGTAATCGCTACCAGCCCTATTCGATTGTCATTGAGGTCTCTGACTTGGATTAAGCGTTACTAAAATAGCCTAACCCATGTTATGTTTGGTAAAACACAGCACCAAGTCTATTGTCCATTATCCGTGTATAAAACAAATTTTTGGATATCTGAGGATTGGTTCCAGTTACCAAAGCACGTTTAATCGTGTCAAAGCTCCATTGACAATTATCTTAAAGTGAAGTCTTGTCCTATTTTATCAATTTTGTCCAACTGAAAATTCATTATTTTACTTTGGACGTCTCCACTTTTAGCTTTTCACCTATTTTGTCTTAAATAACCTGGTGGATTGGGGACCATAACATTGTTCTTGCCTACATTTCTCGCTGCATTTGATGAAGTAGCTCAGGTACATTTTCGCCTGTTTTTACTGCTAAAATTCCTTTTACTTATTTCACACTCTCACCCTTGGGTATGACCTGAGTTTAAATGTGTACGAAGGGGGCCAAAATATTGTTAAGATTGAAATGGCGATCGCCGATCAGCGTCCCGATTTTTAAACAGTGTGCAGGTGTTGGGCTCAATTCAGACTTCGGGTTTTTAACTTGAACGTCCCTTATCAACTATCATGAAAGAAAACGTGTGACCAAATAAAACGAAGAAAAAAGGAGGTGCCCGAGTGTTCAGTGCATTCTATAAGACGTTCTTAAAGGTACGTAAGAATGTCTGCACATTGTAGGTACCCCATTGACTTATCAATCAATGCACATAGTCTAGAATGATGTAAAAAAAACATAATAAAGACGAGAAGTCTTGCACATTAGATAATATCGTTACAGATGACGAAAGAGGGATATATTACTTTGCTGTACATCAGAGTCTCGCAGCAAAAATGAGACTCTGTAAACGTAAGTCAATTGCGGTCCGTTACAAAGAAGATGACGTTGATGTTCTTCACTAGGTGTAGAATAATTTAAATATGGTACTTCGGTAGCATGAAACAGTTGCTAACAAGTAATATACAGGGTCTGTAAACGGTTGAATATCGTTGGAAATATTCAACCAATATTCACCAAATGGCGATTTGGCAGTTATGTCAAATTTTTCAAGTATGGCTGTTAAAGTAAGTGAAGCAGTGTGCATCAGAATATCGATGATGGTCGGTTATGGGGACAGAATATGTTTTTTCGAAAGCGTTTGCAGGCTTTTTAGTGAAAATCATCAAGACAGACCACCGATTGTCAAGTCTACAGTGACAAAGATTTTCAAGTTTTCGCCACATGAACAAGAGATGTATATAAATCCGGACGCCCTAAGATAAGTACAAATGAAGAACACGTTTTTCACATTCTACTTCCTACTATAGAGAACCAACAAAAATCTTCTGTCCAGGTTGCAAATGACAACGATGTAAGGCAAATGTCAGGTTTAAGAATTTTAAAAAAAGAATAAATAAATACAGACCCTATAAAATTCAAATCTTTCAAAAATTATCGGGGGATGATTTTTATAGGAGAATGAAGTTTTGTTTTAGAGTGATGGAAATAATTAATACGGATGAAAATTTTTCTAAAGAAATAGTTTTCTTAGACGAAGCGACGTTTTGTCTTAATGGAGTTGTCAATGGACATAATCGTCAGTACTGGTCACCAACGAAGTCTCACTGGATGCAGGAACTACATACTCAGCATCCGCAAACACTTAATGTTTGGCCTGGAAAGTTGGTGACCAAACTATAGGTCCGTTTTTGATACAAGATAATCTCACTGGTATACAGTGTTTGCGGCTTTTACGAGACCAGATCATCCTTCTCTCACTGCAAGTTTTCCAAATCTAGACGGAAGGTTAGGGGTTCCTAACGAAACCATATGGTTCCAGCAAGACATCTTATTATCCTGTGCGCCCAAACCGTTGGATTTGACGTAGAGGGTTTATCGAACGGCCGCCAAGGTCATCTGATCTTAATCCCTTGGGTAAATTTGAAAGCCATGGTCTATAAATCGAAGCTAGAAAATTTAAACAATCTCGCTCAAAGAATCACAGCTGAAATGCAAAGCATACAGGATTCAAAACACTTTAAGAGAATTCACCGACCTATTGGGCTATTGTCCAACAGAACATTTTAAACATTTATAAAAATAGATTACGTCTAGTTATATTTTATTGTTGTCTCATTGTTACACTTTTGTCAGAAAACCTACGTTTACATGTCTTCATAAGTAGAACGGGTGGAGTGTTGTTTCTTTGAGGGTATATTAAGGAGTACTAGAGGGTTAATACACAGTAATAAAAAAATACTATTGCATTTAAAAAAACCAAAGTTCTTTTAGGCCAAAAGATAAATCTGACAACAACGCAGCTATTACTGTCTGATCGGGAACAACCTGCTATCCCCCTGTTCTAAATGTGGCGAATATCGGTTTAGTGCTTCCTAAGATATTCGACGGTTTCCAAATTTTTGATTAACCCCATATTGAAAGATGTATCCAGAAATCTATGACAAGGCATATAAAAAAGCATCTAATATCCAGCTCGTGTTTGAACACTTCGAAACGTCGTCACGAGTGGGTCTTCCACCGATATCTCTCACGATGGCGGGCTACTGCTGGTGCGGCTAACATTTACTATAGCCTCGATTGTGCACTCGTATTTGTGTCCTTCAATAAGGATTAGCTAAAAGACATGGATTGCCAACAATGGAGGAGTTCAAAATCATAAATGTTTCTTCTTTAACATAGATTTTCGTAACCATGATAATTGCAGATATCGTCATCAGTAAAGAATTACATAAAATTTATTAAAGTGTCAAAAAAATGAATTTTTTAAAACTGCCTAACGACGATAACTTCAATTGTTGTCAACATGTATAACATTTTATACAATTTATGGTAAAATTCACAATTTAAAAAATTCAAAAGAGTTTTTATTATAAGAACTGAAATCGCGAAAGTTTGCAATTTTGCTTGGGAAGAAGTATAAGTAGACGTATGGATGGGAAAAAATGTTATCTATTCATGTGCATTTCTGTATTGAAAATGATGGTGACAATTTTGGACAAAAATAAAACGGTTAGCAAGGATGTTAAAACTTATTTCATACTGAATCCAAATGATACTTGCTCTGTATATGATCTCAATAGGAACGCAAATACTCTCTACTCAAGAATTAATTCCTTCTTGGTCACATTGATTACTCCATCTCACTAAAGTTGCGAGATAAGGTCCATATAAATAGTTATTTTGGATTTAGCGCTGTAGCGGAGGTGACTACTACCTTGATCGCTCATATCACTAATGCTTCGAGCCTGACCAATCGTTCAGAGTTCATTGGTAAATGCAAATATATAATTATTTTTGTCTAGAGCAGCAAGTATGTCCTCTCCTACCCGTAAATTATGAGGATTAATGATGTTTTTTTGTGTAGGCCTTCTATGAATTGGACTTTTTGTTGTAAAGTTGGCAGTCATACCATTGGTATTTTGAGTACATCGATTACATCTCCCTTGACTGTACTTGTTCCTGCGCTCTTGTAAATTATGGATTCCATCCCTGAAGTTAGAATTCGGAAGTCTGTCGAAATACGCTTCCACGGTTGATATCGTTCCCCACGCATGAATTTTTTGAGACGGAGAACAACCAGAAAGAGGTGGCAGAGAGCTAAATCTGGCGAATGTGATGCATGTTGCAACAATTCGTGCTTTAATCGATTGATGGTTTTTTGAGCTGTGTGAGAGGGTATGATGAAAAATAAATTTTTCCGTTGGAAACCATGGTCTTGTCTTACGATTTTTTTTACATCCAGTTGGTCCAAAAGGTTACAATAATAATCTGAATTTATTGTTTTACCAGTTTGGAGGTGATCCACGAACATTCCAAAAAACCAAGTCGATCAGCTTTTTGGCCGATTTCTGGATCTTAGCTCGCTTCGGAGCCGAAGTACTGGGTTCCTACCACTCCTTGGCCTCTTGTTTTCATTCAGGTATACCCAAGTCCTATCCATAGTGATGAAACGATGCATAAAATCTTTTCTAAAATGCCCCAAATGTTGCTGAGAAGGTTGTATTCGAATGTGTTTTTGTTCCTTTGTTAACGAATGCGGCACCCATTGTACACACAGCTTTCTGAAACCCAAAACTTCAGCAAATATATTGCTTATACGGTCTAATGAGATCCCTAGAACTTCTATGCACTAACTCTCTTTCGGTTAATCCCAAAACCATATCCCGTATTTCCTGCTACGTTTTCTGGTGTTGACCAACTTTTTGGACATACTGCACGTGAACCGTTTTCAAGACTAGTACGACCACGTTTAAATTCAGCAACCCATGTTTCTACTGTGCTAGTTGAAGGCGTTCATGAATTTTCGTTCTCCACGTTCCAAAAATAAGAATTTTATCACTGCACGATATTAAATTTTTTCCATTGTAAAAAATACTGTGATACGTCCACTGTGAACAGCTGTAAATATACGAGTTGACAAACCTACATGAAACTTCACACTTGTTCACAAAAAAGTAGTACCATTAAAAAAAATAAAGCTATGACTCCCGTAGCGCTATTTTTTGTCAAACGACAAAACTTATTGAATCAAACTATACGATACGAAACCTACGAATATGGATAATGACCTTTACTCAAATAAGTTCCAGAGAGCACCAAATAACTAAATGCAGGGAATTCGATTAAAAGGATTCGCTTAAAAACCAATCACTTAAGAACAGTTCCAGATATAAGCTCTTTGGACGGAAACTGAAAGCAAGTCACTAAACGCGTAGCGAGTACCAAATACGTTTTCAACGTCTAATGTAAGAAGCACGTTTGCAACAGAGTCAATAAAAATCTATACAAAAATTAAAAAAAACAGTGAGCTAATTATTAACAGTTGAGAAAAACAAAGATAAACATATAGTTAAATATCTCCTTGGGGAGGGAATAAAACACGGTTGCCTTTTCTTTTTCCTTTTGGCAAATGTCAACTTCATCCACGACAGACGTCATGCGTATTGCAAAATAACTAGGGTATTAGATATATGACTTCTAATGAACGGGCAAGTAAAGTAGTGCTAAAATTAGATGCCTTTCCGGAAAAATACAAGTCTAACAAAGAACTAAAAAAAAGAAGGAAAATATAGATGCCTTATCACACCGTTAAACCGAAGTTTTATACAGAAAATGTTAAATAAGTTTCTACAGAAAGGTAATAGACTTCTAGTTACGTTTTCATATGGAACATGAGTGCAAAACGGAGAAACTTAGTAGCGGATGATTTAGTCACATATTTTGAAATAAGAAAATCAATAGCAAAATGGAATAAAACATTTTTCTGTAGTAAACTCAAGTTACAAAAGAATCGAAACGTTTAATTGGGAACTTTCGTCCCTCTATGGAATTTCACATGGGTGCAAATCATCAGAATATATGTCGAAATTAACCGAGATAAATAACTCGCTGAAAAATACGGTAGTGCTTTTCTCTAACAGTTTGTTTATTTTCTGTATAAAATAATGTTGCTCTAAAATAGTGGAAAACCCTTGCTTTAAGATGGTATTAGACCATAACACTGTTTTTTATTTCTTTCTATATTTTCAAATTCTGCGCTAATGCCTTCTCCTGGTATTAGTTCTAACAATTCTAATAATTGTTATTATGGCTTTTTATTAAACGCACTTGATACAAACAATAAAATCCATCGGATACGAGAGTTATAAAAACTCTCAAAATTGTCCCAATTCGGCCACAGCCTACTAGCACTAAAGTTCGTCATAAGCAACCAGTCTCGCGGTTTCGTACCAAATAAGGATTTTAAGAACATATAAACAGCAGTATACATACCCAAAATATAAATAAATGAGTAATACGAAATTTAGGCAGCAGCTTATGACTCCACAGTACTTTTGAGATAACAGTTTGGCAATTATTGCCTGCTAGCTTATCAACCCGCACAGATAAAGTTCATGTTTTCGACTTAGCTTAGTGGCACGAACCGTGATTCTTACTTCAACATTAATAAGTAGTGCATTATAAGTGTTTTGTAACTGTGGTTTCCTATTAGTGGAGTTGATCGGCGTATTTCCACAGTTTATGCTTTTTGAGCGCGACGTTTCGGAAGCGGACTCTGCTTCCGTCATCAGGCTTAGTCCTGAGAAGGACTGTTTTCGCACTTGAGTCGAATTCATATGCTATATATAATTTTTTCCCAAGCACTTGACTACTCTTAGATTCGAACCTGGTACCTTTCACTTACTAGTCTAACCCCTTTGCCACTGAGCCACGGAAAAACGGAAAAACTAATTGTTCTGGGTATATATTTTTTATTTTTCCATATAATCTGCTTTCCCCTCTATATTTTTCCAAATCTTTTCCGACCTCTACAACTTTTTTAAGCCGTCCAAAAAGAATGGAAGGTTCTCAAAATAGGCATCTGTTTGACGTAAATCGCTGTCCTCCTAGCCATTTGTTCAAGTTCGATGAATGCTGTAATAATTCGAACTTTAATTTCTTAATTTCCGGCATCGAAACTACGCAGGTGTAGACCTGTGTATTGTCTCGAGGGAAGAGGATTTTTCTTTTTCAAATAAGGACTTTTTTTGTTGATGTCTTCGCTCATTTAATATATACGTATAGTACTCTCCAATTATTATTTGTCCTTTTTCCAAGTAATCTGCTTAGATGATGCCGCGTGCATCCCAAAAAAGCCGTGACCATAAGCTTAATCGCCGATTTCACCGTCTTCGCCCTCGTGGGGGCTTGTTCGCCGTCAAAAACCCTATGTTTTTACTGTTCCTTTATCTCTGGAGTGTAGTTGTGTCCATGTTTTGTCCACAGTTATGTATCGACGCAGAAACTCGTCAGAATTGCAACAAAGAGCGCCAAAGCAACCTCAGAGTCGACCATACGATTGCGTTTATTCTCCACTGAGAGCAATCGCAGCTCTTATCTTGACGAGATTTTTTCATATCTCAAGTGAAAACCCTGTGATGCACTTCGATTCGTCCATCACTCCAAACCATACACTGGATTTTATCAATCATTTCGAGGACATCCCGATTTGCCCAATTCTAAACTGTTCCAAACACAGGAGCCACGAGCTTAAGCTTTGTTCTCTTTCGACGTTACGCCTTTTAAATATGTGTTTGATCACCACACGAAACTCACCGTTTTCCATTTTTTTAGCCTACAGTTCAAAAGCCAATAAAAATGAAACTATATGATGAATCTAACTGAGAGTCTCACGGCTGTTAGTGAACGATGTTTTCGTATTACGAGTACCATCTCTTGAATTTGCTAAGGACTTACAGAACGTACATATCTGTAACGCCGTTTCCATACGGGATAGAAAGAAATCGTACTTTACCTCTTAAATTTGCTTACTATGAGCAATTATTTTTCTCCATATCGTCCTATATCTTCTTACCTCTTTCACGTCCGCAAGCAAGATTCATACACTAATTTTGACGCGACCTTCTGTTCCTGAAACTCCTTTTATTTTTTTTTTCATCACGCTTTCTACTGCACTCAACCATTACTTTCGAGGTCTGCCACGGCCAGTTTCATTCTTAACTATACCTAGACATACCTACTTCGCCAATCGTTTCTCTTTCATTCTTTCAACGTGTCCAAACTGTAGAAGCGTACTATTTGCAGGAAGATAGGCCATCGTTTTTTCCACGCTATAGTTGTTCATTTTCCACTCATTCCTCACTTTATCCATTCTCGTTTTACTGCATACCGTCTGGAAATATATCATGGCTACAGCATTTAGTTTACTTTCGTGTTTTTCTGACATAGCCATGTCTCACTTCTATTTATTACTAACGAGATAAACACACTATTATATACCGCTCGTTTCGCAGCTATGATCACTCTACCATTTATAATTAATCTCAATATATTACCAATCACTTTCCTGTATTTTACCAACCGTCTGCAGTGAACACTCTAACCTCTACCCTATAGAGGGAAAAGACGCTATCCTCTTTTTTATATTCACGATTAAACACTTTGCGCACGCTTTATTTTTAGATGCATACTTTCCCAGAATGCGTCAAGTTTCTCAGTATTCTTTGCAGTTCTCTCGCATTTTCGCTTAATATGACTATATTATCAGCATATACCTAAACTCGTACATTCGCGACACAAGCATTAAACCGTTTACTCAACATATTTAGCTACGAATAGCTTAAACAACCAGGGAGACATCACGTAACATTGCCTAACTCCTTGCTGACTAACCATCTGCACCATGCATCTTCTTCCTTGTATGAATCTGCTTTGAACATCCCAAATCTTGCACTGTGTTGTTCCACATATTTTATCCATCAAAAACTCTTCGGAATACTTTACCATATACACTCAACAAACATATCCCTCTGTAGTTTTTACAATCACAGCAAAACAATACTCGCGCTTTTCCAACCGAGCGGTACTTTTCCACTTTTAATACATGTTTCGGCATTTCACCTGTACTTTTTTTCTCTCCATACCGGATGTAAATTAAATAGGGGTCACCCTTGTAGCTTTTGAACGGGTCGTTAGATTTTGTTTCAAGTTTTGATGGGTTATATTAGAGCCAGTTTGGGATTTTTTTACATTAAAAAAACAATATGACCGACTTCCGGTTTCACCGGAAATGACACAAAAGCATGTTTGGATTCTACGGCTTCAAATACATACAGTTCATCTGCCAAATGTCAACTCAAATGCCATTTTACTTTGAGAGAGTCGGCTTCAGGAGCATGTTGTGTTAATAAAAATCAGAAAATTAAAAATGACTGCTTTATTTAGGACCTAAGGAAATTACTATGCATATCGTTTTGCTAGTAGTTGAAATAGCTATTTAATATGCAGGGTGGCCCATGTTTTAGTAAAAAAACAGTAGTTTTTAAATTTGATCGTTAACAAACTTCACAATAATTAATTATTAGGAAAAATAATATTGTGGGGGTAATTGTACGTCAATTATCTATAATTTAGATGACGTCATGATGATCTAAAATTAAAAAAATTAAATTAAAGTCGCGCCTGAGTTGACATTTGACAGATGAACTGTATGTATTTGAAGCCCTAGAATCCAAATATGTAAAAATATACAGGGTGTTCCATTACATTTTCAGTTTTCGCGTCATTTCCGGTGAAACCGGAAATCTCTCATATTGTTTTTTTTATGTAAAAAATCTCAAACTGGCACTAATATAACCCACCAAAATTTGAACAAAATCTAACGACCCGTCCAAAAGTTACACCCGGTGTACCCACCCATCCACACAAATCTCTCAATTCCTTTTACTTGGCTTACATACATTCAATACGTTCTACACGTTGTTCTCCAAATTTTCTCATTCTTGGTTGTTCCCTCCATCTACCCGTGCGCAACATGGTATAAAAATGACCTTCTGAAAGTCTAATTTTTTTCAAAATCCACATAACCTGGGGGTTACATTTTACACCTTTTCGATTTTTCCAACTCCTTTTGTCTCATACATTTCCATTTCAACCCCTGACCATAACGCTAGACTACGATCACCCTTCGTTTTTGCGCATTGTCTCCGATACTCAGAGAATGTCAAACAGCCTTTCATTCATTGTTCTGGGGTTTCAATCATGATTGCCTCTTGCAGCCAGAGAGGAGACTCGAGGCAATCATACCAGTGTTGTAATAAGTTACTAGATCAGTTACTAAGTAAGTAGTACCCATCCAACGGTGTAGCATTTTCTACATATCCACTTAATCAGGCACAGAAAGAAAACGGACAACTAAATACAGCACTATACAGAACTCTTGGCAACATCACAATCCTTTTGATCCGTGGGAAACCGTAAAACATGCGTGAAACTGCAAAAGATGTGTAAGGTTTGGCTTAAAATTAGAAATTTTTTGAGTCCAACTGTAGATGGCGCCTAAAAATTGTGTAGTTTTTTTTATTGTTCTAGTGATATTTTTATTATTCAATGACACTAATCAGTGATTATAACGTGTGGAATTGAAGCATTCCAGATCAGAACAAGTTGCGGGAATTATTGGTTGGCCGACGGTTGATTCCCCCTTCAGGAAAATTTTAAAAGTGGGCGTTCTCAGCATTTTAGAAGATTAACCATACTAACAATATGTCCTAATTGCTTTGATTTTTACCAACCTATTTGACTTCGTTTCGGAACATTCACAAACAGACAATCAGAATAAACGTGTAACTGTTTATTTCCTTTAGTTTAGCACCTTTTGTACATCTCGCATGCTAATCTTAAATAGTCGAAATGTAGTACTGTTGTAAACGTGCAAATTTATATATGAAATAAAATTGTTCAACTTGTATTGCAAAAAATATTTTGGTTACGTCATTAATGTTTCAGTTATTAGTTAGTCACTTTGTGATCACTGCCATTTGCGTTAACAACAGTGCTGTTTAGGGATTTATTTGTTTAATATTATCTGCGGTGGAAATTCTTTTAAATATCCACATTATATCCTCTTTGTGTAATTCTATTTATGTACTTGTGACATCTCACCTTGTAATCTAAAATTAGATCAAGATTCCGACCACAAGTCAACAACACATCCTAAACATTTATCTTAAGTTGTTGAACTATTTTGCTTCTGTATTTTTTATGAGTAGCAAAACAGATTATTTTCATGAATTTATGACCGTAAACAAGTTCCGCTTATTTGGCCGTCCAGACAAGTTAACGTGTATAAATTGTAAATTACAAGTACTTAGGCTACATATATGTTAAGTTCGATAAAAATCCGTCTAGCCTTTTAAGTAAAGTATGGACACACGGAATAAAATTATAAAGTGCTAATTGTCGTCAGCATGCAAAAATTCCAGTTTTTTACTTTAGTTTTAAAACCAAGTACAAAACAGGCCCAAGAATTGAACCTTGTGGCACTCCGGATGTAGTTATAAGTTGGTGATCCACGTTACAGTGATGAATACAGATGTAGATATATACAGGATGTCCCAACACTGTAGAGACATAGAGCTACGTGTTATAGCTTATCTATATACCAAAATCAGTAGCTCAAGCGGTTTAATTCAACCGGCTATTTATTGCTGGTACACTTGAAATATTAACAGGAAAAGCCTTACTTTTGTGTCGCACTCGTGGAGTTCTCCGAAGCATGTGGTACTTTGAATTCTACCTTTTGGCTATGACGAGAATAAAAATCGTATCTGGGTTATCTCCGTAACCAAGACTGTATGTTACTGTAATGCAAAGTTACATTGCATTATCTATTACTCCCTCTGAAAGTCTAAAACTGTACTGTAGTGGTTGACATCTAACACATTTCTATCAAAATGCTTTAACTCTTACTAGTGTTACTTCTATTAGTTAACTTTTAACTTTTAGCAAACCACTTGAACAAACTCAGATACTTTATGAATTCCCGTTTCATCGCAATTGTGTAAGCGATCTGGAATGAGATTATACTTCTCATAAATTGAAGCTAAAAACATGCAGGCGGGAATTTTAACCTTCCCCACACGTCTCATTGTCCCAGACCTTCCACTCCTCCCTTATACTTGTAATGAATTTAAAAATTATAGATGTCGCGACCCTCAGTTTACGAATAATACGAATACGTGAATTAAACCCAACCAGTATTATTCGCATTGTGTAGATGGTATGCAATGTATAAACGAAATGAGGTAGTAGAAAGTAGGTAAATAATTTATATAGTCACACATCTCACTGTTTCGGGGATGACATTTTCAAATTGGGCTTCTTGCAAAAATTTTTCTAATACATGTTTGATTGAGAGTGTACTAGAAGGAATTTCTTAGATCTAAACGAGGGCGGTATAATTTAGCTATAAAGTGAGAACAGTTGCTTTATTTGGAGAATAACGCGAAAGCCATTCATACATATACACGGAGATCACAATATTAAGCATTATGTTTTTACCAATTTTTTTACATACGGTTAGTTATATGTCAGCACGGTGCACTATGTACAATCTATAACTAATGCCTGTGATTATACCTTGTGATCTCAGGGAATTATTAATTAGATTTTCTAAAACCTTTTTAATTAGTGTGTGCGTGTTTGAGAGTGCATTATTTACAGTAAAGTGATAGCGTCAATATTTGTGGAATAATAAGTAAATTGAGATGTGTGAAGAAAGCTGGGATGTCTTGCAATACTATAGCCTTGTGTATACAATTCTATAAACATGGCTAACTTCATGAACAACAAACTTTTGGATAAATCATTATTTCCTTATTCAGCAATTTGGCGCCATAATTCGCCGTTAAAATTAAATTTTCGCCTTTCTAGGAAAGAAGTTATTGTTAAATTACAGACACGGCCAACTTCACATTCATAAGCTTCACATAAATCAAAGTTTGTTATGCAGTAATTAGGCGCCAATTATGAACCGTTTCGCTGACCCATAGGAAATAAATTATTCCAAGTTATACCAACAAGGTTAACTTTATTGCTTTAGCAATAATTTAATATTTTCTTGGGCGATAATTAGGCACCCACTATGCGCTGTTTTTTGTGCATCTATAGGAAACATGTTATTGTATGGCGCGGCTAACTTCACAGTCGTGAACTCTGCATAAATGAATTAGGCACTATTTATGCACAATTTTGCGTCGTTAAACTGACATTTTGCGCTTAGTGGGAAAGAAATTATTGTAAAACTACATTCACACGGCTAACTTATGTAGGTATAGTATACATATGTAGGTATAGAAGGTTATACCATCGACCCTTTTTCACCAAAGCTAAATCGACATATTAGCTCATTTTACAACGTTTGCCAACGTTTCGCCAAGATCGGCAATGATGTCTGTGAATGTAAGTTCGTATCCACGATAACTTCTGAACGACAACACGAACGTGTTTCAAATTTCGTATTTAAGCTTATTTTCATTACACCTGGAGCTGATTAGATTTTGAGAGAAATTCGGCCTCGTAGAGGGGGATTTATTAGGACTAGCTTTTGGTTTTTATCAATTATTTCGGAAAACAGCTGTATGTAAATTAAAATTCAATATCCTAACATACTTATATAATTAGAATCAAGTTTAATAATTATGAAATACGAATAGCAACATTTATTTCCTCCTGTTAATTTTCTAACGAATTACAAATTTTACAAGGTCCATAATTAGCATTTCTTTAACGCTTAAGCAACTACTAATTTTTTTGCATAGTCGTGAACTTTCGCATTAATCAATTTCTTCTTATGCAGTAATTAGCGTTAATTATGCGCCGTTTTGTGCAGCTAAAATAAAATTTTACTCCCCATAGGGAATAAAGGCAACGTTACATCGATATGTCCAATTTCATATCCTTATATATAAATTAATTTTTTGTTGTGCCATAATTACGCAGCCATTATGCGCTGTTTGCCAATAAAGTTAAATTTTACGCCCCTATAGGAAACGACGCGGCTAACTTCACAGTCTTGAACTGCGCAAATGAATTTTTTCTTGTTAGTAATCCGGTGCTATTTTGTGTCGTTAAAATAAAATTTTGCGCCCTTACAGGAAAGAAGTTATTTTAAATTTACATTTACAACCCTAAACTTCCGCATAAATCAATTCTTTTTCACAGTAATTTTGCAGCTAAAGTAAAATTTTGCGCCCTCATGGAAGGAAAAAGAAAAAGCCAAGTATTTCATTCCCTCCCCAATGAGGAGGGCGGGCTGTTGATTTTCCAAGCTCCTACAGCCACATTCATGCATTCCTAGGATACATACATACATTCCGTATATATGCATGGTGGGATTAAGGATTGGTGTGGTTAGGATGGATCGGAAGAAACGAGTTAGGGTTCTGAGGGGGAAAATACTACCCCAGCATTCGCCTAAGTAGCTGCACATGGTATGCGTATACGCAGTGACCATACCGCTACATGTGTATGAGGAAAACCCCTGAAAAAACCTCATAAGGTAGACGGTAGCGGGAATCGAACCCATTACATTCTGAATGTTAAGCAGAACGTATCATCACTACTATACTAGCTCGGTCCTTAATAGGAAAGAAGTTATTGCAAAAGTACATCGACAACACTAACTGTACAGCTGTGAACTTTTGTACAAATCAATTTTTTTTATTGACTACATCATTAGGTGCTATTTTGCGTTGTTAAAATAAAATGTTGCGCTCCTGAAGGAAATAAGTTGTCACAAGAGTTACATCGACAAGGTTAACATTTATCCTTATATATATATATATATATATATATATATATATATATATATATATATATATATATATTATATTATAAATATTAATTTTAAATTCATATAGAATAATTAAGACCCATTATGGTCTTGAACCGTACTCATTTAATGGGCTCTTCATCTGAGCTAATCGTTATGAACAAATTCATTAAGTCATGAGTTAATCGTTTTTGACATAATTAGGTACTTATTAAGCCATTTTAATAATGTAAAAATAACTCCTACGGTTAACTTCACAACCACGGATCTCTCGGATAAATATTATTATTATGCGCATTTACGCCCACTATGAGCGTTGTCTTAAAATTAACATTTGTCACTGTAGTACCATAAGTATGGTAAAACATTACATTCGGCTCAACTTCACACAGCCGTTACCTTCTACTAAATATAATAATAATATATAATTTTGTGCTTTTTAAGAAATAAGTTATTGCAAAGATTACATTGACAAGGCTAACTTCATAATCGTACACTTATGAATAAACAAGCT
This sequence comes from Vesta saturnalis, assembly GCA_036346205.1. NCBI lineage: Eukaryota > Metazoa > Arthropoda > Insecta > Coleoptera > Lampyridae > Vesta > Vesta saturnalis. Next base: position 3,449,526 of record JARFJB010000047.1, read on the forward strand.
TTTCTTGCACGATAATTAGGTACCCATTATGTGTCATTCTGCGCCGTTAAAGTTGATTTTGCGCTTCTATAAGAAATAAACATTGGATCACCACGGCTAACTTCAGAGCCGTGAACATTTTCACAAATCAATTTTTTTATTAACTCGGCATCAATCAGGTGCTATTCTGCGCCGTTAAAATAGAATTTTGCGCATCTAAGGGAAATAAGTTATTGCAAAAGTTAAGACTAACTTCTTATCCTTACTTAAAGTTAAATTTTGCGTTTCTATAGGTAACAAGTTATTGTAAAATTACATTGACAAGGCTAACTTCATATAACCTAATGAGTAAATCAAACGTTCCTTGCACGATAATCAGGCAGTTATGCCTTTTATTTAAAAGTTACATCGATACGCTTATTTTCACAACCACAAACTTCGGAATCATTTTTTTGTTAGGCAGTAATTAGCCGATCACTATGCGCTGTTTGCGCTGTTCAAATAAAAATTTTGCTCTTCCATATGAATCTAGTTATTGTAAAAATTACGTGTACAGGTCTAACTTCACACATCCCTTACCTTCTGCTAAACAACTCCATTCTTAGGCGGTAATTAAACGCCATTAAGATAAAATTTTGCACTTTTTAAGAAATAATTTATTGCGAAGGTCACAGCGGTGAATAAATTAGTCTTTTCTTGCGCAACAATTAAGCGTCTATTGTATACTGTAAAAATTAAATTTTGCACCCTTTCCCCTGGAGCTGATTAGATTGTGGGAGAAATTCAGTGGCGTAGAGGGGTGTTTATTAGGAATAGTTTTTTGTTTTTATCAATTATTTTTGAAAACGGCTGTATTTTTGAAAAGTATAAAGATATCAACATATAGACCTTAAACATATAAATTAATTATTAATGTTAACCTTAAGTAAATTCTAACTCGTGTGTTCTTTTTTAAATATACTTATCGTTATAAATTCCATATTAAATGGTCTACTATACAAATTCCTATTCAGTTTTAAAGCTACGTACCTACGTTTTACATTCATATCTACTACGGTGCAGTAATTACACGCCAGTTATCCTCTGTTTTGCGCAAAAACGGCCCATATTTAGCAAATTAACGCTCAAGCAAAGACTAATTTTTACTTACTGTAAAGTTCGCCCTGTCCATGTAATTTTTACAGTAACTTGTTTCTCTGTAGGGGTGCAAAATTTAACTGTAATGGCGCATAATGGGTGGCTAACGCGCAAGAAAAGATTAGTTTATTCATAAGATTATGCAGCTAGCCTTGCCGATGTAATTTTAGCAATAACTTATTTCCTGTAGGGACGCAAACTTTTATTTTAGCTGTACAAAACTGCGCATAATTGGCGTCTAATTTACAATAACTTCTTTCTATAACAAATAAAAAATTAGGTGTGATTGATTGTTATATTAAAAAGGTAAATTGCACCACGGTCTATCTCAGTAAGAGAACTCCTTTTGAACAGGTCGTAAGTGAGACAGACACATATCCATAGGTATAATCAGTATAAAGCATTTTTAGTTAGACGCCACTTAATTTATAGATTTAATGATTAAAATACAACAAAAATTGAGAAAGTTGTACCTTAATAGCATAATAGGTAATTTGAATAACATTAAGTTTTTATATGTATATTTAATAAAGCAAAATGTCTGACTAATATCAGCATAAAATAACAAAAACGATTAAAAATTATTATTAATTTTATTAAACACATAAATAAAAAGTTTACCTCGAGTAAGATTTGAACCTACGATCTGTTCTGTGCTAGAGTACCGCGCTAACCAACTGCGCTATCGAGATGAAGCCCCAGTCGATGTAAATTTTGTCGTTATGTATGTAGAACTGACGCAAATTCTAAATATAATGTGATTACAATTAAATTACTTATATCAATGGAATGTGAGCTTGCAATATCGCAAGGATTCACACAAACCAAAGCAACTTGACTAATATTAAATTATTATAGGTTTTGTTATGAACAAATAATTTCATTTTTGTTATGAACTTATATACTAATTTGTTATTTCTTAAACTTATTAAAAGGATACATATTACTTACATGTACTCAAAATAAAATGAGAAATTTATTTCCCGTTCATAAGATACACATACGATAATTTCCGTTTCCCAATAACGTACAAATTAACGAACTGTAGACCATATATGAAGGTAACGTAAGTTCCATAATATGAACATAAGATAAGGTACTATAATTTTCATTTATCTTCAACGTAAAAATAAATGAGCTCTACACCATATCTAGGTAATTTTCATAATATAAACGTACGATAAGGCAAGATAATTTCCATAAAATCTTCCACATACCATAATGAGATGTAGGTCAACTACAAAAGCGGCTCCAAAAACAACAAAATCTGGCTGATATTCGACGACGAAAGCAGATATACGTTGACAGTATGCGTTACTAACGCAAAACAAAGGTGTCTCCATTTATAATTCGTGAAGATGACATTGCATTATCACCGCTATTTTAAACATTTTTTCTTGACGTCATACTGCACGCCTTTTGCAATGATAGGAAGTTATTAACATAAGAGCTTTTTCTTAACACAATCGGTTTTCCTTAATGTAAAAGCCTTGTACCCTTTCTTTGTTTTCTAGTGCAGGGAAGAAAATTTAACATACGATATGCATTAAAACGCAGACGGAAAAAAATTAAGCTGTTCGCATTTGCGAGACCATACACTATATACAGACGTACTCGTAATTATGTACACTAAAGGGAAAATATTCACATGTACTAAAATTTAATTATTGAAAGAAAAAAAGATACCAATGTAATGTAAATATATTTACCAATAATAATACAAATTTCGAAACTTAAATTAAGGTAACGATAGCCAAGAATTGAAAACAAATTAAGGTAACGATAGACAATAATTGGCAAGTTACACGGCGCAAAATAATGCAGAAATCACACCTAATCACTGCATAAGTAAAAATTTATTTATGCGGAAGTTCACGGTTGTGAAGTTAGCTGCGTCAATTAAATTATACAATGACTTCTTTCCTATACGGGTGCAAAATTTTATTTTAACGGCGCAAAAAAAATCAGAAATATTTAAAGAGGCTTTGTTTTCTTTTCCTTTTGTTTCCTTTAGCGGTTTTATTTTTCATTCCTTTGGTTTTATTTTCTTTGGCTGCTGTTTTCTTTGGTCTGTCGATTTGTGTGAAATTCCTTTTCACTTTCTTCGTTCTTTCCGATAAATATTTTCTAATTCATTCTTTTCTGGGGTAGAAGTTAAAAATGACGTTTTACTTCTTTTACGAGTCGCTCTTTTCGTATTTGTTTCCACTTTCGGAATAGGTATTATGGATTCTGGAGGTACACACAAGAAAGCTCATCCTATATTATCGGGTTGTCGCGAATTTACAGGTTGTAGCTCTGTGGCCTCTGGACATGCACACAAGAAAGTTGCTGGTGATGGCCTTTCTGTATTATCAGGCATACAAGGACATCCAGGCTGTGGCTCCTCACTTCGTGTGAAAAATACTTTTGTCGGGGTCGTTTCATTTAAGGAATTTTCCGATAACTTTTGTAAATGGGACTTCCACGTCATAGTAGCTGCTCAGGGGTTTCATGAAAGCGACGTCGAGGTTCAGCAACCGGTGTGAACAGTGGGACAGGAAACAAGGAAGTACAACTCCATTTTTTCTCCTGTGAAGTCGATCCAATAATAGTAACACTTTATTAAATTTTTGTTGTCACCCATCCAGATCCGTTATTGTAAACAGAGCATCCGGGAAGTAGACCAAGTTCGAAAGGATGTTGTTTGCGAATCTTAGGCAATACTAATGAGGGTGGCACAAGTTACCGCAGAAGCACAAATTTCTGTCGTAACTTCTGTACTCTTTCCTACCTAACGTTTTCTTCCTGGAGTTTCATCGGAATTACATATTCTATCACCGGTTAACTTATGGGAATCGATCGTCTTAGTTAGCACTCGACAATTTTGTTGAAGTCCATCGCCCGTGCATCAGGCGACTAATTATTGAATAAGAAAGAGTGATTTATCCAAAATTTTCGGCTTTTAGAAGTTATCCGTGTTTATAGAACTTTTGCTAGAACTTATATCCGATTGGAGCACAAAATTTAATTTTAACGGCGCAAAATGGCGCATAATCAGCATGTAATTATTCACAAGTTTAAATCACATTATTCAAAAAAGACCCGGCTATCTTTACACACCTAGTAAAAGGAAAGTTTTAAATCATATCTATAAATTATTTCATTACATATCGGTACAATGTACGGAATTTTGATATCTAATAGTGAAGTTAATACATGTTAATAAATGGTAATAAATTCTAAAGAAATTTGTGTGTGAATCTTAAATTATTTATTAGTCCTGGTATTTATTGTTTATTCTGGGGGTTCTGCTAACTGAAGGTACCGAGAATGTAAATAAAAAATCGCACTTTGATATGTTAAGTCTACCTAAGTAAATCAAAGCTTAAAAAAATAGATTATTGTTAGGTCCAAGTTGTATTGCGGTAAGCTTTGACCTTAAGGTCATAATTTAAGTAGTTTAGATTTAGATTTTACTTTTTCATTGCCAATCACGGAAAATGTCCTTGTTATACTAATTAATAAATTCTTGTGTATCAATGTCATAAAACCTGAATTGAATCATTTGTAATGATTCTCAATAAGGCAATATTTACAAACGCATTTGTGATTTCACAAAAACTATTTAATATATTCAATTAATTAGCATGCAAGAACGCTCCCACTTGGATACCTGCTAACTTGTAAATAAATATTATTTTAATGTTTAGGTCAGTCTATTCGCAAGTTAGTAGGAAAGATCAGATCAGCAAGTGCAGAACGTAAGGCTCGCCAGCAACAACAGAGAACCAAACGGTCACCTTCCCCTTCATACAAGCAGGGACACGTTATTGATAATATACACGAATCACAAAACGGCCATCATATGGAAAACGGTATACTTAGACGAGAAAATTCACCTGGACCAGTACATCGTTATTATTTGGGAGAAGATCCTTTTGGTGGTAGTATTTATGGACGAGAGAATAAGTATGATGGTGTCAGACCAGCTCGATCGTCAAGAAAGCAGTATAGTCAACAACCGGAAGAATATAGGTAGGTATTTACTTCTTTTTGTACATATACTTGAGTCATGATTTTATTAATATAACCTTGATTAAACGAGAATAACTAGTCAAAGCTTCACGGATTGACTTAAAAAGGTGCAATAACCATGGTATACGTTAAGAACATTAATCCTTTTAGAATCAGTGACAGTGACAATAAATCAAATGCTTGTTTTAAGCTGAATGGCGACAGATTTAGTAAAAGTTTGCGAAAATTACTTATTAAAGATTTCAATCTGATTTTACGTCGTAATAATTCTTTATAGAATTTCATAATTTTATTAAACCTTGTCGCACCAAATTAATTTGTTAATGATGCATACAACTTGTTCCATTACCAACTATAGATCGTATAGAGATAGAGCATCAAGGATTTTAAACCGATTAGCCTGATTTAAACTAATCTAATTGCTAACTTTTCTCTTTCATGTGATGTGTATGTCTAAATTAGGAATTAAATTTTGTATCTTGTACACTTATAAATTAACAAATTGTGAGCGTAAACAAAGTCGTCCGATGCGGTTATTATATATTGTCTTTTGTATTTGACGTTAATGAGTACTAAATTAAATAAGCTAAAATAAGTCTACTATTAAGATCAATTAGAAATACAATTTACAGTATTTAAAGTACAAATTAAGTTGAACGAATTTTTATGGTAATGAATTGCTTATATTTACATTGTCCGCATTCATTGCATTAATAAAATTACAAGTAAATAATTTACAGGAAATTTTCGCTTTTAAAAATAATTGAATAAATAACATGGTCTGGTTACCATTATTTTATTTAACACTTTCATATCATCAATGGTTAGGTTTAGTCCCGTTAATCACCATTGAGATAAATTTCACTTTCGCTCACTAGTGAGTACAGGGTGACCAGATTTCGTGTGAATCGTAGGTAAGGTACATGAAGGAGTAGACATACTCAAAAACTGATATTGATGTCATAGTTCGGATTTGGAAGGGCACTTTCTGTAGCTTATTTTCTCTCTCTTCATTTGTTCGCAAATAATACAATACTGAAAATTACAAAACAAATGGTGTAGTAATTGATTAATTTTTATGCTGAATTGTCTTATATAGTGCGCGCGCCAAAATTGTCGAGGGCCGTCGTGCAGAAACAAAAAGTGCGCTTCTATACATTGTTATAAAAATAGTAGAATTTTTAACTTCTATCTTGTACACATTCAGCTTAGGAATTTCCAAGTTAAAATCATACGTATATTTACTGAAATGATCAACACTGTTAATACAAATGAATTAACATGGGATATTAGATAATGGATAAAATTATTTTTAAAATAACATTATACAGTAATTTTAAATTTAAAAAATTTTATTCATAAATGCAAAAATTTTAAACAATTTTTATTGGAACATTGAAAGTATTTTGACAGAACTGGACCTTACTTGCTATGTTTTTTGAAAATTGTATTAACGTTTCAATGTCTAACTCTTGAATTAAAGTAGACTCGATTGAAATGATGGCAAGATTTTCCAATCGTTCTTGTACCATAGCAGAACGTAAATAGTTTTTAAAGATTTTTTAATTTGTAAAACGATCTTTCCGCTGTGGCTATGAAAACTGGCATTGTCAATAAAATTTGTAATACCACAAAAATGTTTGGGTAAGAATAACGTAAATTATTGGTTACAATGTAATTTAGGGTAGTAATTGGGGAATAAGTGACACTTTTCTCAAAGTTCTGCAAAAACTGCAATTCATGTATAAGTTCTATCCCATTTACATCAAATTCATTTCGGTTTTTAGCACTTAATATACTCGATTCAGAGTGATTGATAAATTCCGAGATATTCCATAAACATTTGAAAATTGCCGCATGGTCAGATAACTGTTCGAATCTATCGTTAGAAGATGTAGTTAATATCTATCAAATTAAAAAAACAATGTATTTTAAATTTTAATTCTTCATTTTGTATTGCTTCATCGTTACCTTTATAACTTTTGCGCAGAAGTAATTTCAAAAAGAGCATCGTATATTTCGCCTAGCTGATACTTTAAACGTGTTATAGCATCAACTCGACGCGGCCATCTGGTATCTGACAACGGCTTTAAAGTCAAATTTGATATAAGTATGTTTTACAAAATCGCCCATCGATGGGTTGAAGCAAAGGAAAAGGAAAAAAAATTTACAGCTAATATATTTGACTTTGCGCCATCGTTAACGACAAGGTTTAAACTATGGTTACAACAGGGTATTGATTGATATTTACGTTTTTTTTTTTGTAAACCATTATGCTTATCCTTCATGTTTGCTTCATTGTCGTAGCCTTGACGGGTAAATTTAAAATATCTAATCCAGAAATTTCTAACGTCGATAACAAACAATTTGTTCTTCACCTTCACCGGTAACATTAGTAACAGAACAAAAAATTAGGAAGTGTTCTTCAATACTAATTCCCGAATTGTTTAAATTGACGAGTCTGATACATACTGAAATCTGTTCTTGGTGGCTGACATCGGGTGTACAGTCGCCATGTTTAAAATTTTAGATCTAACGTTATTTCATAATAAAGTTATAACTTCGTTTTGGATTTTGTGCGCTCTCATTTGACATCGGTTGACATGTTCAGACGTAATAGAATCGAATAAAGCTTTTGGCCATGAACCTGGATCCTCAGAAAAGGGCAAACATTTCTCTTCACTGTCATCAAGTTTACAATCTTCGCTAGAAGTTGATTGTAGCTGAATATTGACACTGCCTTCAAATTCCTTCTCCAGCAGTTCTTCATCAGTAGTTGAGCATACTGTAGGAATCAAGGAATCAGACACCATTTGGCTGCTACTTGGTTCAGTTTCTAATTCAGCCGTTGATGTAGACAGAACGTCTTTATTTTCTTGAGAAATGATTGGTTTTTGAAAAAAACGTTGTTATTGTTGCATTCGTTTTTTCTATGTTTTCTTCTCGTTTCCGTTTGTTTAATAAGTTTTCATATCCAGAAAGTTTCTATTTTCTTCCTCTTTCACATATATTCAATTAATTTTATTAATTGAAAAATAATTCAATGTAAAAACATGAATGTGAACTTTCACCATAATAAAATACTTATCTTTGTTTTTTTAATGGTGTATTTTAAATTATACAATCTAAACGTTTCGATAACACTTACAGTTATCTCGTCAGTAGTAATTGTTAAAATTGTTAAAGATGTAAACAATTTTGACAAAGTGAAATGTCATTTGATAAATTGTTACATCTTTAACAAAGAAGTATTTTAAAGAAAATTTAAATATTCGAGGTTGCAATGAAACTTTAAATAGTTTCTTTAAAACAAGATGTAACAATTAAATATTTAGTGCTTAAACTTGAAAAATTATTAAACAGTTACTTTTCCAAATTGATTACAAAACTTATTTAACTTACCTTAGAAGCTTTATATAATAAACCCACCATTTTATACATCATTTTATGATTTATTTTCGATTCAATTGATGGAATAACCTAATTAATGTATTCAGCATTTCTAATGTTCGGCCTGGAAGATAGGTAAATATGCATATGGTGAGAATAAAAGATTTAATGTGTTATTATTAGGATCCGTTTATCAAAGGAGCATTAGTTACATTTTTAGGAATCCAAAATCAGACACCATTTGGCTGCTACTAGTTCAGTTTAATTCAGCCATTGATGACAGAAGGTCTGTATTTTCTTCTGAGAAATGTTGGTTTTGAAACGAATCTGTTCGTTAGTTTTAAGCATGTCGTTTATTATTAAACAGTTATACAACCTCATATTTATTGATTGGAAAATGGCAATTCAATCGACAATGATTAATAATTAATGTAAACTTTACATAACATATAAAATACTTATCTTAACTTGGTTATTTTTAATGGTGTATTCTACCTTATACAATCTAAACGTTTCGATAACACTTATTATCTTCGTCACGTAGAGGATCTGTTAAAATTGTTAGATGTACTATTTTGATAAAGATAAAAAGTTGTTCAACTTTTGATAAATTGTTTACATCTTAATCAAAGATAAGTATTTTAACATATACAATTAAATTTTAAATATTCGAGGTTAAAATTCTATATAATAGTTTCTTTAAAACAATTAATGGGCATATTAAAAGTAATTCAGCTAATTAAACTTGAAAAAAATTAATACAAAAGTGATACTTTTCCTCCAAATTGAACGTAAACAAAACTTAATTAACTTACCTTACGAAGCTTATATAATAGTACGGGCTTTAGCTAGCAGTAGATTTAGCTAGGAGATTGAACCAATTTTATACGCCCATATCTGTATATATTAAATTAAATTACTAACTCAGAATAAAATATCTATCAAGCTCTTCGTGTAAACCGTCAACAGCCAAAACCAAATATGTATTTGCACAAACATGTTATTTAATATGGTGATGTATGTAGCCTGTGTCTTCTTCTTTAAGCTAGATTTCACCTCTATATTATTTTACATACTATAAAAGTTTTGTCTCATCAGAAATGTCTGTCAAAACGGCTTTAGATTTTATAATCAGGTTAAATTCATGTTGGCCGCTTATTAAGTACTATTTTGAAATGTTTTACGATAATGGGGTTGTCACTCATAGCATTTACAACAGCTCTGCCTTACAGAAATGCCCCTGTCAAGCTTAGATTTATAACAGGCCTAGGGAAGATATTAGACCGCGGTTACAGAAACAAGTAGCGTACACTATACATAAACATGTAATGAGAAATTTACTCGAAATAGGTACATTGTAGGTAACATTTTTTTCTGAGGTATGACAGGAGGGGTCTTTGCGGTTTGAAAAATCTAAGTAATTATAATGACGGGTATAATTATATACTGACGGTTATCGATGTATTTAGCAAGATGGCATGGACACGAGCTATGAAGCTGAAAAACTACATGTTCTGTAATCGATGTATTTTCAGTTATTTTTCAAAGATGCGAAAATATACATCAAAGTATACAGACGGATAAGGGCTGGGACTTTACTGCGAAAAGTGTCCAGCAATTCCTTAACAAACATCAAATCTAATCATATAGGCAAAATTTAGCGATGCGATGCTTTTATATAGGTAAGAATCGCACTAACGGATTACGGTTAATGCGAAAGTCAATAACCTTCACACATTATCTCTCAAGGCTTTATTTGCTGTAAAACCTACGATGCATCGTTTAGGTAACTGACCCAAGAAGACATTATCCAATCATTTTCGCTGTATGCCCACAGGTGTAGTTAACGCTTTTACTTCGGTCCTTGTAACAGAGTATTTTGCTGCAGTTATTTCTAAGGCTTTAGCGCGTGCAATTAGAATGGTGGGATTGATTCGCATACGTCTCATCAGTAAACTAGCGTCCATAATTCGCGTCCTGTAATTTGAACCGTGCGCTGCCATTAGACTAAAGGTATCTCTTGATCGTACAAATTTAACCTTTAACTCAACACAACTTGTGAGAAACTTTTTCTGATTAAATAAAATCCTAGTGCACGTGACCAATCATCTCAAGAAGAAGACACATGCAATTCGCTGCATACATCATGATATTAAATAACCTGTTTGCGCAAATACATATTTGGTTTAGGCTGTTGACGGTCTACACGAAGAACTTGATAGATATTTTATTCTGAGTTAGTAATTTAATTTAATTATACAGCTTCGTAATTACATTGCATCTCTCTAACTAATCCAGTCTGTGCTAGCTAAAAGCCCCGATATATACATGTACGTAAGATATGTTTATTATTATTGTTTACGTTCAATTGCGAAATCGTACATTCACTTTGGCATAACAAGTTAATTAACTGATTACGCAATACACATTAACTGTTTTTATTATCATTATGTAGAATTTGACAGCGTATTTAAAATCATTTGCATATGTTATCTTTATCTTGATTAGAATCTTTAATATCAGAAATAATCAAACTGTTTATTATTAGTTTTACAAAATAGACCAAAATACGAACCTCACGTGGACATATAAAAACGACTGCCAAGGTGTCCCACAAAAATCCAAGATAGTAAAATTTTAAAATGTTTGTAAACACATTAATTAACTTATTTTTGTTATGAACGAATAAGTTCAAAGGTAAATATGTAACTAAAAAATTAATAATAATTTTTAATTACATTAATTAACACATCGTCGACTGATTGCCATTTTCCAATTATAATGAAGTTGTATAACTGTTTAATAATAAACGCATATTAAGATTCCCGTCTTACAAGACCACGGCCCCTTATTAGAATACAACCCCCAATGCATAAATAAATTAGGTCACAATCTGTAGATGGGATTTAAAAAAATGTAATAATAATTGTGCAACCTCCTTTGATAAAGACGGATCCTAATTAATAACAGATTAAATCTTTTTATTCTCAGAACGCTGCATATGCGCGCATTTACCTATCTAACCTCCAGGGTCTGAACTTTAAAAAAATTCTTAATACAGCCAAAAGGGTTCTAATTAGGGTGAAAATTCCATGAAGGGGTTGAAAAAGGCCTCCGAAAATAAACCATAGGGTGAAAAAATGCGATCCCCACGTGGGCGTGTAAAAAAATGGTGGGTTTTCCCCAAAAAATCCAAGATGGCGTCAAGTGCTCGTCTTCTACATATAATCAATTCGAACTAATAACTGACTAAGTAATAGACAATTAAACGAACACAAAATTTACTAGGTAAGCAAGTATCACTATTAAAATTATTTCTTCATAACTATTTATCAAACGGTATGAAAACATAATAAATATAAAACAAATCTATCAAGCAAACTCTTTTTATGTAGGAGGTCGAAATACAAGTCACAGAATTCAAGTTACAACACGAATAATTGTATACTCGTTAAAATTCAAGTTGAAAAACAAATGACTAAGCCTTTATTATGAATAAATAATGATTTATCTATGTTTATATTATTTTTTTTTTACAAAATCAAATTAGCTGATATTGCATGCAGAAAACTCTAATTATTGTAAAATAATAAATAATTACTACTATTTTCGTTTTCTAATGTCGGGAACACAATTTTATTTTTTTGTATTGTTTTATATTATCACTTGAGAGGCATCGACAGGTGTCTTTGCAGCCAGGGTGCCCTTGTGCAACGCACGAGTTGCCCATATGGACGACGCGGGTTTGGTGATATATAACCAAGGGGTTCTATGTAAAGAGGAATCACATGCCATTTTCCCCGTTGAAAAACCTTTTAGTTGTGCTATTTAAAAATACAGGCTATTTTTAATAGATAATTTACTACTAACGAAGATAACTGTAAGCGTTATCGAAACGTATAGATGGTATAATATAAAAAACACTATTAAAAAAACCCAAAAAAGATAAGCATTATGTGTAATAATGGTGAAAGTTTACATTTTCAAGTAATAACAGTATTTCCAAATTATACAGAAAAATGAAGTATACAGTAAATGGTTTGGTTGATAGATGTGCAGTTTTGCTGAACTTTGACGGTGTTTCCTTTGTTTGCGGAGAGGTCTTTTGGTAAAATCTCATTCTCCACACATGTATTATTAGCCCCACTATCATATTTGTAGTTAAAGGGGTTTAAAGAAGTTTATTTTTTTAATTAATAATTTTGTTGACCACACATCCAAAGTGCTTTACTTACTTTCGCTAGTCGCTGGGTTAAGTTTGGTAGATTGTGCTGCACCTCCAGCGTGAAATTGGAGGCACAGGTAAAAGAATCATCAATATCGACAAAAATTATTTGAGCACAAAATTTATACAGACATGCATACCATATGAGTCAAAGAGAGGTTATTTAAGATTCTTACACTCTAAAGCACTCATTCCATAAATTAATTACTTTTATTTGTAAATTTGCGGTTACCAGTTTTTATAATCTGTTGTCATTCTAATTTAAATTTCATTAATGTCCATTTAGAGATGAATCCTGCATCGACATTATAGAAAAACACTAGTAATCCAGTACTGTAAAGTATCTGAAAAAAACTGAACGAAATTTAATGTTGTTTTATGAAGTCATAAAGTAATTAGTATTTACTAGTAAATGTTTAACATAATTCGATTCGTATGTGTGTTAATATTTGTTTCATGGAATGCGTTTTTTGTATCTTCGGCCAATATAAACAGTGTTACAGGATGTGCAATTTAATTTATAAACACCCGACTTCAAAATGTTGTTAGTTGGATCTTTGGCATTCCAAAAAAAATTAAGAATATTAGTTTTAAATGCTAAAAATACAATGTTAATTTAAAAATTCGATCATGCAAGTTATGCATAAAATGTCAACTTAAATTTGCGAAATTGGACTGCCATATGTAAAACTTTTTCGAATGTGAAATAATTTTGATTAACGCAGAGATGAAATAACTGAATCAATTCAATTCTTGTAACTAATTCAACATTATTATTACATAAATGTAGATATAAACGTATGATGACGGGCGGTACTAATAATTACAACTAGGTGCTCTCTAAAAGATGTAAAAAAATTAAGGCACACAGTTAAATGTGAAAAGTGTACTAATTCTTTACATGCTAGTTGTGTAAAGTTGAGTGGAAAGTTTTTTTGTTTGCAATTAAGGAAAGCAAGGTAGTGCTAGTTTAGAAAAAAGATAATCCTTTATGTTTGGAAGATTATCGTTCAATTTCTATTTTATCTGGGTTTCAAGTCAGCACGGATTTCGCTCTAATCGACCTACCACTTCAACAATCTGAGCTTTTTACGAAAAAATTATACTGTTCTCGAAGCAGGCGAATGCCGTATAGGAGTTTTTTTTTGCGATCTTTCTAGGGCATTCGACTGTATGCAACATGATATATTATAAACCCTTTCTCACCAAGATTTGATCTTTTATAATCAAACGTACTCTATATGTAACAGTCGGAAATTATAATAAAGATTCAATTAGTTATGTGAACTCAGATGTGTATGGGGTTAAATTTTGGCGTTTCCCAAGGTGTGGTTTTAGGTCCGGTTCTTTTTCTCCTTTACATTAATGAAATTGATACGATAATCGACCATGCACATTTCAGCATCTATGCTAATGACATTTCATTTGTTGTATCTGATTACTCTAGCGAAGCTTTACAACGTAAATGTAATAATATATTGAAAAGTGTACCACCATTTTTCATGCTAAATTAAATGGAAGGTTTTTTTTTGGTTATTCTTAAGCAAAGTAAGGTAATACCCGTTTATCTTTGGAAAATTATCGCCTAACTTTTATTTCATCTGGATTTTGTGTACTTGAGTATTGTTTTTTCAAATCGCCTGTTACGTTTCTTGAATACGAATTCTTCCTTTTCATCTAGTCAATACGGATTTCGCTCTAATCTGCCTTTGACGAAAACACAATACAGTGCCCCTAGGAGTTTTTGCGACCTCAGGGGCATTCGACTGTATGCAATATAATGTATTATTAAGCTTCCCATGTATTGTATATGTGGGGTGCTTCTCAAGAGGATTTCATCTTTTATAATCAAACGTATTTAATATGTAACAATCAGTAATTCTAGTAAAGATTCAATTGGTTATGTGAACTCAGATAGTGTTGGGTTGAATCTTGGCGTTTCCCAAGGTGCGATTTTAGGCCCGGTTCTTTTTCTCCTTTACATTAATGAAATTGATACCACAACTGATCTAGCTCATTTCAACATTTACGTTGATGACACTTCAATTGTTGTACCTGATTACTCCAGCGATGCGGTTCTACGTTACCCAGCAATAAAGAATGTGTTATAAAGAGATTCTTGCCTTAACTGAATACTTTAGAAACGTTTACTTTCCACAAGAGATCTCTTAAAATTTTACCAAGCTCAAGTTGAATCTAAGTTGATATGGGGAGTTATAATAATGTTGGCGAATGTAGCTTCTGCGTCAGATTTTATCGTACGAAAGAGGATCATTCGTTGTAAAGGAGTTTCCGGTACAGAATCCTGCAGAACATTACTCAATAAGCTTGAAATTTTAACTGTAACATGCGGTATATTTTTGAAATCTGAAACACATCTAACATGATTATAAATTCAGGCATTCATTTCATTCAAATCGAAGTAAAAATGACATGTTAATACAAAATTTCATACCCCTTTCCTTTTTATATGAGACCTAAGATGTTCAATAACTTATCAGTGCACTTAATGCATATTTGAGAGTAACTTAAAAACCTTTCTACAAGAACTCAACTTCTATGAACTGTGAATTATCTGTAAATTTTAAGTAATGTTTGGTTTCGTGATTTTTAATTTTGTAATCTGACTTTATAAAGTCTATAAATATACATAATATGACCTATCTTACTCGATATTGTATGGTCTACAAGAAATAAAGATTATTATTTTTATATTATATAGTGATAACATAATGTTTTGTAGTTTATTAATGAATTCTAAACAATTATTAATAGAATGTGGCTCACTTTTGGAGCTTGTGACTAATCCACATAATAAGTATTGATTTAAAGTCCACATCAAATCATTCTATTCGGAATTATTTAGAATTAATTAATAAACTACAAAACATAATATTATCACTACATAATAAACTTATAAGTTTTGATGTTACTAGTGCATTTTTTTCTCAAGAGTAGGTGCGTTAATTATATATTTTTTATTTAATAATAATAATGCTGAAATAGTTGCAAAAATGGAGTTGATTAAATTATTTGATCGCTGCGTTAATCAACACTATTTAGTGTAAGATTTAATTCTAAAAAAGAATGGTTTACTTTTGGGTAGTCCAATTACGCCAATTTTAGTTAATAGTTCATCAGATTTTATTGATGAGTTCTTAATTAATATTAACTAATATTTAAAAATATTTAAAATTTGTCCGAGTTTCTGGAATGCCGAGGGGGTCTACTATAAATGGAGAGGCTTACGGAAACACAATTAAAATTTTAAAAACTGCTCTAGAGGAAAAATGCCCGCATTCTTATCCACAAAAAAACCTATTGCTGCATGGCAATTGTCGGGTTCACAAGGCAATCAAAGTTCAGCAGATAATCAATGACTGTGAGTTTATAGAGTTAAGGCATCCACCTTATAGCCCCTACCTAGCTCCGCCAGAATTCTTATTCAAAAATTTAAAAAAGCATCTCAGGGGAAAGTGGTTTGGTTCTGATGCAGAACTCAAAGAAGCTGTTGAAGAATATTTTGCAGGGTTACCAAAGGAATTATTTCTGATGGTATGGGGCAATGGAAAAAAAGATGGAATAAGTGTATTAGTGTTGAAGGGAGTTATGTTTTTTTGTTTGTTTGTTCTCTTATGTGCTTTCTTTTCATGGCTAGGTAGATAACATAAAAATACGCCCTCGTATTACGACGTAATATTTCTTTTTAGATTTTTTATTTATAAATAAAAATTTTACTTACAAAAAATTAATTTTTCTTATAATCTGTATGGCCTTAGAAGAAGCCTTAGGAAATTCCTAAATTACATACTCTTTTTGGGTATATTCGACCTATATTTCATACTACGAAAAAAACATGGAGGTGTGGGATTTGTGATGTTAGAAAAGTAGAGGGGATATTGTTTAGATTCTACTTATATTTTTTGCAGTATCGAAATAATTAAAAAATTATCATATATGTGATTATTTATTCTATTTCGTATCTAAATAATAATAAACTGCCAAATTTATTGCGTAGATAACTATGTCCTTCA
This sequence comes from Vesta saturnalis, assembly GCA_036346205.1. Classification (NCBI taxonomy): domain Eukaryota; kingdom Metazoa; phylum Arthropoda; class Insecta; order Coleoptera; family Lampyridae; genus Vesta; species Vesta saturnalis. Next base: position 3,466,308 of record JARFJB010000047.1, read on the forward strand.
AATTAGATTAAATTTTACACAGAAAATGTAATTTTTTGCAATTTCCAAATTTATTCATTTCTTTGTAAAGAATGAGGGACAGTCATTTATGCATTAAGGGAGTAAAACTGTTATTTTAGCCCTACATGAACAGTGTTTCATTACAGAAATAGTTATGCAGGAATTATATATACACCATACACCGTTTACACCGGATACAAAATAAATTAAAACAATTAAGTCATTTTCGATAACTTGTTAGTAATTTAAATCATAATTGATACAGCTACCATTCCCATTATATGGAGTTTTTTTTTAATTAACATTTCTATTTCATGTAGCTACCTACAACCTATTTATACAAGGTCAGATTTGGCATCTAAGACGACTTTAAATCCCTACCGCTGACTACTTCCTGTTTTAAAGAAGTAAACAAAACGTAAATATGGGCCGTGATAAAAAAATTTGTTATGTTTGTAGATGTTCGGTAGAGGAATTAAACGATTCTTCAAAGTATTTGTGATGATAACTACAGCTCACCTCCCGAGTCAAATAGGAGGTTGGAAAACCACTGCAGTAGTTAAAAAAATTGATTTTGCAATTTTTAAGATGCAGGTAATCAAAATGTTTATTGGTGTCAATAAAGTTGTACCAATTTTAAGAATCAGAATTAAAGCGAAACATATGAATGTATATAATTATAGCATTATACCAGAAAACAGGGCATTTCATATTGGTTAGTTTATTTAACACTAATTCACAAGATATCAATAATTTATATTTCATTTTAAAAAATGTCGACATTGAAATATATGGCAATGAATTAATTTATAATTTAAATAAAAAAATAATATAAATCTTAAAATGTAGGTAATATAATTTATGCTTAAAAATACATTGTAATAGGTGCAATGGAATAATTGTTTTATAAAAAGCGGTGCAATATAGAACTTTTGATTTTTCAATAGAACACCCTATATATTATTTTATTTTTCGATTCTCCTTATAATTTTACATCCTTTTATAAGAATTACTTACAAGCTAAATCTTACAGTTTTTGAGATATTTGCAAAGTTAACTAAAAACTGACATTTTTATGTAGTAATTCAAGTAGGCGTATCTCAGTTATTTTTAAAGATAAAAAATAATCTTTGGTATAGAATTTATTCCTAAATGAGCTTACTTTAATCTATTGTCAAAATTGGATTTCAATATACACGGTGATCACAAAAATTAATTCAATAACATAAATTTGAAAATGCTATATCTTAATTTTTTTAAATGGCACACCCTATATTTTTTTAATGCCTTGTCTTCGTCTATTAATCGGTTTTCATTTCTGTTAAATATGTTCTATACCTATATCTAATAGTTTCCGAGATATTTAAGTTTGTTCAATTTTTTTCGTTGATAACACTGAAGAAGAGTAACATTAGTCGGTCAAAGCAAGCTATGAATACATAAGAAACTAAAAAACATATTAACTGAAATACAAACACTTAAAATTATAATAAATGTTCAATGTGGCCACCATTTTGTTGCTGGCAAACATGAAGTCTTTGAATAAACGACAAAGGAGGAGGCACGTTTTAAATGTAAAATACCTTTCGGTCAGAATTTAATCAAATTTTGGTATGTTCTAGAACTTGACCAATTGATCAAATGTCTTCATTGCCCAAAAGCTCAAAGTTCAACAGTTTTTGACATACAGGGTCTGCAATATCACTATTTGATACTTTCAATATATCATAAAATGGATATTTTTGCCAATATTAACGCAAAACTTAGTGGAATGTTATTTTTTTGTGCTACTGGTTACAACCTATTCTTTACTTTCATTATTTTTGTACATACACCTGATATACAGGGTGAGACCAAATATATGTATCTGAAAAGAATTATACGGTGGTATTGTTTTGATATTTTGGTGAATGGAAGTTGACACACACACATATATATATATATATATATATATATATATATATATATATATATATATATATATATATATATATATATATAGTCCATTTAAATTATTATTGCAAGTTAAGTCCCCTAGATAACTTAATTGAAATGTCTATATTAAAATAAACTATTTGCTAACTGTATATACCTACATAATAGTCACGATGTGTTTATACTGATACTAGGTGTCCAAGTACAAAGGACCAAAGCGATATCTTAAACTTCATATAGGTACGGAAAAAAACGTTAACATAAAAAATTCCTTGCAATTGGATGTCGTTGCGAAATACAAAGCTTTTGGAGATTGACAGATAGAAAGGTTAAATGTGCTTCATTTATTATGCTCACTATTTTCTAATAAAGTTTTCAGTAGATTCTTTTGATAAAGAAGGCACTTGTCGAAGTTCATCTTTATTTTGCAAAACTGAGAAAAGAAAATTCTTTAAGATACTAGTGTCTTCACTGTTCACACCATCGATAGACCGGTTTCGCAGGCCTACCTCCATCATCACTACCGCTTTGTACAGTCATTGGAAATAAGAAATGTTTATGTAGAAACGTTAATGAACGTACTTTAATATATTAAAAATATCTAAGCTTAATAAGATATAAGTTAACTGAACTGATGAGGCAGAAAACAGTAAATAATTTTTGGTCTTGACATAACCATTGTCATAGAAATCAAAAAGTTGCATAATCAAATGTTAAATGTCTATCACCTCCACATTATTTGCATTTAGTATATGATTTAAAACATTTGTAGAAGGATATTTGATTAGCTCTTGATACCTAGCGTATCCTAAAAACCATAGTACAGCTGCCACATGAGAACAAGTACCTAAAGTTCTGGCACCAGTCTTGCAGGTGCAGTAAGTACCTAATATTGGGTTAGGTTCTTCTTCCTCATTATTCGGCACAAATGCAATCCACAACTGGTAACGAGTAGCATTTCTGAGGCGAGAATATATCCTTACCCGTATAAAACCGGGCTCGTAGTTTTCATCAAATTGATATTGAACCTGGCGGTCCTCTATTTCATTGTCCTGTATATAAGAAGGAGCAAGCTTTAATTGAAAAATACCTACAGTTAACTCTTTAAGATAGTAATGTGACAAACGTGGGAATGAGGGAACGATATTTCACTTAAATCAACCCATCTGCCCCTTCTAGCGTGTAAGTTTTCCTTCTCAACCCTGGCTTGAACAACATTTGGCTCTTGAACTTTTTAAAGAATATTTTCAGCTAGCTCAATAGTAGCATCTTGCATTAAAATGGGTGGAAAATATTTATTTATAATTGCTCCAGCAGTTTTAAGAAAATCAGCAATATTACAAATGTGGGGTGTTTTTATCTTAAAGCTAAAAAATTTAAAAATTGATTTTAAGTGCCCATTGGGTGCTTCTACGATCCACCTGGTTTTCGTAACGAGACGACTATCATTAGCCTCTTCTGTGGATAACTGTAGCTGACCTCTAGGCAAAAAGGCTGGAATTTTAAAATTAATACCTAATCTATTTAAAGCTGGAATAGCATCCAAGTACCCGCGGTCGAGAATGAAAATATGTCCTTCATTAAACCATTCACGCATACCATTCACATTTCTATTAAATTCACTTATAAGTATGTTAGCATCGTTGATTTCAGAATTTGAGAAATATGGCCCTTGAATGTCTAGAATAAATCCGCTCGGGGCAACAAGCAGAGATGGCTTGATAAGATGTTTACCCTTATAAGTACAGTAGGACTGTCGCAACGCTTTAAAACAAGAACTTTTCTCTATTTCTAGATAAGTACAGTCATTATACACTATAACTTGAGGGCGATCCAGGTTTTGATTATATAGACGATTTGCAAAAGGAGTTACATGATTTTCTATGTAGCTGTCTCTTGTTGTAGCAGTAAATCCAATATTTTGTGGTACAAATCTTGCAGAAAGAGATTGTCTAACTAGAGATATAGCTAAACTGGCTTGTTGTCTTGTGGAATAATTAAAAATAACCGCTAAAAAACTATCACTAAGACCTTGTCGTAACTTGCACAGGAATGCTAAGAGATCTTTTTTACTTACATATCTCAAAGAATTTCCTATTCTAACGGGGTTACAAAAGTTGAAAAGATTATTAAATTGATCTTTGGTTATAGGAGAAACTGCTTTAAATTGAGAATCTGTGAAGTTATTTTCGTCTTCGTAAGCCGTGTGGTAGCTTTTTTCTTAATTTCCTTACGTAATGTTTGTAAAAAAATATAAATCTCATTACCTGCTAATAATGGCCGATTTACATATCGTAACCCAGGGAGCAGAAACTCAAACAGATTACCATTCTCATCCAAATGAATATTACAGCGGTACGTATGTTCTGGCACGTCTCTCAACAAAAATATTAATTCTACCTTTCATGGATATTTTATGTATATCATTCCCATCGTTACAAATGCAGCATAAGTGAGTTGACCTTTGTAGCGCATTTAATCCAAACAATTTGGATTATTGTCTATTGCTTTCCCTTACAATAGAAATATTGCAGACATTGCAGATTCGAGTTTCTTCTATTATGACCCGCTCTGGTAGATTTGCTTAGCGGTGACGTGCAATCACAATTTCCTGCTTTCTTGCATTTACCTCACCACTTATTTTCACCATAACCCTAGTAACTAAAGCATTTCCACAAGTAAAACATGGAATTCGATTCATTTTTCACATAAACTCTTCAACGATTTTAATTCAAAAAGTAGATTTGCAACTAAGCATCAACAATATCACTTAATTAGTGGATTAATTTTTGACGTTTCATAGCCACCTACTATATTGTTATTTTATAAGTTTGGGAATAGAAAAAAATAATAATTGTAATATGAAAAACGGAAAGAAAAGTGCAAAATCAGAAAAAAATCTAGTTGTACGAATAAAAGCAGAAGAAAAAGCGCAATACCACATTACGGTTTTGGTTTAAACGAATAAGTAAATACTAAATATACCTTTATTATAAAATAGTGAGCATAATAAATGAAGCACATCTAACCTTTCTATCTGTCAATCTCCAAAAGCTTTGTATTTCGCTACGACATCCAATTGCAAGGGATTTTTTATGTTAACTTTTTTTCCGTACCTATATGAAGTTTAAGATATCGCTTTGGTCCTTTGTACTTGGACACCCAGTATCAGTATAAACACATCGTGACTATTATGTAGGTATATACAGTTAGCAAATAGTTTATTTTAATATAGACATTTCAATTAAGTTATCAGAAAATTAACTAGGAAGTATAATAATACTCAATTAAATCTATTAAAGAAATAAAACACTCTGTATAACGGACGTCTAGGGGACTTAACTTGCAATAATAATTTAAATGGACATATATATGTGTTAACTTCCATTCACCAAAATATCAAAACAATACCACCGTATAATTATTTTCAGATACATATATTTGGTCTCACCCTGTATATCAGGTGTATGTACAAAAATAATGAAAGTAAAGAATAGGTTGTAACCAGTAGCACAAAAAAATAACATTCCACTAAATTTTGCGTTAATATTGGCAAAAATGTCCATTTTATGATATATTGAAAGTATCAAATAGTGGTATTGCAGACCCTGTATATCAAAAACTGTTGAGCTTTGAGCTTTCGGGCAATGAAGACATTTGATCAATTGGTCAAGTTCTAGAGCATATCAAAATTTGGTTAAATTCTGACCGAAAGGTATTTTACATTTAAAACGTGCCCCCTCCTTTACTTTTGGTAACGTGGAAACATTTATATTTTGAATGACATCTCAAATTCTTGCCTTCATATCATCTACAGTCGTTGGAGGAGTTTGATAGACTTTTTCTTTAATCCAACGCAAGAAGTTTAAAAATGAATCTCCATTGACCGTGTTTTCAAAAAAATGTGGTTCTATAATTCTTTCCCCAATAATTCCGGCCCAAACATTAAGTGACCAGCGGTGTTGATGACCAACAGGAATTATGAATCTGGGATTCTCAGTATCGTAATAATGGAAATTATGTCTATTAACGTATCCATTTTTGTGGAAAGTAGCTTCATCAGTAAATAAGATCGTGCTAAAATAATTGGGTTTTTCTAAATTTTTATTTATGGCCCAATTGCAAAAGTTTAATCTATTAACGAAGTTATCCTCGTCTAATTCTTGTGCAAGTTGGACATGGTATGGATGATATTTATATTTTTTTATAATTCTATTAACTGATGTTTTGAAACTCCAACTTCTAATTCCAATTGTCGGCAAGAAACGTGAGGATTTTCAATTACGGATTGACAAACTAAATGTTCATTACCTTCGTTAATTGCGGTTCTTTCTCATTCTAAATTGTCTTCGTAATGAATACTGCCTGTTTGTTCGAAACGCTCTTTCAATCTTGCAAATGCTGATACTTGCGGGTGTCGTGCATTTGGAAATTTTTGCTTATAAATTCGATGAGCTAAAAGACAATTTTTATCACTTTCACCAAGGACGTAAATCATATTAACAAGTTTTTGTTTCGAAAAATTCATTTTGTAATTTAGGAAGTATACAATACTATACAAATATTAGCACTGTTTGACAAGTTTGATTTCTTCATTTGTTTTCGTTCATCTTTTGTTTTACGCTCTTTTGATTAAATTGCTTAATTTTACGATGAATCATTTAAAAATATCTCACACTTAAAAATGGTGGTTTCATACAATATTTATTATAATTACAATTTATGTATTTCAGTTAATATTTTTTAGTTTCTTATGTATCCGCAGCTTGTTTTGACCGACTAATGTTACTCATCATCAGTGTTATCAACGAAAAAAATTGAACAAACTATTAGAGATAGGTATAGAACATATTTAATAAAAATTAAAGACTACTAATAGACGAAGACAAGGCGTTAAAAAATATAGGGTGTGTTAATTAGAAAAAGGAAGATATAGCATTTTCAAATTTACGTTGTTGAATTAATTTTTGTGCTCACCCGTCTATTCAAAGACTTCATGTTTGCCAGCAACAAAATGGTGGTCACATTAATCATTTATTATAATTTTAAGTGTTTGTATTTCAGTTAATATGTTTTTTAGTTCCTTATGTATTCATAGCTTGCTTTGACCGACTAACTTTACTCATCTCATCAACGAAAAAAATTGAACAAACCTAAATATCTCCGAAACTATTAGAGATAGGTATAGAACATATTTAATAGAAATGAAAGCCGATTAATAGACGAAGATAAGGCATTAAAAAATATAGGGTGTGCCATTTAAAAACATGAAAACGTAGCATTTTCAAATTTATGTTATTGTTATTGAATTAATTTTTGTGATCACCGTGTATATTGAAATCCAATTTTGACAATAGATTAAAGTAAGCTCATGTTTGAATAAATTCTATACCAAAGATTATTTTTTTATCTTTAAAAAAAAAACTGAGATACGTCTACTTGAATTACTACATAAAAATGTCTGTTTTTAGTTAACTTCGCAAATATCTCAAAAACTGTAAGATTTAGCTTGTAAGTAATTCTTATAAAAAAGATGTACAATTATAAGGAGAATCGAAAAATAAAATAATATATAGGGTGTTCTATTTAAAAATCAAAAGTTCTATATTGTACCGCTTTTATATTACACCCTGTAGAAACCAAACTATTTTTAGGTTATAAAAGCTTATAAAAATAGACAACTTTCGTATTTAAACTTATCTACTAAGTTTAATGGCTAAGGAGCTATCGACCAAATACGCACTATTGGGACACCCTGTGTATATATATATATATATATATATATATATATATATATATATATATATATATATATATATATATATATATATAAATGAATTGCGTTGTAATTGTAACGCGAGTTAGTTTAAGTTTTTCACAAATACTTAATAATTTATTTTAATTCTCCGAAAATACTCGCTCAATCTCTAAATATAATCATATCCTAAGCTTAAAAAATATCTCTCTCGTTCTCGCTTAAATTATGTGCACATTTAATTACTATTTGCGTTTGTAAGAATTTCACGAATTCTGTTGGAATCGGACATTGTGTAGGTAATATTAGCGTAGTTTTGTATTGAAGTTCAATTCTGTTAATAAAGGAAGTGTTTTCTAAAATCGCATGGTCCTTCGTGTTCTCAAATAAAGTAAGAAGTAGGACAAAAATCCTACATTTTCGGTCCCATCGAGCCGGATAAATCAGTTTCCTACATCGAGCCAGGATAAATCAGTTACGATTTGGTGAGTCACAGTCTTTTAAGGAAGCCAAGTGCAGTTCAATTTGAAGGTAAACTTTCAAATCTCCAAGAATAACTAAGTGAATTTTCAACTTTCAAAGAGAATTCCGGTATTTTCTCAAGTAATTCACAATAAAGAACATTTTGTGTTTTACTTTTATATTAATCTTTATTGCGCTATATTTTAATTTACTTAAAACGTATTTCATAAGGTTTAATTGTCACAGTGGATATATTAAAGTTAAAATCAACTCGCACAAGTTACTAGAATTCATAATTGGGTTTTGCAAAATAAAGGTATTGAAAATGATACCAATAAATTTAAGTCAAGATAAGACGCTTTGCAAGATGCATTTATGAAATATAATACCGTTCAAGATGAAATTGAAAGTTATTTAATTGATATGGAGGATCAAACAGATCTTGAGGATAAGGACGAGATTGAAATCAAATATTTTGATACTCTTGCTGCAATTATAATTTCTATAGAAGAGTTAAATAACATTTTCTGTGACAGTCACACTTCTCAAAATGACAATGTCAATATAGCATCTCACTGTTATCACAAAATAAAATTGCCGCAAATTAATATACCTCAATTCTCTGGTAATTTTTCTGAATGGGAAACATTTTTTTGACCTGTTCACCTCGCTTATTGATAAAAATAGTCAATTTACAAATGTTGAAAAATTAAATTAATCAATTGCCCTCATTTTCTCAATCTTATCACGTAACTACATTCTCTGAAAATGATACTGAACTCGATTCAATCCTTACAAGTTTTTGGAGAAATGTCAAATAAGTCTGTTCTCACCCCGAAGATGAAATTTCTGAACAAATTTTCACTCGTTCAACTAAAATTCTCGAAAAGGGTCGCTTTCAAGTTGATGTGCAAGCTTAATGAATCACTAAATCTTGCTCAAATATATATTAAATTAAATTCACTCCTAAGTCACTCGGGATTTGGTCTTGTTAATTCAGTGATAGTCAAAGATAAAATTTTAATGCAAAAACTTTACTTGTTAAAAATTGACTGAGATACAAGTATCTGCGACGCGATCATCTTAAAGGAATACGAGGTATTCCTCAAACGTATCTCCCAATTAAAAAATCTTGGAATTCCTCGCTTCCTCTTTTCAAATAAAGTGATAAATTCAATTCAAAATCATGGTTTTTCTGATTCAATTACTGCTACATATGGTACTTGATGATGTAAATTCTAAATATAATTATATTTAGAATTTACATCAGTTCTACATACATAAAGACAAAATTTACATCGATTGGGGCTTGAACCTTGATGGCGTAGTTGGTTAGCGCGGTACTCTAGCAAAGTACAGGTCGTAGGTTCGAATCCTACTCGAGGTAAACTTTTTATTTATGTATTTAATAAAATTAATAATAATTTTTAATTACATATTTACCTTTGAACTTATTCGTTCATAGCAAAAACTTATAATAACGATAATATTATTTTTAGTAATTAAAAAGTTACAGAATAAATCCCGCTGAAATCGATCTGTTAAGTAGTCCTTGGCAATGTGCTGCGTTTCCATATCCAATCAATGGTTTTTTTTATTTCCTTTAATACTCTTTTGAAAATAGTTCCTAATGTTTAGTTTAAATCCCATCTAACTTTAAACAAATTAGAGAATTCCGTAATATGTTCTTGCGACTGTGAACTTATTTGCTGATTAATTTGCTTGAAATTTAAAGCCATAATAATATGTTTATTCACCCAAACGATCCGATACAGATATAGGGCTGGTCTAAAAAAATTATTATAATAAAGCAAAATAATTATTTATTTCACCAATTTCACAATTACAGATACATTCATGTATTATATGTATATATATATAGTGGTATAGACTGTAACAACCCATTTTGAGTTGTATTAAAATATACCGTAATTTAGGTTCTTCATTCATTTAGTTGTAAATATAAGAAAAATTTTATTTATTAATGATTTGTAAGTATGAGGTAGACAACTTAATTTGCATTTTGAGGTAACTTAAGTGCATATCTTCTTAAGGGTCTATACTCCCACCTCTTTAAAGTATTTTTCTGCTCACATTTTCGAGCAAGCGTCATCATCCAATTTCCAAAGCGTCCATTTTTTCACTTCCTGATGAGTGTTGTTTAGGAAGCAATTTTTGGGCTTCCACCTAAATTTTGTGAAAAGTGCCATTGATTTAATGGTAAGATATATTTTAACGCATTATACTAAAAATTAAAACATTTGCTCTTTTCAGGCACTTTCTTTTTTTTACTTTTACACTTTTAATTTTACCGCTTTTGATTGCACAATTTACTGTTACGTACGCTTTCATTTTATGATGGCGTTTTGCTTTTAATGCAGATCTGAATGTGGATTCCATTATTTATTTTGAACCTTCAAAAGAATGCAATAAATATTGGTTTATTCAATTTCAAGAAGACAAATTTATAAGAAATACAATTCCATTTTTGGGTGTGGTTTACAACGTAAAGTATTATTTCGAGATATTGCGCAATATTGGTGCAAATATGACATCACCTTGGTTGACATTACCGTAATCGTTTAGATACCAGAGGTTGTTAAAAAGTTTGTGTACAAAATTTTACGAACAGGTATTTATATTTATAACCATTAATTAGTAATTTAAGACTATAACTAGTTTTAAGATATATTTTATTTAACCCTATCATTTTAACTGTTAATAAACATAGATTGTATATTTTTAATTATTTTTTTACATTTTGGTAGAATTTATTGTAAACACCCTCGGTTTAGTTATTCCGAGCATAATTAAAAAATAACTTGGCGTCCGGGATCATTTTATTAGTGTTACATTGCATTTTTTTTTCTATTGATGTTCAGTGGAAGTAATCGAGCAGAAATTGTGGTAATTAAGCAAATCAAAAAATTGAATCGGCCCTACTTTAATTTACCGACTGAGTCAAAGGCATTATTTTTGGTGAATGGTTTGTATCTCCAGTTAGTTTAACGTTTTGTTTTGGAGAACTTTTACACTTATTTCTTTATTATATTATTAAAACACTTTTTATACGATTACCATTACCACTACTTATTTATAAGACGTATAACATCTCAAAAAAGGTGAATGCTGGTGCATTACAGTACTTTCTTGCAAAATACTAAAAAATATATGGAGTATTTTTAATTTATTTTGAAATATTTTGCTGTTTCAAAATGTGTTTATAAAAACGACGAAACTTGGCCAAAAGTTGTAAAAGGATTTAGCGATAGTGAAAAAAAAGTCAATTGCAATAGCTACCTTGCTTATCTTTCAAGATAACTACGGACTGTTTCATATCATTCTAAGGAAAGCAAATTTCGCTCCCTTTCAAATCAAGTAAAAATATGTGCATGTAATATTAGCAATACTAGGAATATTTCAATTTCCGGAAAAACCGGAAGGAGTGTTTTCATCAGGATAATATCATTTCATTAGCGTAAATGAACAAAATTTATTTAAAAAATCCCAACTTTGTAACCAAAATAGTTATAACAATATCAATATTAAATATTTGAAAATTCATATCTCCTATACTAGCTTTAGAAGAGGCAGGTTAATTGCATTCGTAAGAGTGGCTGGTTGCCTAGAAAATATAAAAAATACAAAAAAAATGCTTGCAGAGAATTTTGAATAAATCAATTTCGAATAATTGCTTAAGTTTGACCCCTTAAATGTAGCCAAATTTATACCATAATTTATTACGTAAACAAATCTCAGTAAACAACCTTTATTTAACTACACATATCTATTTCCAATTCTTTTTATATCTTGAACGGTATCTGAAAGATATATTTCTACAAAATAAATGAATATGTGACTGTAACTGCGGCCATATTCAATTTTGAAAGTTTTAAAAAATTGCATTCCTTGCGAGTTTTTGATGACCTGAATTTCAATCTTCTATGTTATACCTATCGCGTTTAAAAGCTTTTTTATCGACATAGTTGTCTCGTAGGCCTTCATTCCAAATTTTATCAAAATCGTCCGTATAGTTTCGGTTGTCGAGTGACCACAGATATTTAGAAAAATTTAGAAAATTTTTTTTTCGGGTCCAGGGGCCGTAAAAGATCGAAATAACGCAACTTATTTTTTTCGACCGAAATACTTTCTTGTTTAGCAAGACAGTGAAACATACAAGTGGTATATAAAGCAAACTAAGACATACTTACTAACTATTATAGTTAGATTGTTTATTGCTTGTAATCCAAGAATTCGTTAATATTATACAGGGTGGCCAAATAGTGCGACAAAGGTCAATATCTCCTGTACCATCAAAGATAGCGAAAAAAATTCCAGGAGTTACTAGGGGTTCAAAGATTCATCTTTTAAAATTATTTTCGAGTATACAGGGTACTCCAAAAAATTTTATATTTTTTAAATGGGATATCCTGTATATTTTTACGTATTTTAATTCACCCTAAAATTCTGTATGTAGCACCGAAATTTGTATAGCATATTTTGCAGCGTTGCCAATTAAATTACTAAATTAGAAATTTTTTTAACTTATAATAACTGGAAACAAAACGGACACGGAAGGAGTAATGGTGACAGAAGTCCCCTAAGATAACAACAGGTTAATGTTTTTCTACAGGGTGTTTTATATTTTATTACTTGGGTTTGTAGGGAATTTAATCCTCTTTAACTTTTGTAAGGGCCTTCCTATGCCTAACTTTACTAACTTTGGTGATATTTCAATTTATATTTAAACTCTAGCAAAAAACAGAATGTTTTTCACCATTGTCGTTTTTCTAGTCACCTATGGCATAAAATAAAAACAAAATGTTATCGTTTTAAATAAAACGTCAGTTTGGTACTTTATTTATTAATTACGATCAATATAAACATGAAAACAATCTACCCATAGTGGAAGATATTCCACAAAAACAGCGGGTGTTGATTAGAAAATGTCCCGAGTAACAGTTTGAGAACAGTTCGTAATACGAATCTCTCATAGTCGGGGTTATTTTATATATCTGATCTTTTATAAATCCCCATATACTAAAATCCATTTTTGTTAGAGCTGGTGATCTAGCGGGCCATGGTACTGGTGCTCCTCTTCCAATCCACTGCTGCCCATATGTTACATTTAAAAGTTAGTAATAGGCCCTGTATAATGCACAGGGGCTCCATCATGTAAGAACCAAAGACGTTCATTTGGTATCTGAACCATTAATCGCGGTTAAAAAATCCAACTTGTTCAGTTACCCTTCCCTCAAAAAAATAAGGCCCAATAACATAGTCTCCTGTAACCCCTCCCCAAACATTTAAAGACCATCTGTTTTGTGAATGGATTCTTATGAAATGGGGACTGCTTGTAGCATAATAATGAAAATTATGCCTATTCACGTTTCCATTTTTGTGAAATGTTGCTTCATCACAAAAGATTATTAAATGTGTAAAATTTGATTGTTCTCTCACTTTCTGCTACACCCATGCACAAAAATTCATTCCCCGCTAAAAGTCTTCTTCATTTAATTCTTGCAATAACTGAACATGATTAGGATGCATTTTGTTTGCTGTCAGTATATTCTGAATCAATGATCGTCTAATATCTAACACGTTTTGTTATTTCATTTTTCTGATAAGTTACAGTTCCAGTTGTTTGAAATCGTTCCATTACCTTCTCAAACGCCCTTCCATTAGGTTGTCGTCGGTTCGGATATCACCAAATCACTTTAACTGTCACCCAATTGTTAACATAATGTACATAAAATACCAAACCGACGTTTTATTTAAAATGATAATATTTTGTTTTTATTTTATGTCAGAAGTGACTAGAAAAACGTCAATGGTGAAAAGCACTCAGTTTTTTTTTTTTGCTAGTGTTTAAATAAAAATTGAAATACCACTAAAGTTAGTAAAGATAGGCATAGGAAGACCTTTACAAAAGTTGGCATGACCATATAAAACACCCATAGAAAAGCATTAATCTGTATTATCTTAGGGACTTCTGTCATCATTGCTTTTCCGTTTCCGTTTTGTTTCCAGTTATTATAAGTTAAAAATATTACAAATTTCATTGACCTATGTTTTCACAAATTTAAGGAATTTTTAATTTAATTGGCAACGTTGCAAAAATATGCTATACAAATTTCGGTGCTAAATGCAGAATATTATGGCGAATTAAAATATGTAAAAATATACAGGGTGTCATTTTTACCGCACCGCCTTCTTGGAGTACTCTGTATACCCGAAAATAATTTTAGAAGATGAATCTCTTAACCTTTTTTTCGCCGTCCTTGATGGTACAGGAGATATTGACCTTTGTTGCACTATTAGGCCACCCTGTAGAAGCAATTACAGGTAAGAACTTTTTTTAACTCTTAAATTTCGTAGTGTGTTGGCGTTTTAATTTATCTGGAAATTTATTATATATCGTACAACCACCATAGTGATTTTTTATATGAATTTAATCTGTGATTTTCATATCAATTTTGTTACCTGATACTGTGTGATGGCTATGGATGTCGTTTCTTAACTTAAAGATGTGTGTAACTTTGTAAATGCAGTTGCTATTTATATACGTAGATATACGTTACTGTCATTTAACTTGTTTTCTATAAAGGTATTTCTACAGGATTCTCTATATGGTAGATCAACAATTACTCTGATTATTCCTTTTTGTAGAATTCTACTGCGGTTTACATATGCGGCTTGCCCCCATACAATAATATAAGCAATTCTAGAGTATACCAGAGCATAGTAAGCAGACAACGGGTGTGATGTATCCAGTTCAGATTTTAAGTTTATTATCGCGTAACTAACCTTGTCTAGTTTTTTGCACACTTCCTCTATATGGTAATCGAACGTTAAGTTGTTGTCAATTATTATTATACCTAAGAATGTAGTTGTTGTAACTGTCTTTATTTCTACTTTTTATTTCTAATTTATATTTAAGAAATTTCGTGTTAACAATGCAGAATCCGAAGTAAGATCGAAAAATACGCAATTTACAAGCATTTTCATATGTCATGTAAAGTTTCAATGCAATTTATGGTTGCTGCTTCAGTGGACAGTTCTGGTCTAAATCCATACTGCTTGCTACTCAAGATATTGTTTTTTATCATGAATGAAAAGATCTTATTGCGTATCACCTTTTCAAATATTTTAGGTATATAACTTAGTAGTGTTATTGGTCTATAGTTTTCTATATTCTGTGCATTCCCTTTTTGAAATAATGGAATAACATTTCCAGTCTTAAGTTTAGTTGGATGGAGCAGTTTAATAAGAACGTTAAATCATTTGCAATTATGTCTTTACAATATTTCAGCAACTGAATGGGAACCTCGCAATCCCAGTACAAGATTTATTCTGCATATAGGATGCTAGTGTAATTATTTCGTGTGTTGTTATGGGAGATATAACAATTATATCACTAACACTAATTGGTTTACTACATGATTGTAGAAGGGGTTCACTTGAGGACAAAATGGAGTGGGGGATCAAAAGTGTGACGTCACAATTAAAAGTGAGGGTGAAGTGGAGGCAGTCGCGTGGCCGCCCCACTTCCACGTAGGCAAGCCCACTTCTGTCTGATTGGTCGTGCCCGCGTTCTGATTGAAGGACCTAAGAGAAGGCCACGCCTCTGGGTTCTGATTGGTGGTGGCCATTTTGTGGGCGTGTTGGCCTGCCATTTCTGTTTTGGTCTGAGGGTAGACCACGCCCACTGGTTTCTGATTGGTCCTTACACTCCGCCCAGCCTGTGTTCTGATCGGAGGCCTATGGCTCAAATCAATTAACAGATTAATTAAACAATTCAATCTCAATCAATCTCAATCAAATCGATCTCGATCAAAAGGACCTAAGGGTAGGCCCCGCCCCTACAGATGATCAGATCAAAGACAATCAGGTTAAACATTATTATTAATTTTATTAAATACATAAATAAAAAGCCTACCTCGAGCAGGATTTGAATCTCAATCAAGTCAATTAATCAATCAAACCAATTAATTAAATCTATCTCAATCAAATCAATTAATCAATCAGATCAACCTTGATCGTTCAATTAATAAGATCAATCTCAATCAAATTAATATCAAGTACGCCATCTGGTGGTGTATTTCTAGGACTAATGAATGTTTTCTGTAATAGAGGTAGATCATGGCTCCACCTAGTGGTATATTATTAAAAGTGCATGTAGGTCACTGTAGTCGTTATGGCGGGAAATTTGAAAATAAGAGGGCACTCATACCTACTATTTCATAAGACATGTATAGGAACTTGTGTTAAGGTGTTCACCCTTGTCGGGGCCCGCTTGATGGTAAATAGTATTCTAATAAGGGGCCTCATACTTACTCATAAGACAGGTATAGGAACTTGTTTTAGGGTCTTCGCCCCCTTGTCTTGAGCCCCTTGCGCGAAATTTGAAATGGTATGGGCCTTCATACTATCTCATAAGACAGTTATAGGAACTTGTGTTAGGGTCTTCGTCCCCCTTGTCGTGGTCCCCTTGGCGCGAAATTTAAATTTGTTTGTGGCGTCATCTAGTGGTGTATGAACTAATAAATGTTTTCTGTAACAGAGATTGATCGTAGCGCCACCTAGTGGTATATTTTTAAAAGTATATGCAGGGCCCAGCAATCGTTAAGACGGAAAATTTGAAATACCATCTCTATAATAGAGTTTAATTACAGACATATATTTAATTATGAGTCATAATTAAAAGTAGTGGGTCAAATCAATCAACCAAATTCAATTAATCAAGGCAATTAATCACATCTGTTAATGGCGACTATCTTTCTGTTTTTAATTATGAGTCTTGGTTCCTATACCTCGGTTCCTCTATATGAAACAAGTTTCAAGCTAGAATCACACGTTACACTTGCCCTAAGTCGTAATAAAACACCAAGTTTATTTATCAGGGGAGATTTGAAATATTATAAATATTATTAAATCAATCCGTTTTTAATTATGAGTCATATTAAATTTTGTCGGCCATTTTGTTTTGGAGGGAAATTTGAAATAATACTCTAATAAAGGGCCATCTCATAAGACAGGTATAGGACACAGGAACGTACTCTGGGGTCTTTGCCTCAAAATTTCGCAGCCAATTTGTTTTTAATTATGAGTCATAACTAAATTTTGTAGGCCAACTTGTTTTGTCGTCCATCTTGGAACCCATTTTTGTTTTTGTCGGAAATTTGAAGTTGTATTCTAGTAAAGGGGTCTCATACTAACTCATAAGACAGTTGTAGGACTCCGGAACTTGTTCTAGAATAGTCGCTCCTTGTCGGGTCTTCTCCACTTGGCGGTAAATTTGAAATTTTATTCTAATAAGGGCCATCATACTATCTCATAAGGCAGGTATAGGACGCCGTAACTTGTTCTCGGGCCTAGGCCCCTTGTCAAAAACGTTAGTCAAATTAATCAATCGACCAATAAAAGCAGTCGAAACATATCAAACCAAATCCGTCAATCAGTCTCGATCAAATCAAACAAATCAATTAAGCAACTCACTCTCAAACAAAACATTTCGTAAGGTGTTATAATTAAAATATTTTACATACCACATCTGTCTTAGCGGAAACACCTCTGTCAAAAAGGATCTTAGATTTATAAACAAGCCTGAACGTCAAGTTGTTATTGAAAATACAAAAAATGCCAGGCGACAAATAAGTAAGCCGACTTTTATCTCTAATTTTGATAATACACCTGCGATTTGGCTTTGAAATAAAAAATATCAGGGAATTAGCTATAGCAAGCCAAATTAGTTAGTTAGGAATGTAATGTAAGTGAATAAATACACTGCGTAAGTTATTATAATTAAAACATTTTACATAAAGGATCAGTCTTATCGGATACACCTCTGTCAAAAAGCGCCTTACATTTGTAAACAAGCCTGAATGACCTAAGTCGTTATTGGAAATGGAACAAATGTCTGGGGGCAAATAAACAAGCCAACTTTCAATTTCTAATCATAATACACCTGCGATTTGAAACTAATACAGATTCAAACCCGTAAGACAATGTTTTATTTTACCCAAAGCTCATCATTATCACTACGCGGCCATAATAATAATAATAAGTATCACGCAAATTAACGTGGGACCACATTATGCAGTTTTACACACAACGCTAAAAATGGATTTTACATTTAAATTAGTTAACACGCCTATACAATGTTAAATTAGTACAGCGATAAAAATACTCGTAGTTGTAAGTAACATGTTTGTATTTTTTAATAATTGTTTGTAAACCGTATTTAATTACTTTAGATATCCTAATGAAGAATCAACAAAGATTCGAAAGCTTGATAGAAATAAAAGGATTTTCTTTATTAGAACCCATTGACTGCAATACCTACAGTAACTATAAAATAAAGTTAATGAAACATATTATTTTTCAAAATAATGTCCTGTCTTGAAACTGTATGTAACCCATCTCTCGGACAGTTTGTGGATTCCTGTGGAAAAGAAGCTCTTTTCTTGCGTGAGAAGCCAAGTTTGCTTTGCTTCAATCACTTGCTCACCTGACATTTCTGCCCTCCCAGCTACATCTTATGGGAACACAAATGAATGATAATCGCAAGACGACAAGTAATTAAATTTGGTGAGCGGCCTTGCGTCAAACGGGAAGTATGCGGCCGAGCGTTATTTTGCAAAAGAATTACGGATTTACCTAACCAACTCCGTGGTTTGATTCTAGTTGCTTTTACTGGCAGGAGTAGATAACTAATTTATTTTTTTTTGTTTTTTTTAAATCTACGAAAACTGAACCTTGAATGTCCAAGGACACTGTCACTAACACTTTTCCTGCCCATGCTTGAGATTTGATTGTTTTTGGTGAGGTTAACTTGAGTGACGCCTACCCTGCTTACTTTCTGGGATATAAAATTGAACCAATCATCCACAGTTACGATGCGAGCCATCGTCTTCTTTATTTGAAGAACGTTGATGTTGCTGAGAAGTCATAATCTGTTTCTGCCTCCGTTTTTTTAGTTTTTTAGTACCTGCCGTGTACTAATTTTGGAATATTTAAGCTTACCATAACTTGTGAACTACACTAATTTTCACTGTTTGTACCCAATTAGCCATTGATATTTGTCTGTTGGTTTAAATAAGCTCATCAACTTGTCTGAGAGTCACTTTATATATGACAGTACGATGTCTTGCAGCATGAGGAGCGTTTGCTACACGCATACGGTTGCTCTTGAACGAGTTATGAGATTATCAGATAGCAAAGAGGACGGCAGCTCCTTACTGTGAGAACAAAGTCTAAACAGATTGGGCTGAAATATATATTGCCCTCGTATGTACGCATATTTACAAAATAACGTATGGTGTAAATTAAATTCTAAAACAGTAACTGCATTAAATTTTTGTTGGGCATCCTTGAAATTAATTCCCCAAACACAAATCACCAAACATAAATAATATTTAAATATTTACAAAAAATAAAAAAATCAATGCAGTAGCTTAGTGGTGTGTACTAAGATTATAATAAAAAAATGGTGATGGTATAAAAAGTGTTTTAATAATATAATAAAGAAATAAGTGTTAAAGTGTTCTCGTAACAAATTGTTAAACTAACTGGAGATACAAACCATTCACCAAAAATAATGCCTTTGATTCAGTCGGTAGACTAACGTAGGGTGGTACAATCTTTTGATTTGCTTAATTACCTCAATTTCTGCTTGATTACTTCCACTGAACATAAATAATAAAAATGCAATGCAACGCTAATAAAATGATCTCTGACGCCAAGTTATTTTTTAATAATGCTTGTAATAACTAAACCGAGGTTTACAATAAAAATTTTGTCAAAATGTAAAAAATAAAAAATATACAGACTATGTTTAGTAACAGTTAAAATGATAGGGTTAAATAAAATATATCTTAAAACTAGTTATAGCCTTAAATTACTAATTAATTGTTATAAATACCTGTCACTAAATATAATACTTCTTGAGAACCCCTGGTATTACAGAAATAAATGCGGAAATGCAAACCACGGTGATGTCATCTTGGCATCAATATTGCGCAATATCTCGAAATAACACGTAATGTGGTAAACCACACCCATAAATGGAATCTTCCTTCTAATAAATTTATCTTCTTGAAATTGAATAATCCGTTTATTGCATTTTCTTGAATTTTTGAATGCAAAAATTGCATTCGTAAAATCAAATGTAATTAAAGTAGAAAAGTAAAAGTAATAAAAGTGTAAATCAAAGTAAAAATAAAAGAAAGTGCCTGCAAAGAGCAAATGTTTTAATTTTTTGTAAAATGCGTTAAAAGATATCTTACCATTAAATCAATGGCACTTTCACAAAATTTAGGTGGAAACCAAAAAAAAGTTTCCTAATAATAGAACATTCATCAGGAAGTGAAAAAAAATGGACGCTTTGAAATTGGATGATGATATAGCGGTGCGCAAAAGATATGAGCAGAATAATTTAAAGTGGGAGTATAAACCTTTAAGAAGTATATACCCTTAAGAAGATATGAACTTAAGTTACACCAAAATGCAAAAATAATTAAAATTTTTCTTATATTTACAACTGAATGAACGAAAGACCTAAATTACGGTATATTTTAATACAACTCAGAATGGGTTGTTACAAGATACTATAAAACTATGCGAACCCGGTTAGTCAATCAAATGTATGGTACATCCTGGTGGATGTAGCATCTTATAAATGCGCTTAAAGCACAAAACATTTTCAGGCGTCGGTGTTACGTAGAGGGTGTGTGGTTAAAGCACAATACGTCTTCAGACTTGGATTTTTGCGCTAGTGGCTGTGTATCATCTCAGACCACCTCTACTAGGGATACTTCACATTATAACTATGGAATGTTCCTCCTGGTTCCTGTTTTTCCGTCACTTTGATATGAAAAATTTAGGTTAGCAGTTCACAGGGATCACTTGGCAGTCCAAAAGCCCGTTGCACGTTAGATGTAACTTAGCCTGGTCAGGGCCACGATGATTAAAATAAAAAAAATAATTATTTTTAATGGTTTTAATCGTTGAGTAGTTACCAAGCAGAAAATGACAAAAAAGGAACCGTATAATTAAAAAAAAAAAAAAATAATAAACATTTCTTTTTATTTCCACATTTTGCACCTTTAGACTTCATTCCCGTATAGGGTGTTCTGCAACGCCATTTTCAGAACGATTTAATAATTAATCATTTTTTTAAGCTTGCGGGATTGGTGTGTAATGTTCACTATGACCATTATAAAGATGGTTGAAATAAGTGTAATTTATTTTAAATTATTCATTGCTTAAAACTAAGAATATATTGAAATGCTTTGAAATTGAAACGTAACTAATAAAGTCTGCTCTTACCGTAGAGTACAGTTTATAATTTTAATGTACGTAATGCACGTCGAACATACTATAGATTTTCTCTTGTCGGCATTACAGATATCTACAATTCGTAAGTTCTGAATTTATAGTCAATTACGAATATAATTATCAATTCTAATTACGCATATCCCTTGTAGTTTAAAATCAAGTACAGGAAATTATACATAAATAAGTTAAAAAGAGGTGCATACCCATATTTAATGTTCAGTTTGTTTTAAGCGCTCTGAAATATGGACCTTAGTTCAACCTTCGGTACATGTAATGAAGGGTATAACTTTAATGTATATACTAATACTTATTAAAACCTAATCTAAATAATTGTCATAATTTCAGATCACACAGTACTCTTGGTCGATTCAGCAAGTCAACGAGTCGTCTTGGATATACATCATCTGATAACCGTAATTCACAAACATTACCTCGTCACTTATCAAAACATGAGCCACCAACACGTTTAGAAAAAACGACCGGTCTAATAGCACAATTAACGTTTCCTTCATCAACACAGTTTCAACACCAAAAAAACCTCACACAAACGGAATTGCACCTGCAAAACCAGCCCGTACGTACAAATCTAATCTTTCTCGCAGTAAAAGTTTCAACGTAGATTTAGAATCACCGTATATGGGTTCACATAAAATGCAACTTCCTTCACCATCTGGTCTAAAAAGTCCAGGACTTATATCAAGTATTAGTCGTAGCCAACGAGATTTGACTGATGATGGTATTGAATATAAGAGCACATCCCGTTTTGTAAAAAATGGAGTTAGTGACAATAAACGCATATTTCTAAATGACCTAAAACAGCGAGCACCAGAGTTGTATAAAACGTTACATGAAGAAGATAGAAATGAATCGTGGAAGTATAATAGCAACACAACACCAAGGCATAATCACCACAACGGTGATATTTATGAACCACCGACACGTTTACGAGATACTCATGTTAAAAATTTTAAAGAAAGTTTCGCACCTTCTCTAACACCCACCACAAGAGCGATTATAAGACGTGGTAGTAACTCCAGTAATGATTATTCGGAAACGTATCATACAAGTACACGTAACGACGATCCCTTAAGACCTACCATTACCAACACCGTTCAGAGTTTCAGTAAAAAAACTGTACCAACAAAGGATGGTACTAGTTTTCAAACTATAGAGTCGACTGAGACAAAGTCAATTACTAAAAGTCGATATCATGATCCAGGGAAGTATAATTACGAACGAAGACTAAATAATTCTACAGGACCTGTTGTAATAGAAGTTAGAAATAATTATAAATAAATTTTGCAATAATGGCCATATCTATAAAAAAGAATGTTCTCCCTTTGCATTTTTATTTATTCTCTTTTTACTAAGTATACTGACTGAAATGTTTCGTTTTTAATATATGTCTTTGCTAATTAATAATAGGAGTTATAAATACTGCCGTAATTAATGTAATATCTGCAGTGAGTAACACTGTGTTTGTGTAAAATTTTAATGTTGCTTTAATGAATAAATTAATTATACGTTTGTAAGTATGTAAAGTAAACGGTAGGTAAATGTTGCAAGTAGTTGCATTAATTTTGTACTAGCAGTGCCAAAATAATACCTATGTAAATAAAGAGCTTTAATCGTGTTTTTAATTTGTAAGTTGAAGTTTGAGACCTTATTCCTTAATTTAAGCCTGCCGTGATGAACGCCCGGCTAGAGTCCTGAGCTGTTGGAAAAACTAGGATATTAGTTGATAGCGAAACGTAACGTATTATTAAAATACTCCATACATAAAGGAAGTATGACGACTATACTTAAAAAATTACAATCGCGCTTTCTTATACGTACAAAAGGTTAAACACTCAAAGTAGGTTTAGAGACGAGTATAATTCGTAATTGTATATTCAGCTGGAATTAGTTTCTCTCTTAATGTTAATCGTTGTAGTAAATACTCGGCGTGAAATAGGTGAGTAAAGTGTATCAATGAATCACGAGTATGAAAGTTGGGCGCCCGAGCAGCGCAATTGCAAGGACCTCAACCAGGCGGGGTTTTAAATCTGATTTTTTTTCCGAAATAAAAGACAAATTATAAAGTATACGAAATACATATTATTTCTAGTTATGGAACATAAGAAGTTAATATTTAACTATTGCTTACAATAAATATTTATTGTGCAAATAGATACTCCTCCAAAATTAATACCGCTACCGCTAGGAATATTGACCGTAGTTTCTGCGGGATTAGTGGCCGTTACTGGAAGATCACAAGGTTTTTGGTGACATTTGAACAGTGTAGTCGTTCGTAAAATTTGGGACTCTTAAAGTTACTACTCAAAATTTTGTCCGCGATACTTCATTTCTTGCTTAACGCATCATCGACACATCTGTCTGCAACTGAATTAGATTGCCAACCATCGTGACGCTTTAAACTCAATAAACTCTCTCCATTGTTACCTAATAAGCTGGCCGCAGTCTTTCTGATGCAGGTCCATTTATACCTACTGGTTGAATTGTACATTTTTTTTTGCTCTGTAGGTTAAAAATAGGTGATTAGGAAAAGCGGAAGGGCGTAGCAATGCATATTTTCTGTATAATTTTATATTCTTCGTATGTCCATCGGTTAAAGTAAATACTCTCTCCTGCTTCGTATTTGAGTGAGGTACTTTTACAATCAATATATTTCCTTCATCTTCAGTGTCATTAATGGCTAATTTGCAGAGCTCGTCGCACCTAAGAGAGCTAGCCAAGCCAAAAATAGCAACACCCTGAGGTAACGGAATTAATTAAAACAAAAATTGCTTCATATACCTTCATAAATAAATATAGTTTAGGTGCATCCTTCAAAAACTTTTCTGCCTCTAATTTTAAAAACGTTTTCGATTTTTATTTTAAAAAAGTAATTAATTTCACACAGGTATTTATGTGAACATCGTGTTTCAATGCAATTCTTGCTTTCAACATTTGAGTATAGACTAGACTAGAGAGCGGATGGCTTCAATCGCGCAGCAGTTTCTGAAAAATAGTCTAACATCACATTTTCGGTTATGTTTCTAATATTTTTTTCCACCCCATGAATTTATTGTTTCGCTAGTCATACATGTGGCGTGAATTTTTTTTTTTGGCGGCAGTTCTAGACGTGCGGTATACCTGGTGGCGTACAGCATACGGTTTCAGCATCGCTCACTTCCATCATAGTCTCTACAAAACATAAATTTACTATTTATTAACATAACGATTACTAATTTACTTTTATAAATTTACTTCAAATATTGTGCTATTCTGACAGATTAAACACCATAAAATGCTAATGACAATTGTTGTTTGGATTGTTTTCTCTTAGTAACCAGACTGCCAGGCATCTAACTAGGTGAATGCCAGTGCATTACAGGATTTTCCTGCAAAATACTTAAAAATATATGTGGTATTTTTATATCTTTGAAATATAGCTGAGCTAATAAGGTAATAAGTCGATATGACGATAGTGAAAAAAAAGTCGATTAACCTTCTGTACCTACATACAGGGTGGCGCATTAGTGTGACAAAGTCCTATATCTCCTTTATTTAAAGAGATACAAAAAAAATTAAATACAAAAGTTGTAAGATATGTTCTGGTGCATATTCCAAAAATATTTTTAATTATACAGGGTAGGTCATAAAAGCTTAGAAGTAATTTTAAATTTTTTTAAATAGAAAACCCTATATATTATTACATATTTAGATTCTACATACAATTTTAGACATTTGTATAATGTCCTATACCTAAGTCTAACCGTTTTTGACAAATTTCAAATTTTTGTCAAAAATGACGTTTGAACCAAAACATAGGTGGAAATCTTTTCTAAACGAAGCCTTTATCAATTAGTTATGGTTGGTTTCCTTGGAAATGGGGACCTACTCTAATGGGCTGTATTGATATTTTGTAATACATTCATACAGAGTGATCAAAATGGACAATAAAAGTAGATTCAAAAACCCTATAAAGTCATTTTTTTAATGGAAACCCCTATTTTTTAATTCTATCTTATTTAGCATTAAAAATACGGGTGACTTTGTATAAGAGTGTATATTGAAAAAATTGTAGTTTTGAAATAATGACAATTTAACATTTTTTATTGTAAAAGGCTATACGGCTTTCAAGTTTTGTTGTTAGTTGGCCGTGACGGCGAGGCGTGGCATATAAAATAATAGAGATCATCAGAAACGTCATTATTTATTGTCAGTTGATAATTTGTGTGATGCATTAGTGTATTTTATAGCAAATCGATTTTAAACTTGAATTAAAATTGTAAATAACGAATTTTTGGCAAGCCGAGATGGTTGATATGATTTTTGTTTTGGGAGCTAGTGATAAGAATACGCTCTTAGCAAGAAGACTGTATCAACAACGGTTTCCAGAGAGACGGCAACTTGAAAGAAGGGCATTTGAAAAGCTTTTGGAGCGTTTTGAAAGAACTGGCAATGTGTTATATGAAAAAAATACTAGGGAAAAACGTGCACAGACTTGAGGAAAATCAATTAAATGTACTATTAACAATTACCGAAAATCCATGTATCGACAACGACCCATTTCTCAACAGGTTGGTGTTGAACGACGTACGGTACAGCGGATATTGAAGTCTCAAAAATGCACCCTATCACATTCAACTACTTCAAGAGTTGGTTCCTGAAGATTATCAAAGACGTCTGAATTTTGTCAATATCCAGAATGTTCATTGGATTTTTTGACAGATCCCCAGATCTTACTAAAATGGACTTTAGCATATGTACGTCAAAGACAGGTTTATAAAATACCGCCTACAACAAAGACACATGAAGATTAGATTAGAAACTGTTTTCAAAACATTAGTGTTGAAATGTTGAAATTTAAGTAGCGAATTTGGGAGACGTTGTAACGGTATAAACGGGTGGTAGAACGGGATTACAGATAAAATTCGCCTTTTTGCTCCGGCTAGCCAGCGTATGGGTGTAGGTCAGATGTTGAAAAATTTTGCACATCCAGAATAGTAAATCGTACGTAAGTCAAAATAGGGGATGAAAACGTAATCAGTTCGGTTTGGGCGCCAGAATGTTTGGTAGTCAAAATAAGGGATGTCGTGCCAACATTACGAGTACATAGCGTGTCTAAACATACAAAAGACATACGCTTACCTATCCGCAATCAATCCCAGGTGTGCTGGACAGCAACTCAGCAAACCACCTGAAATAGGGCTTCAAATAAATACGCTTGTCAAATAAAAGCGTGATAAACACTCAATAAAGTTACGTTACTACACCTCAGTGTAAATAATTAGGCATTCAATAAAAATCCAAAACAAAACAAAAGAAAACAAGCTATAGAATGCACTCTAAAGGAATTAATACTCAACTAAAAATCAAATAAAACACTAAATATTATTAACGCTATTACTCAATAATAAAAAAAAACTGTCACTTCGTTACGTTAAAATTTTACGCTTCTAAATTACTTGCAATTTGCAAAAAAACTTTTATGCAACACAAAAGGGTTTTCACAGAATTAAAACACATTTATAAAACCTAACAAAGCTATAATAAAATAATAAAAAAAGGATAAATATAAACATACGATAATGCGTATAAACAAAAAAAATACAAAAGCTTAAAAGGCAACAGAATGTCTGGCCAGGAATCTGCGTAACGCCGTTCTATATTGCTTAACTATAGATATATTGTGGATTATTTACCCACACTACGATAGGGTCAATTGCCCTTTACTACTAAAAATAAAAAAAGTGTGAAGGCGGAGCGTCAGAACTATAATGAATTACAATAACTAAATCTAAAACAACAACTTAATTTAACAAAAAATACGACACCGCTTTCAAACCTTCGTTAACACAAAAAAATAGTTCGAAACACACAAAAATCTTGAAAATATTCAATAAAAAAAAACACAATATTATATTACCTTAAGGTCTAGAATTACACCTCTCCTGTGTTACAACAAATGAAAGCGAACCAAGTGATCGGTTACTGCTATAACGGAAATGAAATCTCCCTGCTCTGACAAATGATGAATGAAATATTGACTATTGTCCTTTTGTACACAAACAACTCCTTGATTGAATCGCGTTAAAATGTTACTGCATTAATTAAAAACTTCTTTTAAAATATTAATTTGTGCGCTCAACTGACTTGTTAACTGTTATCTTTTAAATAGTTTTATTTACACTAACAATCCAAAAGGTTAATAACTTGATTTAAATAACTATAATTTTAATATACTGCGAAAGTTTCTGTATACTCCAACACGCTTTGTACGGCAAATAAGTGGCACTTCAAGAACGTTAATGTTAAAAACAAAATCCGCAGAAGCGATATAAACCAAAAAGGTCACTGAAGCACTAATATAACACGACGATGATCTCTAGGTAACTTTACGTAAGATCGAAATCGGCACTAGGTATAATCCTTTGGTGACTGAACAGTTTAATTAAAATCCCTTTACAGGTCTTCTTCAGAAGTAGCTAACTACCCTTACTACACAAAAAATTCGTTCGTTAAACCCCGAAAGGTCCAATACATCAACGTTCTAAACCACCCCTTAAAGCGTAACAACAAACGTCACCGTAATACTACCCGGGAGCGCGATCAGTTTCAGAATCATCCAAATTATTAACAAAATTCCATCTTGAATTTTGAATCCTACCACTCAAAAAAAATCTTATCTAATTTAGTTCCACCAATTAAAAAACCGAAGGAGAAGATAAGGTACCCCAACACATAAACTTCGTTTCCAACCGTAAGGGCTCGATAGTTTTCAAAAGTTTAACGTCAGCAGACTTAACGTGCAAAATATCTCTATGTTTTCATTAAAGTACGAACAATTAGTCCCACATTCAACCTCCACGATTCAAAACCAACATACTCCATATTAATCTGAACCACTATAACTACTCGTCTTCCTGTCGCCAGCGTGACATCATATACACATAAATCTACACTCTTTCTTTAAATTTTAAGAAAATCAAACGAAATAAACGTTATTTACACTTATATACAACTATATACAAATAAACGTTACTAAACGGGGAATAATAAGGAAAACAATCTAAATTACGGAATAATAATTCACAAACAAAACAAACTCGCCACACACACACCATCCCTAAAGGTCGCAACACACGTAACACAAATTTATCTATAAAACTCAATTTGACAACAAAAAAAAATATATATATATATATATATATATATATATATATATATACGGAATCTAACTAAGTGAATAGAATTACAAACAAAATTACCCACTACGTATACAGGGTG
The DNA here is from genome assembly GCA_036346205.1 of Vesta saturnalis. Classification (NCBI taxonomy): domain Eukaryota; kingdom Metazoa; phylum Arthropoda; class Insecta; order Coleoptera; family Lampyridae; genus Vesta; species Vesta saturnalis. The sequence continues at coordinate 3,495,073 of JARFJB010000047.1, forward strand.
TTCAAAATACCCTGACAACGTATGGCATTGTATATTCAAGAAAGAGGCGGACATTTCGAACAACTTATTAAGTAGTACGTATTTGACGTGCTTCTAGAACGTTTATCTGTATAGTTAGTTACAGGTTTAGTTACATTAGAGGCGTTAAGTTTATGATTAGGATTAGGACATAATTTGTTGAATCAAAAAAATATTGTCTTTACTTTAAGTTCGTTTAATAAAATAATTATTAATATGCGGTTCAATAAATTGTAATATTTCGATCTGTAGTGCTCGATTTTTTTTGTTTCGCCGCGCCCCGCCGTCACGGCCAACTAACAACAAAACTTGAAAGCCGTATAGCCTTTTTACAATAAAAAAATGTTAAATTGTCATTATTTCAAAACTACAATTTTTGGAATATAAACTCTTATACAAAGTCACCCTTATTTCTAATGCTAAATAAGATAGAATTAAAAAATAGGGGTTTCATTAAAAAATGACTTTATAGGTTTTTGAATCTACTTTTTATTGTCCATTTTTGATCACCCTGTATGAATGTATTACAAAAATAACAATACAGCCCATTAGAGTAGGTCCCCATTTCCAAGGAAACCAACCATAACTAATTGATAAAGGCCTCGTTTAGAAAAGGTTTCCACCTGTTTTGGCCCGCAAACGTCATTTTTTGACAAAAAATTTGAAATTTGTCAAAAACGGTTAGACTTAGGTATCGGACATTATACATAAAATGTGTCTAAAATTGTATGTAGAATCTAAATATGTAATAATATATAGGACTTTCCATTAAAAAAAAAATTAAAATTACTTCTAAGCATTTATGATCTACCCTGCATAATTAAAAATATTTTTGGAATATGCACCAGAACATATCTTACAACTTTTGTATTTAATTTTTTTTTGTATCTCTTTAAATAAAGGAGATATAGGACTTTGCCACACTAATGCGCCACCCTGTATCTATATGTACGTTGAAAGTTAAAAATAGATATCTCACTTATCTTTCAAGATAGGCGAGCGAACTATGCACTGTTTCATATCATTTTAAAGCTTTCAAATAAAGTAAGAGTATGTGTATGTTATACCAGTAATACGAGGAATGTTTTCAATTTCCTGAAAACCTGGAGGTAGTGTTTTCATCAGGATAATATCATTTCATTAGCGCAAATGAACAAAGTTTATTTCCAAAATCCCAAGTTTGTAATCAAAACAGTTAGAAAGTTATAACAATATCAATATTAAATGTTTGAAAATTCATATTTCCTATACTAGTAGCTTTGCCTAAAAAATATAAAAAAATGCTTGGAAATAATTTTGAATGAATCAATTTCGAATAATTGATTAAATCCTGAATATACCTTTGACATAGATCATTCGACTCGGTATCAACAGAAGATGAATTGACCCAAGTTTTAGTTCTCAAGCTCGCAGCTAGAGGGCTCAATGGCAAAATACCAGTTATTCAGTGCTTTAACGATTTCTCGAGCTAGAGTCGACATTTTTCGATGGGGTATACGACATTCAATTGGTCTCAGAAGCGCGCATTAAAATTCTCCCCTTGACCATTTTGCGCGATATATCACCGTAATATAACCCAGATTTCTGTTACTTACGTTTTCACACAGGTTTTTCAACATTTACGACTGACAGACCATTAAATATGTTGATATTATTAATCATATATGACATTCCAGCATGCTTGTTGAGCTTTTTCACTAATTACAATAATTAGAGTGAATGCAAGCTCATGAAATAATGCGGTGAACATTTAATTCATTTTTCCCGTTGTATGATGAAGTCCGAAGACGTTTATGCTCATTCCAGATTGTGGAGAACCAACATAAACTATCATAAATTGACATAGTTTGACACAGTTTATTGTAGTTTGCCATAATTTATTATGGCTTTCAAAATTTTTCTCAGAATTCTTCACTTTATCAATACCATGGTTATGTTTGGTACAGTGTGGAAAGTGTAAATTAAATTGGGCCGGTTCGCATTTTGGCCAAAAGGGCACTTTTTAGGAGTGGAAGGGCAAGTGGCGCAATATAGGACATTTTTTATGTTATTAATTACATTTGTTTTGTTTATAGCACAATCATGTTGAAATAATGATTGAGTAAAGATTGCTATTTGGTGTATACAACAATTTTGTGAATGTTGAATGATCGAGATTTGTATATAGGATTTTTAAATTTAATTTAATTTGTAAAACGCATGAGATTATCTTTGTTTAAAACGTGCGTAACCCAGTCATTGTGCTATAAACAAAACAACTGTAACAACACACCAAATTGTAATTGTCTGAAGAAGCTTACCAAGTGGTTAGCGAAACGTTACAGAAATATATGTAAACTGACACTGACACTTTCTTAAAAGACGACCACCTCGTGGTGGAAAAAAATTTCTTATACATAAATACAACATTTCAGTTAATGTTAATCGAGTAATTTCCACACCACTAGTTTATCAGATTAGTAGCTTTCCTCTTTACGTACGACACTGTTTCTATCAGTATCAGCATAGTTGCCTTTTGCAAACCAAGAACGGACATAACGTGAGGGCTTAAATAGACAGTCGTGGTCCATTTAGCAAGATGAACATAAGGTTAGACACTCTTTCGATTCCTAGTGAAGATCTTAAGTCCGTAATTAAGTTCATTGCGCTGAAAGCTCGTTCGCATTCAGCACTTGATATTGGAATGTACTTGATACACATCTGCAAGTCATTCAGTTCAGGACCGATCACTTTCCCTTTGCGTTGCTTGTATCTACGGAAGCTCCTCACAATAGTTTCGTTATTCAGTTGGAAACGGTCACAAGGGCAACAACTTCCTTCTCTCCATAAAGAACAATGATGTTATTGTCCCAGTAAATAGGAAACAGCACTTTTATTTGTTCCACAAGCAGTTCATAGGCACTTTCATCTACTTGTGAATCAATAGCACTACGACCTGCATGTGAAGATCTCACGGTAAACATTCTTTTTTTTTAGATTGTTTTGTACACTTCGATAGAATTGAGCGCGGGGTATCACAGTTGTAGCACCTCTGTTTCGACCACCACTCTCATGCAAAGTCACTCCTGCAAATTTCGATATCTCAGCAGCCTTCAAAGCTTCAGTTTCGAAACGTCCAGGTTCGTCCACTCTCGCCTCGAAAACAGAGATTTGAATATTAATACTATGATGTGCTTCAATGATCGAAATGTCACGTTTTTGCCGTTCGAGGGATAATTCACTCAGTTCTCATAAAACATCGTACATAAGGCCCAAGTTCTTGACGAATTCAACCTAGCTGAGAAGACGTGCACAACCAACATATACGTTTCGTCTGATTCGGATTTCTATAAGAAAATTATATTGTTCGAATAACTTCATATAAACAACACCAGTGGCGAAACTACAAAATTTTTCTGGGGGAGCCAGGCCCTACGGGCTCTTTTTGGGGAGGGGTGCGTATAAAAATTTTGTTGGGGTGTACACGCCACTTTTTTATAGATGCACGCTTGAAAACTACGTCAATCTTGTTTTCACTCTCAATTTTAAACAGTTTTGGTTTTCATCATCATGGTTTGTCATATACCTACTTTAAGTAAAAGACTTTCTTGTTTTCACATTTTATTTAGGAAATATAACATATAAGTATGAATAAAAAAAACTTCAAACTAATTTTAGTTTTCTATCTGTTTTTATAAAAACAGAGAGAACTTGTTCAGCCGACAATTTCTTATTAACTAAAGCGTTTTCGATACAGAGAAGTGATAAACTTGACAATCTATCTTGTACCATTGTGGTTCTCAGCCATGTTTTTATCCGCCTCATAGCGGAGAAACTTCTTTCGCAACCAGCTGAACTGATTGGAAGGCCTACAGCAATTTGTAGTAATTTGTAAAGATTTGGAGTTCACTTGAACTTTTAGATTTTCCAACGTGATTTCAGGATTTTTATTTTTGAATAAATTTCGTATCACTAAAACTTCAGCTTGAAATGTTGAGATTTCGATATTGAAGGCCCTCTGATAATTGGCGACGAACTCAAATGCTTGATCCAAATCTAGCTTCATAAAGGAATCAATCGATCTTGCAAGGGGTAGATTTTCAAATCGTTTTTTCATATTGCCAATCACGTTGTCCGTGACTTGGTAGTAAATGTTGACTTTCCAGTATCCGGGAGCTGTAGTTCCTGCAGGTATGTCGATCAGATATGATTTACCCAAGGTTGAGTCAGATAGATATTCATTAAGCCTTTGTGGTTGCTTCCTTTTTTTTGAAATCCTTAAAGGCTCCAAACAAATGTCTTGTTCTCCTGAGAATTCTTCTATTCCACTCCACAGGTACTCAAATTTGTTCCTCTTCTCTTCAAAGCTACTTATAGTGTTATCTATGATATCACTAGCCTGACCTAGTGTGTCATCTTTTCTCTGAAAATATTTACTCAGTACATTTGCGACCATTAACACTGAATGGAAGACGAACAAACAAACGATAAATTGTGGCTTTATCATTGATGCCTGTATTCCAAGTGCTTCTACAGAATTTTTGTCTCACCCTTGTTCAATTTCCTCATCCAGAGCATTTCGAATTGCTTGGAAATTTTTCAAAAGGGATTTGCAATTTTCATATCGACAACTCCACCTGGTACTGCTAAGACTTCCCATTTCGCCCCACGACTTTATACCTAGAGCATCACGGGCGTTTATGAGATGAGAGTGATGACCGGGTTGAGAAAAGTAAAATTACCTTAGTCCTTGTTTGTGGCAGTTGGCCTTGGCAGTGGCTATTTGTTTGCTTTGATGTTTTATTTCACACAGCACTGTGCTGTCAGCACAGAAGACTCAGAACATGGAACACCGAACACAGGTTATATTGGCACTTGGCTCATAATAATAATAATAATATTACATAAAACATTAAACATAACTATAACAAGTACTAACCCCATGAATTCATCGTGCGTTGCAGCGTTGCTTATATAGGTACCGATGACGCAAGCAACCCTTCTCGGATCTTCTAGAAGTTCGATGACTAATAATTTACGTAAGCTGCTGTCTGCGTCTGTCGAGGCATCGTAATTATGATTCATACATCTAGATTTTTCGGAATAATGAGTCACCATTTCCGGTATGTTACACTATTTTTAAGTTATCTTTTAGAATGTTAATGTAAACTGTATGTAAACTAATCTAATCTACTAATCTTTGCGGCGTCTTTATGCTTGCTGGGTTTACTACATCGTGCTATTGTTTATGCATCAACACTCAACGCATATCAGTATCATGAACCAAAACAATTCCAAGAGCAGCACAGTCACAGTCAGCAGTCTACCGCCTCCGCGCCGCTTAGCTAAACAAATATTATTTCACCGATACAACTTATGCTCGAGTGACGAATATTCTAATGTCCTTACATAATAAATAATAATTAATAATTGTACTTATCACTATGTCACTATTACTACTCGTTTGTTTATCGCAATGGTTTAAGATTTAACGAATTAAGTTGTTAGATGGAATTTAAGATAAGAATGAAAAATGGAGAAGTGCTCCGTTTTTCTGGGGTGTGTCACGGCTTGCCTGGGGTGTGCCTTGTGGATTGATATTACACGAGGAAAACTCAGCTTTAAAAGCTCATTTTAATCGTTTGCATTATTTGAGTCCTTACATTTCAGAATGAATGTTGGATCTTCTTTTGAGGAATCAGTCTTTAATTCGGATGATTGTGGAGTTAATGATCCAGAATTACTGGATTTATAAGAACAAGATGGAGTACCATGATATTCTGGTAATTGATTGTTTATTGTTGCCGTCTCTGGGATTAAAATTTTTTGGATCTTTTTCTTACAACAATCGCGTACAACATTTCCAAAGGATTTACTGGGATACAAAACTTGAGCCCTCAATAAATTTCCATGCTTCTCGATGACCCATATTTTTTCCACAATCAACTTATTGAAAGTACTTTTTTGACAGCCAGCACACTTCTTGTTATTTTGCCGAATCGGACCAACAGCTGACATGGCGAAAGAACAGCGGAATCAGTGCAGACCGAAATATCAATAGATTCACAATTACATATAATCAATTTATTGTTACATGTGATTTTTCACGAACTTTTTACTTCTTCAAACGTGCAATATGGTGATTAAATATTCATATTATGCTTGTATCGTTAGTTTAAAATTATATTACGATTTTCCATCAAATAAAACATTTAATTTGAGAAATGGAAAGTCCATAAGACATTTTGGGCGTTGATAGCCACACGACAAAATCCCTCTTATTAAGAGCCTTCGGGCAGATGCGGAACTAAGAGGAATGTGAAAAACTGGTATTTCAAACGTTTCGAAGCAAACATTAAAAAAAAACACTTTTCCCGAGGTTCTCCTGATAATAATTTACCTCCACCTTCAACGAGAAGTTATTTGGAGTTTTTCTGGCAGAAAAATCTTATTATCACCGAGTTTTCACAAATAATAAGATTATTCCGGAAGGAAAACTCAGGAGAATCTCGGAAAGAGCGACTATTTTGTTTTTTGCCTTGAACCATCTCCCGTATCATTTTTCAACTTTTTTCGAAGAGATGGAGTCACCTAGGTTACGCATCATTCCGACAGGCTCTTAAGTAGTATCTGCTCCACCTGGGATGCTTACGTATGAAATGTTAAGTATGTATTCAGATTGGGAAAACTATGCCAAATTGTGACAGCTAAGGGTAAGCACAATTATACAGAACCATAATGAACTGAGGAAAACTCAGAATAAAAATTAGAAAATTGTGGAAAACCATGGAAAATAATGAGAAACTATCACAAATTGTGGGCACTATTGAATACCATGGGAAATTAGTACAATCTATAATAGTCGTATCCAGTAAAAAATGATAGTTTACGGTCAGTATACCACACATAACCATGGTAAACTATAGTGATACTGATAAGGTGGAGTATTCTGTGAAAAATATTGAAAACCATAACAAATTATGGCAAACTGCAATAAACTATGACAAACTATGTCCATTTATGATAGTTTATGGTGGTTCTCCACGATCTGGAATAAGCATAAACGTCTTCGGACTTCATACAACGGTAAAAATGTATAAAATGTTTACCGCATTATTTTATAAGCTTGCATTCACCCTAATTGTTGTAATTAGTAAAAAATCTCACCAAGCATCTTGGAATGTCATATACTGGGTGTCCAGAAAGGTGTGGTCAAAACTGCTAGGACGTATAGAGGGGCTCAAAATGACCCTAGTCATCATTTGAATTTTTTCTTATCTGTCTTCGTGATGGAGTTATCGGCCTTCAAAGTCAGAAGTTAAAAATGTAATTTCAAGAATTTTTAAACCGCTTCTTTCATTACCATGAAATTTAGACACCCTAACTACCTCATAGAAAGGCATTTTTTGACTCTTAACTGGAATGCATTGTACCTTTATTGTACAGGTAAAGCCAAAATTAAGATTCTAAATTAACACAATTTTTGGCAGTATTGACAATTTTGGAATTTTACTATAGTAGTTTCATGCCCCTATCATTTAGCAACAAAAAAGATACTCTTGTGCGAAATCGATATCTCTTACCGTTTTCGAGGAAAATGAATTTTAGTCAATCCATGTAAATTGCGAATTAAGTCAAACAAAAAAATGAACTATCATATCTGTACTACAGTTTTAGCGGTATTAATTTTTTTTAGTTTTTATTAACCGATTTACATCAACAATCAACAATGACAGTCATATCCATAACAACAGAGAAACGTCACCTACAAAGTGTTTACAAATTGTTTTTTTATTTAGAATTTACGTTTTAAATAAAATAGTATTTTCGAAACAATTCGAAACTTAATTTTGACTTTACCTGTACAATAAAGGTACAATGAATTCCAGTTAAGTATCAAAAAATGCCTTTCTATGAGATAGTTAGGGTGTCTAAATTTCATAGTAATGAAAGAAGCGGTTTAAAAATTATCATTGAAATTCAATTTTTAACATCTGACTTTGAAGGCCTATAACTACATAACGAAGACAGATAGGAAAAAAATTCAAATGAAGACTAGGGTTATTTTGAGCCCTTCTATACGTCCTAGCAGTTTTGACCACACCTTTCTGGACACCCTGTATAATTAATAATATCAAGATATTTAATGGTTTAAAGGTAAGTAACAGAAATCTGGGTTATATTACGGTGATATATCGCGTAAAATGGTCAAGGGAACGATTTATTTTTTTTAGCCCTTTTATACCACTTAAAATAATTTTTGCGATACACCATCAAACAGAACATTAAAACAGCTCCACCTCCATAACACGTGGGCGATACAGGGCTCGAAAAATTTGAAATTGGCGCCAAAAATCAGTTTTAGGCTCCAAAAATGAGAAAAATAATTGGTTGATGCGCGCTTCTGAGACCAATCGAATTCCGCAAACCCCATCGGAAAATATCGACTCAACCTCGAGAAATCGTGAAAATACTGAAAAACCGATTTTTGGCCATTGCGCCCTCTAGAGGCGACCTTGCGAACGAGAACTTGGCTCAATTAATCTACAGTTGTTACCGAGTAGAATGATCTATGTTAAAGGTATATTCTGGAAGGGGGACTTTTCACATACTTATCCAGCTGTGCCCTTTGTACCATGATTTATTACGTAAAGAAATCTCTTTAAAGAACCTTTATTTAACTACGCATATCTATTCCCAATTCTTTTATATCTTGAACGGTATCGGATATATACATATATATATATATATATATATATATATATATATATATATATATATATATATATAAACTGACGAACCAGTTTATTTTCAGGAGTTATATTACGATCTGGATCTAACAATGTGGAATCAGAAGGAGGTGGTGGACCTAAAAGGTCACCAAATAAGATATATTCTCGTCCAAACAACGCGTAGTAAGGAGAACAGCCAATCACCTCATGTTTTGCAGAACGGATAGCACAACCAATCTTAGCTAAGTTTACATCCCATTCAAGTTGATTCTGAATGGTGTAGGAAGATATTAGGGTTTTTAAAACTCTCTTAATTCTCTGCGCAGGATTCGCTCTAGGGTGGTATTTGACGTTAAAGAGAATAGTGGTTCGATAATCGGAGCATAATTTCGTGAATTCTTTACTACGAAACTGCACACCATTATCACTAATGATATACTGTGGAGTACCGAACATAAGAAAAATATTGTCTTCCACGACTTGACACACTGCAGAAGCGGTAGCATAACGTAAGGGAAAGAAACAAGCAAATTTAGTAAAGCAATCAGCCACAACTAACACAAAAGCATGTCCTTTGGAGGATCTAGGAAGAGGACCGACGATATCCAGACATAAAATTTGCCAAGGTTTAGTAGGTTTGGCTCTTGGTGCTAGAAAACCAGGTGGAGCAGATTGTTCAACTTTATATGCAGACCAGATAGCACACTGCCGAATATAGCGAATGACATCAGCACGGAGTGCAGGCCAGTAATAATGCACAGCAATCCTAACAACGGTTTTAGTAACTCCAAAGCGACCAGAAGTTGGAACATCGCGGTTTTCCGAGATAATGCGTTTGCGCTGTTCTTCAGGAACGACTATTTTCCAATTAGCCGAAGAAGAATCAGAAGAAGACAATTTGGAACGTTTATAAAGTAAACCGTCCTTTACAAACCAAGAAGGAAATTTTCGATGAAATTCAGAGATACGAGAAATTGTTTTCAGATACCATCATTTCAACTCAAAACTTGCTCCTAAATTTACTGGGCTTTTCTTAATTAAAAAAGTACTCTCTTTTTGGGCTTACGAATTGAAAGATCACTCTGGAAAATCTTTAGGGGTTTATCACGTCAAGGATCTGAAGCCACATACACCGGCTGATAACTCGGACTCCGATTCTTGCGTCCAATTAGCGACATCGTACCTCTATCCTCTTCCCGATACTTCCCTTCGGTATCCTAGACGTCGCAAACAATAAAAACTTCACGTTTAAACGTTTCCTTCTTGCTCTGCTGGTTGACGGCGGCTATCTCTTTTGCTTACTTTCTCTCTGTTTTGGGCAGCTGGTTGGGTATAGCAGGGAGGCCATTCCTCTTTGTCATCCGTGACTTTACATCCGGTCCCTTCTCTCCTCCAGTCTGCGTTTCTTCAGGGGTCTTTCCTTCTAATTTCCTCAGGGGGATCTTTGGAGACTTGCCCTTTTCATTTCACTTTCCTATCTGCTGTCTTTGATCTAAATCTACTCTAGCTTCCTACTTCACTTTACTGGAGGAATGCTTGTATGAATGGACCTAAGAGGAACGAGTTGGGTTCGCCTTCCCCGTGTTAGCTTCAGCGACCACGGGATCCCGGGAATCAGAGTCAATGGGGAAAATTTTCGCCACAAATGGGACTTCCTCTTTCTGTTCTTCTGGGGTTTGGTTTTTAGGCTGCCGGCCCTTAAGTTCGTTTGAGGGTGGGATACTTTTCCTTCTGGTTGGGTTTCATTTCTTTCTTCCTTTTCTACTATTCTTTGGTTTTCTGTAGGGTTTGCATATACCATACGATTACTTGCTTGCTAGAGTGAATGGGACGAAGACAACCACTCTCCAGAAATCACCTCATCCTTATCCGCTTTATCTCCCTAACTGTAGGAATACACCTTTTTTGTTCTCTCCTGTTTTTTGTTTGTTTTGTTGGAAGTACTATCGCTTCACGATGTGCTCTCCTTTTATATTTGTTTTTTTCTCTTTATTTTTCCTGGTACCGGCCGAATGCCGAAGGGCTCACGTGGGAGTTTGGAGTCAGGTTGTTCTTTCGTGGGTTGCTTGAGTGGTGTGCTTAGTTGGTTGGGTTTTCTGGGTTTTTACTTGTATGTATATTCGGGGTTGGGCGTGGAACCGGGGTTGGGATTAACTGGATTTTGTGACTTTTTGTCCTGAATTTATACTCGAACTTCTTTCTCTTCCTTTACTTTTTTTTATTGTTTTCTTTCCTGCATTACCTGTGTCTGTGTGATTCCTCTACCCAGATCTCCATCTTGCGGGGGGGATGCGTAACGTGCAAAATCAATATAGGATCGATTGAGTAATTTTGTCTGATTACTGTTTCTTAAACATTTAGTAATGTACTTTAAGCTTACTAGTATCTATTTTCTGCACTATAGTGAGCTAAAATTTCTGTGTTTATGGCATTTACTAATGAGTATAATGGATTAAATGATATACAAATTATTCCTGTACTGTAGTTAATTTCTACTGCACATATTATGCTCTTTTATGACGTACGTTTCTACATTATACGAAAATTATTTCTCTCTCGTATCTACTTCTGTATTTTTTCTATTTAGTGGATGTTAAACATCATTTTTATGGAAAATTTTTTACAACATAATATCGCTTTGTTGTATAAAAGTGATATAATCGCTATTTAAGGCGGATGTGATAGAAATATTTCACTACACCTACACATTTTGGTAAGCCGTATTAGATCTTGTTAACCTCGTTATAGTTAAAACTTCTCTTTTAGGTTCCACACACAAAAGAATTTCACATTACTTCTTCAAAGAAATAAGTGTAACAAATTGTTTAAGACATTTAAACTACCGCTCGTATTCGATCTTAGAGGTAACACCTTATCACTGAATAAACATCGTTTTCATTACTTACCTTCGTTTTAGCAACTAGCTTGGGTTTCTATAAACCTACGTTTCCATATATTTAAGTTTCAATCTATTGAAGTGTCCAAATAACTTTACCGTTACGATTACATCCAAGCTCATGTTTACATTTGGTTGTCTTGATTGATGTAACAAGAGTATCCGTTCTGTGTCTCTTTGGCTTATTGTTTGGATTATGTTGCTGATAAACAGCGATCAGCTGTGGCCCACATACTGGGCACTATCTGCTCGTTGCTTGGCTGCTTTGAAAAACGTATAAGCATTCGCAACCACAGGTCAGGTCCTTTCTTTTTATTGCATTGAAGATCGTAAAAGATAAACATAGATGCTTTACCATCTCCGGTGTCACTTCGAGTCTTGTTAACGGATATATAGCAAAGATGTCCAATAGGGTTTTGGTCATTACACGTAGAACAATTGCTGTACCCGCATCTATGTTTACCCTTTACTTCAATTGTTTTCAGACACTTTAAACATCTATGTAATTTTTTACATAGGTCAGCGTTCTTGTGGTTTCTAAGACATTCCTCCCCATAAAAATCTCTCTTGCAATCATCGTAAACAATTTTCGGAATTTGAACGAAGAACACTGATGCAGACATTTCACGTGCCGTTTTTTGTTATTACAACTTTTTCTGCACTGTTCGCAGTAATAACTGCAGGTAAACGCTGAAGTTAAGCTGGTAATTACGTTATAGTGTTCGTCTTCTAGTATTAAATTTAAAACTACTCTACCCGGTTTCCTAGGCCCTCAAAGTAAACCGAATCACCTATTCGCGGATTATAGACTAAAGTGGTATATGAAGTTAAACGATTTTGAAATGCTTGAATGTGCTCGTAACTACCGCCCTGACTAAGGTCTACAAATCTGCATAGCTCGCGCTTTAAGTAAAGGATAACCCATCGCCATGCTACTGCGCATTGTATCGTTATCTCTAAACGCTATTGCTAAGACTAGGGCACGAGCTAAACAATTGTTTTCATTCATTGCTGCCGGTACAACAATAATACCTTGTTTTTTAGCCTTAAAGATTCTTCAAACTTTAGACCAATCATGTTTCTGCGCCCATAGCTAACAGGTACAGCCACTCTATCAACGTTTAAAACTAGCAAGCCGCTTGAAAGAAGCTAGCATTGTTCTGCATTACCTTTTCCAATAGTGACATTATCACCCTCACCGACAACTGGTCAACTCTTCTACACGATCTGACGGAGCAACATCCTTCACAATATATGCATACACTTCCTCGAATGCACTCTGCAAAAATAAGTCTTAGATAAATAACGTATGGAAGCAGTATATTTTTACCTGCAGCCTTGTTAAGGGATTATCCTTGCACGTCTCGTCATTAAAGGTAAATCTCAGCGATTTACATGTAGTGTTAAATTTTTTATGAATTTAGTGTTTGATTCCCCTATTATATTTATATGATTGAATCTCATTTGGGTAGAGGATGGTCCGGCCTCTTGTTGCTGGGTTGATAGGCCTGAGCCCGATTAGTCCTGACTCTGTAATGTACTCATTCACTAAGCGAAACAATAGAAAATTAAAAGACAGTCTCCAGCACTTCTTCATCATCATGAACAAACACCTCCTCCATATTTATTTAAAAAAAATAATTAAAACTTAAAAATAGAAGAGATATATACTTACACTCCACCAACGCGCTGTGCAGCCCCTGAAAAATCATTGTAAAGCTCTATCGAATCGATAGTGTTTCACACAACATCCTATACGTAATAATACTATAAGCGTTTTTCAGCCCCTCCTCGGATAACGCACCAGCACTGAACAACCCCAAAATTTGGTTAACGTTTAAAGATCTCATAACGTTTAGTGGTTTAACTCCGACAATGGAAACGCAACTAGCACGATCCCGAGAAGCTAACAAAAGCCCTGAAAGGACGACACCAGCAACCACCCAGTATAACCGTGCAGATGTCTGCAGGAGATGTGGAAATACCGAGCACATCAAAGAGAAGTGCAGAGGCTCTTTTAAAGCTTTCTGTTCCAGGTGTGGAAAAGAAGACATGTTATCCCGCGACTGCCCCTGTCTGCGGTCGGGAAACTTCTTGCGCCGGTAAGGAAAAACCAGGAACCTTTAATTACCCCGGCCTCGAAACCTGGAGATAAGACACCCGCACAGGAGTGGACTGCTTGGCTACAGACTGTGAAAGCCTTCAGTACCGGAAAAACAGACCGCTGGTCGCCTCGCCTCTCTGATGACAGATTATTTCTCCGGATGGTGATATTTAAAACCACCGTACACGCATTGATTGACACCGGCGCGTCAAGAACCTACATCGGAGAAAAGGTAAAGAACCTGTTGATAAATAACCAAGTATATCCATGCACGTTACACACCACCACCGTACGCCTGGCCGATAGTTCCCTTGCCGAAACCCGTGGATTACAGATCTTTCCTGCCGAATTCGAGCAGCAAACAGTGCAGCTCCCTGGATACTACATGCCCCAGTTATCTACTGAAATAGTACTCGGGTTAGATTTTCTTGAACACCTGCACGCTACGTTACACTTACACACGAAACAGCTAGAAATTACTGGCACCCGCATCCAATTGTAAGAATCCGCAAAGGGAGGAATACCTGAAATATGTCCGCTAGAGGTAGAAGAAGTAAAAGAAGCCACCTGTCCCTGGTATCAACACCTGATTCAACAAACCCGAGACCAACCTGAACAGCACCCGCGCTACAAAATAGAAGGTGGACAATTATACCGATCGTTCCCGAACCCGACGCCTGAAAAAGAAATCGGAAGTCACACCAGCTAGAAGGTATGCGTACCACAAGCTAAGCGACGTGACATCCTTAGAGAATGTCATGATGCAGCGACTGCAGGACACCTAGGGATTACCAAGACCCTTTGCCGTATTTATATAAATTACTACTGGCCCAACATAAAACGGGATGTAATAAAATACGTCAAGTCATGCCGAAGTTGTCAGACCTATAAAGGATCTACGCAGAAACCGCAAGGAGAGATATACTTTTCACAACCACCCTTGGAGTAATGTTAGCACGGATCTCATCGGACCGTTGCCCCGAAGTAAGAAGGGACATAACTTCATACTAGTTTTCCAGGACCGGCTAACCAAGTGGGTTGAAACGCTACCAGTCCCCCTGTTATTCAAGCGTTACGAGAATACGTCATATATCGTTTTGACTGTCCCTGCAATTTAATCTCTGATAACGGACCCCAATACACCAGCAAAATATTCCGCGCGTTCCTACAAGAGCACGGAATTAACCATAGACTGACACCGCCGTACTCGCCGCATGCGAACCCAGTAGAAAGAACTAATAAAGTGATCGGGACGATGGTCGCGCAGTTTACGACCAACAACCAGAAAGAATGGGATATACACCTTCCGGAAATCGCGTTCGCTATAAACTCGGTACGACATGGAGGAACAGGATTCTCGCCAGCGCTACTTAATTTAGGTAGGGAACTTGAACCCCCCGGCGCTTGGTCAACGATGAAACAGCCGCCGCCAACCGGTACACCAGTAACCGCCGCCGAGCAAGAGAGACCTATGAGCCACCTGAAGGACCTGCAGGAATTGGCCCGGGACGCGTTATCGAAGAACTTCGAAATTCAACGTCAACATTACAATCTCCGGCATAGAGCCTACCGCCCCCAGGAAAGGAGATCTCGTGTATCGAAGAACCCGCCATCTCTCCAGTAATGCTAAACAATTTACCGCGAAATTAGCGAAAAAATATGACGGACCCTACCTCATATATAAAATAAAATCGCCCGTGATTGTAGAACTCCGAGAACCAGGCAGTGGGAAAAGCGCGGGAGAAGCGCATGTTAAGGATTTGAAGAACGCGTCTGACATCACTCATCAGGAGAATCGTTCAACCAATGAGAAAGAAGAAAAATTAACGGTCATCGATAAGCCGCGCTTTATAAATCATATAAAAGCCACAAGAAAAAAAGACGCGACAAATGTCTTACATAATGGCACCCGTCAAACCTGCGCATCCCCGGAAAAGACGAAACCAACACCGTATTGCCCCGTGGCAACCACAGAACTACCGCCAGCCTGGAACAGAAGACCTACCCGCCGCCTTCCTGACCAGAGATCGGTCACCACCACCTGCACCGCGAACACCGTCACCGGGACCCAGTGTGATGGAATACGAGTGGAAATTCTCACCGCCCCGCGTCCATCCAGACGGCCGCCCCCGAACGCCCGATACGCCGACGCACCTCCGAAAAGTAGAGGAAGTGACCGGAGGTATATCAAGTATCGACCTCACAGCCAGAGGACCACCTATTCTAATGCCGCCCCCTGCCCCACCGTCACCGTACACCCTGACAAGGCGTCAACGTAGAGATCGACGTCGCATCTCTATCCTTTTGCCCGATGGCACCAGGACAAAGGTGAAACGGGTCGACCTCGAACCAGGGGAAGAAGGAGTGGTATGTAAAGATCCAGCTTAACTTTACTAAAATTTATGTAATTAATTTTTTTAATTGCCCTACAGTAATTAAGATAGGTGCAGTTGTTTAAAATTAAAACCCATTATAAAAGATTGCGCAATATTGCACTATACATAATTAATTTCTATCCCCTCCGACGTAGATGTTAAAAAGCATAAAATGCTATTACGTCCGAGAACCCTCAGCCAATCACAGCCAGAGGGCCCCTGCATAGAAGCCGGATCCACCCACCGCGAATCAGTTATAAAAACCGCGGCGCTACCGGAAGAAGACAACTTCCCGTTGCTTCGCTTCGCGACTACTTTTCTGTTGCTTCGTTTCGCGACTATTTTTCTGTAACTTGCTTCGCGATCACCTGCCGCTACTTGTTACTTCGCGACTCCGCTGTCCTGATACGCTCGCGTCTTCAGCAGCCAGAACCGAGACCTAGAACGCGCGCCTGCCGTAGTTAGTGTCGTTGTATACGCCGTCGACCTGCCGATTACCGCATCCGTTTATCCTGAATCATCGTGCATTTCTAGTAGCGTTACTTCGCCGCCGTCACCAGTCAATTGGATTTGTACAACCAAACTGCTGGTTGAGTTACGCTAGGGTTAACAGCACGTAAGTTTTATTGCACCACGTTTCTAAAACATTACATCAGACACCTAGAGAAACGACGGACTGCAGAGCCTGAAGTGATCTAACCGTTCCAGTACACACACACACACACTAGAAGTATACGCCGGGCTGTATAGCCTGAAGTTACCTTCTGCAACCAGTACACACACTAGAAGTAGACGACAGGCTGTAAAGACTGAAGTTACCTTCTGCAACCAGTACACACACTAGAAGTAGACGACAGGCTGTAAAGACTGAAGTGGCCTTCGACACACATACACACAAACCAGGACGTTGCTACTTCGGGCTAACGCCCAGAAGGCATCTTCCATTTATTCCAGCGTAAAGAAGGGTATTCGCTCAAATTCTAACGCTCCCCCAGGTAGAACCCTTGATATAGCAGCCGACGGGCTTGGACCCAGAATTTTAGCAAGGGCTCTCCATTAACCAGATGTTAAAATACATTACACATACAATACACCGACCTGATCTTGACGAGAATAGCAATACAAACAAGCGACGCCTTGACCTAGAGGTAATCTCAATACCAGAAGCCGCATTCGTAGAGATCACCCGCGTGATCCTCCAGATATAAAGACGAACCCGTGATGCGTCTACGTGATAAATTACAGTAAACGTACTCCTTCGTCTCGCAATCGCATTCAAATCACTTACTTGAAACACCTGCATTCCGTCGGAAACAATTCTCAGAATTGTTCAATTTATTACGCGCAGTCCTAAAAGGTCGTGTAAACTCGACTCCGATTAATTCGTTTATAACAATTAATAAAGCAGCAATCTTTAATAATTATTAACGTAAAAGATCGTGATAAACTCCGTCTTCCCTGTATTTGTTACTTAGAGTAGGTTTCGCTAATACGAAAAGGATACACGTTTAACAAAAATAGACGTTTTGCCTAATAATAAGGAATTAATACATTTATTTTCGGGCATAATTAAAGGTTAGAGATTCATTTCATTACTGTAAATACGTTCTTCATTAATTAGAAAATCCTGAGATTAGCTTGTTTAGTTAGGTTAAATAATTAAACGCGTACGTACAATTTGCATTTAATACATGTAAATAGTAACCTGTCCTGTATAAAGCATTCCCAGTACTGAGCTCATCTAGCCAGTGTGAAAGCCAAATCACGTATAAGAATAGTCATGTGCACCAAGGTTACTTTAAATTATTGATTTTCTCGTTGACCTGCTTAAAGACACCAACGCGTTCGTTGCCCCAGCTTATCTAAAATATATAGAATTTTACATAGCGCCACCTAAACACCTATCGTGTACAGGGCAGGCCTGAGCAGTCGTAACAGACAAAATTAAATTGTCATTAGTAGGATTTTTGGGTCATAACACACCAACCATTGAACCACAATAATTTATATTTCCACAGAAACGGCTCAGGATCCAGTGAGAACCACTACCGTCCACAGGGACCTGCCAAACGGGCGCTGCTAACCAGGACATCCCGAGGAACACCCAATCAGATTTGTTTTGTTATACTATTGTAATTTTTCGTTATATTAATGTTATTTCCTGTAGGTTAGGTTATCTTAGATTTATAAAACAATAGGTAATATACGTTTAAAATAGTTTTGTTGTATTATTCAAAGAGTACAGTTTTGAGCGCCACGATACGAACCACCCCCGTCTTGTTAAGACAAGATCCGATTTGAGCTAGACCGAGGTAAATTAAATTGAACCCTTTTAAATTTAATTATTGTAAAGAAAGAGACGTTACACTGGTAGTTTAACACAACTCAGTTTAATTTGAACATATATTCATACCCCAAATCGGTGCTTTCGTTAAAGCTATATACAACATAATTAGTAACACAATCCTTGTAAAAACCCACTAATATGGATAGCTAATTGTAACAGTTGATAAATAATAATAAAACTAACACAATCGTTATCGATTTGTGTAGCTATACGGTTTGTGAACAAAATTTAGAAAATTCTAAATTGGAACTATGTATTTAACCAAACGTTGTAATAGTAACATACTTACCGTTCTGGATAGTGTTATACCTATAATATGATCCAAAATAAAAATCAATAACTATACAATATTCAAAACCCAAAAATATCATGCACTGTCCGACATCCAGCGTTGATCCTAGAAATCCAAGACACAACAAATGACCGAAATCAAATAAGCAATAAAGCATAGTTCTAGGAAGAGCTCTCATTAAAACAGGCGGATCAGTTTTAATTCAAACGAACAGTAAATTTTATACCTGATACAAATAACCAAAATATTTCAGTCAGATGTCTACCATAGCGTTTTTCTTTAACACCCAAATCAATTGAGGTTTAAATTTAATTAACAATACTAAAAATATGAGGCATTAATTTCCACACAGCAAACAGAAAGGGTTAGTTTGCTAGTATTTCTATAAGCATATATCAAAAGCGTAAGCTAGAACTCTTACAATTACAAGAAAAAGTGTTAAGCAAATATGTATAACCCAGTGGCTGAAAGCCGAAGTACTTATAAGAAAAAAATTTAATAGCTTCCTTATCATGATAGCGTTTGTTGACCCGCATAGTTATAGCATAGATAATTATACTAATAAGTAAAACACACAAACATGTATTAACCATTTAACATCAAGAATCTATAAAATCTATAAAATGGTGATATTAATCACCCTATATAAGCAGTTTAGTTCGTAAACGTACAAATATTAACATATATCGTGAAGCACTCTGTATAGCAACCGTTGAATTACGTAAGTGTCAAAGTTCAGATTATAAACAGATGTTTGCTTCCTAAAACAGTAGATATAGAGATATAAAAGCTGTGTAAGTACACTAGAATTTTTATGAATATGCAAAGTTATTATCCAGATAAATAGGGAAAGATTTCGGTTAGATTAGCAGCTGTAAGCAATGAGCACTTGTGTGAGTATAACTTGGTAAATTTTCACTAAAGCTTGACTAAACATTTACGGTTACAGGTGGATAACCTCGTTAGATATAATAAATAATAAATGGTTATAGTAACGAGCTGGTCTTCAAGTACTTTGCAGGTTAATTACAACAAATGTCTACATAGCGTCATGAAGCAATAACAATAAAAGAAACTCACCAAGATGTTACTTGTGTATAATTACTTAACTGAGTGTATTACTAGAAAATAAACCTATTTGTTCTTAGGTAGAGGATGACCCGATGTGATGTAACAGCCAGAATATGTAGGAGACCATTTCTAAGCCATACCATAATTCGGAAGAACGCTGACCAGGTATAGGCGAAGAATCGGTCACAGCAGTATGTTGTCTAGAAGAAAGGCGATGATAGCCAATAGAAAAAAAAACCTAGAGAAACCAATGTTTTAGATATGAGTTGAAATGTAACGAATGTACTTAGTTAAATATTTAATGGCAAAAATATATTAACATTAAGAAAATTCTTTACCAGCCTGGCTATTGTCACGTACCATGTTGCCAAATTTCTTATAATTAAATCCAATGTGTGTTGGCTACACAACAGGCATACAGATTCTCAAACTCGCTCTAAAACCCAACCATAGTTTAACACGTTACAGCATTCTTCACATAATTTGGTGCTGCCTGTAACAAAGCATAATCAGTTTATAAATTTATGTGCAATAATAGCAAATACGAATAGTATTTCAATAGGTAAGTAGTATTCACATCATTTGTAACTGATCCAATATAACCTCAAAAAGTTCTACTGTCAGTTCGCGATGTTTTGGAAATCTACGAAATGATTTCGACTTGTTTATCATGCCGTAATATATTGCACAAATTATTCCACTTATGATAGTTTGTATAAATGCGAATAATTCATATACTGGATCAAAATTCAAAACATTAACAAAATTTACATACAGGGTGTTCCAATGAAAATTTGCCCACTCCCCCAGAAACTCAGAAACCAATAGTTTCTTCAAAATTAAAAAAAAACACGTCAAATTTTATTGGGAAGAGGCAGAATTTTCATACAAAATTCATATCCCCCCTGCGGCACCACATCAACCCTCAATTTTTTTTTTAAATAGCAAGTGTGGTAGAGTGACATAATTTGAAAGGTAATATTTCTCTACACAACATTGTAGTTTTTTTTTAATTTATGAAATAACTTGGAAGATATTTTGGATCTAACTAATTTGTTTGTTGAATATCAGTAATAACACAAAAACTTTAAAATTTCAACAAATTAACGAATTAAATGTTCGAAATTACCTCCGATCACCCCCATACCATGATACAATCTACTTGCAAGTTATTTTCACCCCACTGATTGAAAATACAATGTTTTTGTAAAAATAGCACTTTTTGCTATGGTAACCCTTTAAATACAAAAAGGTAATTAATCCTAATTAGCTTCGTAAGTGCCAATATCAAGTTACATTTGATTTGAGAATTGTCAACTACTGATTAATCAGACAGATTATTGTAGGTAATTAGGATGCATTATCTTTTTGTATTAAAAAGATTATCATAGCAAAAAGTGATATTTTTACAAAAACATGGTATTTTCAATCCATTGGCGGCGTGATAACGATTTTCAGGTAGATTGTATCACTGCATCGAGGTCAGCGGGCGTCATTTCGAACATTTAATTCGTTAATTTGGAATTTTAAGTTTTTGTGTTATTACTGATATTCAACAAATAAATTAGTAAAATCCAAAATATCTTCAAAGTTATTTCATAAATTAATAAAAGAATTCCAATGTTGTGTAGAGAAATAAATTACCTTTCAAATGATGTCACTAGACCACACTTGCTAATTAAAAAAATGTTGGGTTGATGCGGGGCTGCTGGGGGTTGCATTTTTGGGTATTAATTTTGTATGAAAATTCGTCCCCTTTCAAATAAAATGTGACATATTTTTTTTTAATTTTGAAGAAACTATTGGTTTCTGAGTTTCTGCGGGTTAAATTTTCGTTGGAACACCCTGTATAGTAATTTTCACGACTAAGAGCAGTTACGTCATTAATATTAATACTGTCAGAGGACGCCGATGTAGTCAAATTGTGAAAACAACAGTATCACAATAATAAATGTGTCATAATAAAATATGTGTTATGTCAAATGTCAGAAATGCTTGAGAACACCGGACAGAATTGCCAACCTAAATCAGTTCTATCTGCCATTGAGGTAGGAATAGAGGGGAGACGACATGTTATCTCGAAAAGCGTCCAAGGGTCGGCCATATTGTTACCTGATTTACGTCATTTTCTGGTGTAAAGTTTATAAGTGACATTATTTGTATTTTATAAATAATAGTGATGGCTTGTTGTGCTCTGCGTAGTTGCTCTAGCAATAATAAAGTGGACAAGAAAAATGCAACGGGTATAACGTTTCATAGGTGACCATCCTCCATGTTGATAGCAGATTTAGTCCCACCTACCACGGACGTTTTGTATCGGATGAAGTGGTATCATGTCAGTAGAAGAGGGACACTAGACGCCATCTTGGATTTTGACGTCACAAGCCCGCCCACGTGGGGACCGGTTTTCCACCCTTATTTTTACTCGCTTACGTGTAGGACGTGTTTTTCACCCTATTTTTTCGCATCCACGTGGAGACCGGATTTTCCACCCTTATTTTTATATACCTCGTGTGAGACCGGATTTTGCACCCTTATTTTTACTCGCTTACGTGTAGGACGTATTTTTCACCCCTATTTTTTGCACATCCACGTGAGACAGGATTTTCAACCCTAATTTTTACACCCACGTGTGAGACCGTATTTTCACCATTATTTTTACACGCTTACGTATGAGGACGTATTTTCACCCTATTTTTACACATCCACGTGTGAGACCGTGTTTTCAACCCTAATTATTTTTACTCGCTTACATGAAGGACCGTATTACCCTTATTTTATGATTTCTTTTGGGATTAAACCTTATGGCTGTATTAAGGACCTTTTGACAGCTAGGACTTTTGCTAACGTGAGGGCAGGGTGGGGCTGGTCTTGGCTTAGAACTGTATTTAGGGTTGGAGCTTAGGGTGGGGTTGATCTAGGGTTAATCTTAGGGTTATTTGGTGGTATTAGGACCTTCTGGCTATATTAAGAACAGTGCCCTGGAGGTTAGGCAAATGCACACGCATACAATGTTGAAATGCATAATTAATAAGATATTTTATTAAATTATCAACCCTATTGCTTTAAAATGGCCACATGCTAATGGATGAACTTTTACCTAAAATGTTGTATTTCTAATAAGGAGGTTCTTGTGCGACACGTGTAGGGCTTCGCAACTTGTTCTCAGGCCTTCGCCCCTGGCCTTTGAGTAAAATTGATTTTAGTGCCATCTAGCGGCGTAAAGACTAATGAACATTTTCTATAACAGAAGCTGATAATGCAATCTCTCTTACTCTATCTTGTTTCTTCCTCCCCTCTTACCTTACTACAACAAAACACAACACACACACACACACACACACACACACACACACAACACAAACAATTAATTAATCAATCTCAAACAAAGCACGCTTGATCACCAGATCAATCTCAACCAATCAACCGAAATTATGTCGTACAATTTTGCGGAAATCAGATTACAGCTGAAACTGAATACATTCAAGTTTAATTAAATATGACGTGAAATAATAAATAATTTCTACCCTAATGGAATGATGCTTTATGTATAGGTAGATCCTCTAAACAGTCACCACCTATACATTAGGAACATCATATCTGATTTATTTGCATGTTTAATTACATACACACAAAACTATTTCATTGTAACGTGTTCATTAACAGCTGTAAAACCCATTAAAAGTAATAATTACTATATATAACATAGATTAAATTAAAATTAACACGTTTTAAGAATATCAGGTTGATATAATGGAAATAAAAGGCAAAAGGTTTTAATGGTTTATTATTATATAGGTGAATTAACAATAACTATAAGTTTAAATCCACGAATGCGTACTTACTATTTTGTAGAGCGGTTCTTATGACGTTATCCTATAAGCATGATAATACATTTAAAAATCTTTATCATTTTTTAGCAATATCAGGTAAAAACATAGATTAAAAATAATACGCTCACCTTTAGAAGTTTTTCCTTCAGCGCTGTCATATGCTAAACTGAATTTTTATACAACGTACTCACTAAAACACGCTTTTGTGAATGACTGAATATAAAACACTCGATTACATACGGTCATTAACTATTTAGAAAGTAATACAGAAAAACCTGAATTCGTATTTAATAATTATATTGTACTTACAAAAATTTACATTCAAAACACAAATATTTTAAAACGTCTAATAACACTAATGTTGCATCATAATAATAAAATTACGCGATCACGCAATTTAATAACATTTTGAAGATAATACCACATACTATTTAAGGAGATTAATTCAATATATTTAATGATAATTTTATCAAACAAATTATCATATAATATTCAATTCATTGATAAATTTAATATAGATTAAGTTATATTAACATTATAAATTAAGATTTAATGCTACTATTTTAAGGTAAAGTTTCTAATGTTTATAAGTTGAATATTTTGATATATTATAAATAATAATAATCTCATTAATATAATCAGTTAAAATTTAATCGACTTATAAAAGTTATGTTGTATTGTATTTAATCTATATGTTTTATGAATTGTTATTGGATTACTATGAATAATATAGGCGGATTATATATATAATATAATAAATAGGAAGATACCTAAATAGTCTAGCATTGTAATAAAATGTTTTGAGGCGGTGCATTGTAATTTAATTCTTAAATAAGACTATTTTTTTTTAATTTTGAAGAACTTTGTTCTGAGTTTCTGCGTTAAATGTTGGAACACGAAAATTTACGGTAAACGTTATGTCATTAATTTAATACGTTAGGCCCATACAAATTTGAAAAACGATAAATATAAATTGTCTATAAATATTTTATCAAATGTCGAAATCTTGAGAAACCGGCAAATTGCAACTAAACAGTTTATCGCCATTGGGTGGAAAGGAAAATGTACTCAAAAGCGTCAGGGTGGCCATATTGTCCGTTTAGCATTTTCGTGTAAATTTATGGATTTCATTTTAAAATAATATAGGCTTTTTCTCAGTTGCAGCAATAATAAATGACAAGAAAAACAACGTACTTTATGGTGCATCTCTGTTGTAGCAGATTTATCCCACTCCAGGGTTTTATGATAATGGTATATCAAGAAGGATAGCGCATTTGGATTTTAGTAAGCCCCCACGTGGGACGTTTTCCACCTTATTTTTATTATTAGGACGTGTTTTCACCCATTTTTCATCCATGGACGATTTTCACCTATTTTTATATACCTGTGTGAACCGGATTTACTTATTTTTATTTACTGTGCGTATTTTCACCCTATTTTTGCCATCATACAGATTTTAACCCATTTTTACACCATGTAGACCGTATTTTCACCATTATTTTACGCTTACGTGGACGTATTTCACCCATTTTACATCCACGTGTGACCTTTTAACTAATATTTTATGCTTACATGAGGACCTTTACCCTATTTAGATTTCTTTTGGATTAAACCTTATGGTGTATTAAGACCTTTTACGCGATTTGCAACTGAGGCAGGGTGGCGCTGGCTAGAACGTTAGGGTTGAGCTGGTTGGAGACTGGGATTAATCTTAGGGTTCATTTGGTGGTTAGACCTTCGGCTTATTAAGACAGTGCCCTGGAGTTAGGCAATGTAAATGTTGAAATCATATTAAAAATATTTAAATTAAACCCTATTGCTTAAAATGCCACGCTAATGGAAACTTTATAAAATTTGATTTTAATAAGAGTTCATTTAAACTAGGGTTCCAACTGTTATAGGCTTCGAACCCCGGCCTTGATTAAAATTGATTTTAGTGCATCTACGCGTAAAGACTAATGACTTTTCTATAACAGAAGCTATATGCAATCTCTCTTACTCTATTTGTTTCTTTCTCTCTTTTCTAACCACAACCAAACAAACAAACAACAAACACAACAACAATAATTAATCAACTCAAACAAAGAGTTGATACCAGATCAATCTCAACCAATCAACCGAAATTATGCTATTTTGCGGAAAAGATTAAGCTAAACTGAATACATAAGTTTAATTAAATATGACTGAATAATAAATAATTTCACCCTAATGGAATGATGTTTATGATAGGTGATCCTCTAAAGTCACCACCTATACATTGAACAATATCTGATTTATTTGCATGTTTAATTAATACAACAAAATATTTCATTGTAACTTTCATTAACACTGTAAAACCCATTAAAAGTAATAATTACTATATATACATAGTTAAATTAAAATTAACGTTTTAAGAATATCAGGTTGATATAATGAAAAAAAGGCAAAGGTTTTAATGGTTTATTATTATATAGTGAATTAACAATAACTATAAGTTTAAACCAAATGCTACTACATTTTGTAGAGCGTTTGACGTTATCCTATAAGCATGAAATCATTTAAAAATCTTTACGATTTTGTTAGCAATATAGGTAAAAACATAGATTAAAAATAATACGCTCACCTTTAGAGTTTTTCCTTCAGCTTCTATCTAAACTGAATTTTTATACAACGTACTCACTAAAACACGCTTTGTGAATGACTGAATATAAAACACTCGATTACATACGGTCATTAACTATTTAGAAAGTAATACAGAAAAACCTGAATTCGTATTTAATAATTATATTGTACTTACAAAAATTTACATTCAAAACACAAATATTTTAAAACGTCTAATAACACTAATGTTGCATCATAATAATAAAAACTCATTATACAGTGATTACATATTAAATACTTAAAAATATGTAACTTTATACTACATCTATTATTACATAGAGAGGATTATTCTTAAATTTAATTGATTTCGATAGAGCTCTGGAAATACTACAACCGTTCGAAATCTTGCTTCTTCTCTCGATATCAAAAAGCTGTACTAGTGATACATTAAGTAAGCATAATATCGGATACAGCTACATTGCTAACGATTATTGATGTTTTTTTGCATGAGATTTTTGAATGAGACAGCCTCGCAGGTATTTTTTAAGAAAAGCTATACATCTCACGAGAGCAATACGAGTATTTTGACGATTACAGTCTCATCACCTACACTTGAACGATTATATTGTAACCTATAAAAAAGCTAATAACCTTTCTAATAGTTTATCAGACATTATTACATGGACAAAAAAACGAGGTTAGCTCTAAATTAAA
Organism: Vesta saturnalis; assembly: GCA_036346205.1. Lineage (NCBI taxonomy): Eukaryota > Metazoa > Arthropoda > Insecta > Coleoptera > Lampyridae > Vesta > Vesta saturnalis. The sequence goes on from JARFJB010000047.1 coordinate 3,522,014, forward strand.
TGGTTTCAACGCTGCTCGGAATTGTGTATACATTAAAACCTTTAAGTCTGCTCCGAAGTTGTACCGTATTCACTATTCTTCAATTTTATCTGCACTCTGTTTCGAAGCTGTAGTACGTTTTCTAATACATAAACCGAATCTTCTAATACTGTGATACTGTAGCAGCAAAACACATTAGCTAGTATAGTTTCACCTCTATATTACTTTACATGCAAGCCTGATCTTATCATAAATAAATACATCTGTCAAAAGCTAATTAAACATAACTCCACGTGCCAGGGTATAGCAAGCAACGCTTCCAATTATAGCTCTTAGTCAACACAATAGGGCCTAACAACTACATACAATCGACTAGCACTGCTTTAGCACGAGGATCAAACGAAAACACGCACGCACCCACGTAAGCAACACGTTCGCACGCACGCACGTACGCAAGCTCGCACGTACGCTCGCACGTACGCACGCACGTGCGAACGCTCGTACGTACGCACGCACGCTCGCACGTACGCACGAACGTACGCGCGCTCGCACGTACGCACGCTCACACGTACGCGCGTTCGCACGAATCAAGACGGTGGAGCACCGCTAGAAAAAACAGGTTTATTAACAAAACCGAAGGAAAGCTTAACGTTTTGAAAATATATATTATTATTATTATTATAAACAACAATACATCATTATTATTTAATAACATGCTTTATCGGTTTTCTTCTTCTTCTTGAACCGTGAGTCGTCCTCATCAACATCATCATCATGATTTTGAGATTTGCCTTCCCCTATCTCATCGCTCTTCTTTCTCTTCTGTGAACCATCATCTTGATGTGAGATACACCAGCTCAACCACGTCATCGCCTTCATCATTATCTTGAACGGTTATGTTGTAATAGTTTATTAACAAGTCCGTAAAATCTCTAATGTCCGCTGATGTTGGCTCATAAACAGGAAAATACGTTATAGTAATGCTCACTCGATGACAGTTACACTTTAAAGAGCGAAACACAAACGAGAACGAGTAGCTGTTTGCGCAAGATTCGTATGTTTAAAGGAACTTCGTTTTCGATGACTACACATCTATGAAAAAAAAGAAATTTTTAAAAAATAAATTAGGTATCTTTATAATTACCAAAAAACTTTTTTTTTATTTTTAAAATTTTTATAAAATTAAAATTCATTTACTTAAATTAAATTAACAAAAATTATAATAAAAAAATTTGTTTTAAAGGGAATTTTTTCAAAAAATTTTTTAACTTTGTTTAAAATTATTTATAATTTTATTACAAAAGCATTAGATTTATTAAAACTAGATTTAAAAATTCAGCTAACTTAAATTAAATTTATAAATTTAAGGTTATTATTGAAAGTTATAAATATTTCAATATTATTTATTGTGACGACCTTAGTTTGAACCTCTTTGAAAATGAAACTTTACAATAAGTTTTTAAAACAGCCAAAGTATCCAGCTATTCTTAAAGAATTTTATTTACCATTGACATAAAGTCTTGAACTTATTCATTTAGGATTACCATCAAGTTTCAATGTTAACTTACAGTGTACATATTCTAACAATGTGCCGCTGTCATTTAAGTATAAACCATCTCAGATGCCTCATTCCTGATAACAAATGTACCTATTCCAAAAGGTAAACATCTTCAAAGCATCCTTATCCTTACACTCTAAAACTCCTTAGTGAAGCATCAAATCCAAAGGATTGACATTCCTCAAAGTACAAACTCTCTCTGAGCATTGTTAAATTAGGAACAACTCATTTAGTTCCTTATTAAAACAATTCTTGTAAAAGGTTCGGCAGTCAGGCAGCCTTTATAGTACACAGTTTACTAGTGCATTCTGTGACACAAATCCTGAATATTTTCAACTACCTCTTGGCTAATGTAGCATGCTCATCACTGTTTTAGTTTCTTGATAAAGCAATACGTTCGTATTGATGTTTTTCAAAGAGATAGCTTATAAAGGACTTCAAGGTACTATAGCGCTACATATTTAGCTAACACTTCTTTTGACATACATCTTACTTGCTAACGATATCATCCTGTATTCATTATGTCATAATTATGAAACTTATCAATTCAGAGATGATTACTATCTCAATAAGAAATTAAGTATTCTGTAATGCTAACAAAACATCCCAGTATGCTTACAAGAAGCTACGTCAAATTCCTTATAGCATTAATGGCTCATTCGTGTAGCATTGAAAATATTATTTGTTAGATTAATGCTTCAATCTGTATCTTAACTCAGGGTTACTTTATCAGCTTAATCCAAACATCCTGTCAGAAAAGCTTTCTGTACTAAGTTTAAGCAGTTACTTACCCCATCCTTCTGCGTATAGCTATTCTATCAAAACCATTGGTAACCCAAAAACTAGTATAGGTTAGTCCTTATGTAAGAGTACGATTAGGTTTAAAAGACACGTCTAACGTGTTAATTTAACATACACGTCTATCTAAGCTGTAAATGGTTTAAATACGGTCTACGTGTGTGTAAATTACGGTTGAATCCTGTCTCACACGTGGATGTGCAAAAATAGGGTGAAAATACGTCCTACACGTAAGCGTGTAAAAATAAGGGTGGAAAACCGGTCCCCACGTGGGCGGGCTTGTGACGTCAAAATCCAAGATGGCGTCTAGTGTCCTCTACTCATGTCCTCTTCTATTCCTACCTCAATGCTATCTGCATCCTCTCGTGCAGAATAGGCGGGTTCTAAAGTTGGTAATGAAACAAAGTTAGTTATGACGCAATTGCTCTGACTCGTGAAAGTTGGTAAAATCCTGGCAATCCTACAAGCGTTGCACGTGACATATGGCGTAAAAGCAGTACCAATGTAATACTAATAGGATTGTCATTAAAGGTAATATTCTAGGGCAAAATAATTCTACAAGTTGGCAGCATCATAAATAAAATTACAATGTTGCAACCAAGACATCCGTCCTTTATTGTTGTTTATTATTGTGTTTGTTAGTTCCATTTCGTATTTTATTCGATCATGGTGATATTACATCTATAATAATTCGTATAAATCAAAATGAATCAGATAGCGATTATGAAGATAGTGATTAAGTAATTGAACATCGTGCGAATTATTTCTTTTCATCGGCTGGTCATTCTAATAGTTGATTAAGGAATTTACTGTGAATTGCACCCAACTTGTTTCAGTGCAATTTGTTTTAATTAATTATACAGTGTGTTAAAATGATACCTATTTGTAGTTGTTATAAGTCGGAAATGTTAAATTTACTTTTTTTATAAATTGGACTTGTCTCGTAAATAATTAACAAAGAAATAAATAATTGCTCTATTTTATTTTTACATATTTAACACGTTAGCACCATGTATGCACCGATAGTCATTCTCGGACCAAACCAAGTAGTGTGACCACCGGTGGTCACGTAACAACCAAAATCAATCATGCCCACCGGTAGTCTTTGCAACCTCTTTGAAAATGAAGATATCTATTAGTGCGTAGGCAGGTGGGGCTTAACATGTTACAAACGCACACGAATACTTTTCACTGATACGTTTATGCTGGTCGTCCATTGAAATCATATACGCCCGAGTAATGCCGACCTATGCCAAACCACGGCCGATTAATCCCAAGGCAGACGTAGGTGTTCACGCGCGTCTACTACAAACGACCTGGTCGGTCAATGCGGCCGACCATGGCCGACTTGGGAGCCGGATCCCATTGAGATCGGATTAGTCGGACGTTTTATACCGTTCGCCTGTCAATTGACTTATTGATGCTGTTATTTGAGTGCTTTTGTAATTAAATACGTATTTTGTGTCAAATCATGGATACTGAAAAACTTATAACCATTGTAAATGCAAAACTCCACTGTGGGATATGCGTGATAAAAGATATCATCACCGCGACGTTCAAAGGAAACTTTGGTTAGAAGTGGATAAGGAAATGGATATTGATGATGGTAAGTCAACAAGTTTGTCCCCAACTTTCAATTTTAAATAGCTTCGTATGTAGGTACATATACAGGGGTTTTCACGATGAGCGTTAATTAGACGTTTCCGGGAAACCAGACAACGGATCAACCTGAAAATTTGACAGTATGCATATATTAATATGATCTACACTCCTAAAATATTTTAGATGATGTGGCGTTGCCGATTCTACTATAAAGTAGAGACTACTTTGATTTTTCAAATAGAATACCCTGCATATAATATCATATTATGATTTCCTATTACTTTGTCAACAATTTCATATACTATTTCCCTATACCTATCTATTACCGTTTAAGAGATATAAATTAATTTCGATTTTTTTTACAAAACATGTACTTTTATAAACGCTGATAATCTTGAACTCTCTGGTACTAAGACGATCACATTCGAAATGGAGTGGAGTGATACCATGAGGATCTTCACTTCGAGTCATTCATACAGGGTCTTTAAAAAATGCAGATATTTTGTTCACATGAAAAAAGGAATGGAAGTCAATTTTTTCAAATAGAACACCCTGTATATTTACACATTTATGAGCTCTACATCCAATTTTAGATTGACTTTAATCAGATAATGCTATTTCGATTTCGAACCGTTTTCGAGATAAACTGTTTCAAACAGAAACTGACGTGGTTTCCTGTATTCATCACTTATTTTGAAATTTAACAGATTTTCGATGTTCCTTCATCAGTCACAGATAATACAATGAATAAATAATTATTAAAATACTCTTCAACCATCAAATGAAACTTCTTTCAAAAATAGTTTTATTAACGCTGGCACACGAACTGAAAATAATTTCATGAATTAGATTAATTCAATTATCAGTGTATTTCAGAATATGTTCGAACACATCTCCACCTCTACTTAAACAAACATGTAATCTCTTCAAAAGATTTTCATGTGTAACGCTTCTGATTAAGTCTGAGTTAAACTATTGAAAGCAGTTCTAACTCTCGATTTCATATCTTCCATTGTTGTTACTGTTGAGTAAACCATATTTTAATGAAACCCCACATAAAATAATCTATTGGATTGCCATCTGGTGTTCTAGGAGGCCACAAAGGTCCATTATTCCAATCCATCTGCCTTCGAAGATTTTAGTTAAAGCTTCGCTACTGAACGAGAATTATGGGATGGAGCACCATCCATTTGGTACCATACACGTTCTCTTCCTAGCCTATTATTTAAAATCATTTGAATTCCATTTCTCAGTAAATCTTCATATTTTGTTGCATTCAAATTACCATCATAAAACTCGATGTAAAAGATTGACTCACTCTTTATGGCACAAAATACATTAAATTGCCATCTTTCTTGAAAACCCCTTTGGTGAACGACATGAGGATTTTGTGGGGCCCAATGATGACTATTGTGTCTGTTGAAAATTTCATTTTTTTGTAAACTTGGCCTCATCTGTCCATATGATATTGTCAAGGAAATGTTCATCCTCTTGTGTCTTGACAAGTAACCATTCAAAGAATTCCACTCTACGAGGCAAATCAGTCTCTTTCAAATGTTGGACACAGTAGAATTTATAGGGATGCCATTTGTGCTTATTAAGAATGCGATAAATTATCACGTAGGTATACCTATCTCCTTTCAGCCTCGTGCAGAGAAGCATTTGGAAATGCATTAAAAATCCCAAAACTGTTAGAATTATCATGACATCCACTGCAGGCTTCTGAATGATTTTAGACGAAAGGTTCCATTCAACCTACAGTTTTGTAGTAGTCGATTTATCACATTATTATTCGGCTTCGGAAGTTGTGGATATCTTTCATGAAATACTCCGCATGTTCTACTTGCAATTCTATTGCACTCACCATAAATAATTAATAAATTCAAGAAATCTTCATTACTGTAATCTAATCTTGACATTTTTTTATTATAATTAGTATCACAATCAGTCAAAACCGCCAACGAAAGTTTGACGTTTCAAAGTTGGACCACTTATTTTTCCAAAGCACACTATTAATAAATATTAATTTACAATGTTGTACGGTAGAGACACTTAATACATCAATGCATACAAATTGTAACTTTTCCTAAGGTACATATCAATTTAGAATTGACTGATTTGAGACTGTTGAAAAACTAAATCGAAAAGAAATTGCATTACGTAGTAAAATAGATGTTAAATCTCAAAATAAGTAATGAATACAAGGAAACCACGTCAGTTTCTGTTTGAAACAGTTTATCTCGAAAACGGTTCGAAATCGAAATAGCATTATCTGATTAAAGTCAATCTAAAATTGGATGTAGAGCTCAAAAATTTGTAAATATACAGGGTGTTCCATTTGAAAAATCAAAGTAGCCGCTACTTTATAGTAGAAGCGGCGATGCCGCATCATCTAAAATATTTTAGGCATGTAGATCATATTAATTTATGCATACTGTCAAATTTTCAGGTTGATCCGTTGTCTGGTTTGCCAGAAACGTCTAATTACCGCTTATCGTGAAAAGCCCTGTATTATACTTATGAATTTTTACTTTTAAAAAAGGTAATTATTTACTTACCGAGCGTCTTGCCGGTTTTGATGATTTTTGGTACAAAGGTACAAAGGAGTTTCGTTTTTTTAGATTCTTTTTCAGCGACATGTATTTTTTACTTCTTAATTTATTGTCTTTTACATTTTGTTACAAAGATAATATAAATTGGAAGAAAAACGTTGCCCAATAAATTTTACTTCAGATTCGTGATCATGGCTCCAAAAACTAGGCTAAATTTGTATCAAAATCGAGAAACCCGGTAAGTGAATAATTACCAAAAAGAAAAATGAAAATAGAAACATTTTAGAAAACTCTGGTTTTATTAAAATATTTTAACGCATATCTCCTGTAAAAAAATGTCCCTTTAAAAAAGATTAGTATTATTAACAGAAATTGTACAGAAAAAATCTTTAAACAGTTCCCGAATGGCATAAGCGGCATTGACACTACGATTCTCACCAATAAAAGAATATATGCTCGTCGACGGTATTTGCTGGGAAGAGAATGAAGCTACTGGTGCCTCGGCTTCTTTTTCAATCACGATGTTATGAGTAGCAGTCTCCATTTATGGCACATTATTCCAAACGCGCATACTATCACCTGCCGAGCTCTAGACAGACGCTTATTAAAAACACATTATGATGGCCCAAGTTTTGACACTGGGAAGGGTCTCATCAAAAAGGCTTTTAGTGGATATGCTTCATCGCCTAAGTTAACGTTAGGTACTTTAACATCAGTTCCTGGTAGGGCCGACAGCTGTCCAACACTTAGCGCAATCCTTTCGATTTCCTTTGACAGGTCGGAATGTGAAAAAACACCACCGTCACTGTCTTTACCGTAAGCCCCAACATGAATACATAGAAACCTGTAATGTGGACCAGCTACTGCTTGTAGAACGATAGAAAAAAAACTGTTTGTAGTTTCTATACATACTTCCGGAATGTTGTGGATTTTTTATTCTTATGTGTTTACCATCTATACAGCCCACACCATTCGGGAATTTTCATTTTTTCCAAAACCCTTCTCTTTTAAGCTTTACTTCGTTTTCGTTCGGAAATGGCATATGTAGTTCATGCAAATTGTCCCACATGTACATGTTTTTAACTATCCAGTCAACTGTTACGTCAGATATTCTAAATGAGTATCCTAGTGTCTTGAATGAAGGACCCATTGCCAAATATCTGCAAAGAAAATTTACATACATACGCAGGCTGCCCCAGCATAAGTCAGTCTTTATAAAAAGTTTTTCTGCTTAAGAAGGAAGGTCTAACAGGATATTTCACTTGTTTCAGTTGCTTTATTAAAAAAGAAACGGCAAGGACATAGGGACGTTTTCCGCAAGAGTTCAACACAGTTTCAAAAGGAAGAAGGAGTGGAGATGAAGCCTCTCTTGAAAGTACGTCGACATGGCCACATTTTGAAAGCATGTAATTTTTGAAAGACATCATTGAGCAAAGAAAACTTCAGGGCAGCATATCTAAATCTAACAACACAGCATCACGCGCTGTTTTAGAAGAAATGCATTATGCTGATGAGTCAACAAATGACGCTTACGAGTCTGCTCCTATGCAACAAGCTTCTAGTTTTCAAATGTCATCAGATATTGTCGAGGAAAATTCTCAGACGTCTGCTGCGCCTGCTATACCAAGAGGATTAGTTCCTCCCCGTATCCCACTAGTCGATAAAAAAAAGAAATGAGAAACACTGAAAAGTACTGCAAGTACAAGAAAAATACTGCCTAATACAGCGAATGACCCTTTTCTTGAAATAGAGAAAGAGAAATTAGAATTGTATGCTAATGCTGTCTGTGAAAGAAGACAGTGACTACCAGTTTTAGTGGTTCTACCATTTTTAAAAATCACCTCCTCACCGAAACCTTGTACTTAGACATAAATTATTACAAGACTTCATTGATGAAGATGAAAATCTTTCACACACTAAGCCAATCGTCTTGTTCTGCACATTCTTCACATGGTACAACACTCACTGTCGTCCACCCAAATTCCATCAATGTGAAATCATGACGCTACTTAATGGAGAGTGCAGCTTACGTTTCAAATTTTACAGATGCAAATGAAAACTTTTACAAGTTTTACAATATTTAAGTACTAATGTTTTGTAATTGAAACTCTTTTGTTTTGGTAATACAAATAATATTCAACTTACCTCAGTGTTAAAGCCAGACGTTCCTCGGATGGTATTGTTTCTCGTGAATTCGACCATTTTGTTATTGATGGCTGAATTGCATCTAAGATATATTGAAATGTCCCAATACTCATTCTGGAATAGTCGAAAAACTTTTCACTGTTTCTCTTTAATTCATAGCGTAAACGATGAAATTCACCTAGAGATTTTCTTTTTCTTAAAATAGAGTTGACCCAACACTTTCTTTTTGCCTTCCGATTCAACCGTCGTCTCGCGAGATATGAATTTTCTAAGAAATACAAATCACTATCCATTTCGTAATGATATTTATTAAAATTCGTCATTAGAACGAGCTTACGTCCTATTTATCTCGGATGTACTTCGGCTGCAGTAGACGAGCACAGATCGGACGTCTAAATCGGCCGTTAACCCGGCCGGCTAATTACTCGGACGAGTACGGTTTCAATGGACGACCAGCCTTAGTCCCTTTGTTGTAACTGTATTTGCAGTCACATAACGATAATTTCAGATTAAACAAACAATTAAGAAACTTTTAACTGTTTATTCCTTGGATGCATTTTGTGAGCACAATTTTAAGTAAGCTAAAATTAATTTAGGAGTCACTATTTTATACTTTATTCTGTAACTTTGACATGTGTAAATGGATTAATCCTATAATTACACAAATAAACTAAGAAAGCAATTACGCTTACCATAAAGGAACTCTAAAGAACCATAACCTAAAATAACATAATCCATATGACAACACTGTTGACATTTTATCATACTGGTGACGTGCAACGCTTTTTGCTTTGCCCGAACTTTATATAAACATACGTCAAGTGAATATGTACCTACATTACTTCCCGCTAGGGGCGCTATATTCAATGAAACATAAAGTCACTAGATAGAATGAAACACGTATTGTAACGAAGTGTCCGCTGTTCACATTTTACAGTATTTGAGCACAGCACATAAAAGCATACGCGAATTAAATTTTTTTTATAAACTACTTTAACCGCAATCCTTATTGCAAAACGCCATTGCTCTAAATAAATAAAATACGAGTAATTATAGTCGCGGCAAACTCTTTTCCAATGTGGGGATAAACGGCAGCGCTTGACATTGTTGCCAAACGTATGAAATTCGACGTCAACATAATACTTAGGTTATATTGTTTACATTTATTTTGAAAATTAGTTTTTCATGGAAATACTCGTTCTCAACTAAGTAACAATACTTTTAACAGTTCTTAGATCATTTTGCGATGATTAAGCAATTGTAACATTTTGAACAATGCAAGCCACACGAATCGAAAATTTCAAAATGTGGAAAACGTCAAAATTAGAAGTTACGTGTAAACAGAAGAGCTGACAACATTGTAATTTATTCGGCAGTTCTAACAACCCAACAACGTGTATTTCACTAACATAGACATATCATTTGTAATTATCAGGGTTATTATGGAAGCTGGTATATTAAGTTTGTCTCTCTCTAACAATTTCACCCCCACAACGGAAAAGATTTTGCCGTGACTATATCAATATTCTTCCTTTCTTTTTTTGAAATATAAATATTGCAACAGTGTTAAAATCTAGGGATATTTTATTTTGTACTAAAGAACATCTGATGACTGATTTATATCTGATAACGTAATAGGTGTTGTGACTTTTGACAAATAATTTTTTTTAGAAAATCCTTTGGTTTTTTGTCTTTATTGAGCAATAAGAATAGTTCTAAATCAAGGTAAGATATCATCTTTCATATTGTAACTAGGACTAAGTGTCTATTGTTTATGTGATTAACATTGACCTTTACTTTGCAAACAAACCATATGTTTTTCTTGTAGGCTTCTTTAATTTTATTTACATCGTTAATTTTGTAGGTCTGAAGAGGTATGTTTTCCATGCGGCTCAAAATGGGGCCGGGTAGAAATAGCGAATGGCGATGCTTTTTCTGCTTACACGTTCGTACTGCAACTGTTTTACTCGGTATATGGCATCTGGTATGTGTACTTAGTAAACTGGAGTAGTGCAAATAATCATTGTGTATTTGTAGATTCTTCATGTGTTGGCTTTAAGTGTGCTCGCAATTATCATGCGTAACCACCAACAGTTGATGGTTGAACAACAAACAACACCTGATTATATAGAACCGAACAATTTACTACCGACACCTCTGAGCAAGGTTAAAGATAACGACAATCCTTATTTTTTACCAACTACTCAAGATGGCCGCACTTTATATTCTTGTATGTTTGAATTAAGGTTTTTACACATTTTAATTGTATTATGTTACAGCTGACATGGATATGGGAGCTTTAATGACGGTCTGCACTTTAGCTATTACCTTGTTGTTAGTATACGGTACATTGAAAGGAAGGGCTACTCATTTACTACCATTTTTCTGCTTGCAATTGTTTGATTTCGCTATAACAACGTAAGTACTTACTGGTTTGAAAATTTATTGTAAAAATTCAAATTTTTAGTTTAACTGCTACTGGCTATTTCTGTTACTTACGCTCAGTACATAGCCTAGTTGCTGATCATTGGCATAATCTCCCATTCCGTAAAGAATTACTACAACTGAGCCCACAATATTTGTCTTTAATCGTATTGGTAGCATTTCTTGTTTCTATGCTCTGGAAGGTAAGGTTGTGTTATGTCATGCAAAATATTAAATAAATTCTTTTAGGCGTATTGCATTGGTATTGTTTGGCGTTGTTATAAATTCTTAACTTTACGTAAGCAAGCTATGAGAAGCACCGTGCATTACATTTTACCTGGCGAAGGATCTGATCGTTTACCGGAACCTGATTATTCTTCACTATTACCAGATTACGAAGCAGCTTGTGCGAGTGTCTTAAAACAACCACCACCACCCTCATATGCTGTTGCCATGTCATGTCTCCCACCGGCATACAGCAATACTCAAATTTCGTCCGACTCGGTAGCTAATGACGCCGATTCTGCTAATGTAAATGCAGCAGATTCAAACCAAATAACGCAATTGGCAGTTGTTGAAAACGAACAGAAAGATGATGATGAACCACAAGGTAATATTGTTCCCCAAGTATTGATTGGAAACACTAATGGGATTGTCGTTGAACAGCAAAATCATAATTAGATTTCTGTCCGTAGTTTGCTTTTTTTTATAAAGCATTAGAAAGTGCAATTTTGATTTGAATTGTATGTTATAAAGGTACTTAGGTGTTTAGTTTTATATGCTTTTATTTTGTGTGTGTGTATAAGCATTACTTATAATGATGTATTGCTATTATTAAGACTGCACTAGAGGAACGCCATTAATTTATTGTGGATACTTTAGAAATATATTTTTTTATTAAATTATTTCTTGTTTTCTTTTTTGTATATTTTATTGTTAGAATATTGTGACTGGCATCTATGACTTTGTATTGAAGACTACCGTATTCTATGATTACAAATGTGAATTATTGCGTAATTATACGTTCCTAACTTAAATTGTGTATGAACTAATCTACATGTCAAATTGTATAAGTTAGTGTGAACTATCACTTGGAGTGTGTAAAGACAAATTTGAATCCATACATTTACAAACTGTAAAGTATATCTTGCTTATACACACATTGTTTTTGTATGAGTGAACTTATGTTTCAATAATAAGCATAAGTGTAGTATAGGCTAATACGTAACATAAGCAAGTGTATGTAAATATTTTTATTAACAAATGTTAATAAAGCAAGTTACTTCAATCAATTTCAAATTTCGAATATCTTAATGGGTAGATATCAATTTTTAGCAAAATGTTTTGCATCATATCTATAAATGGTTAATTTTAAGTAGATTGTGTACTTACTGTTATTACTCACATTTTTAAGGATTTTGGAAAAGGTGTGGTAGGTTTCACAGTTTGTCCATGTGTAAGTGATTTATCTTTTATTGTAGATATGTGAGAATGTGTATATTTAAATTGATGTTTGATTAGAATTCTCAAATTGCTTCGTGTATACATGTATTTAATAAAAATTGTTCTTATTTGAATATATTGATAATAAATTCAATAAAACTGTTTACAAATTTTTCTATATGTTTGAATATTTTAGCATTTCACAGCGATTTGGGGTTAATATGTCCTGTACAGCATCTTGCATTTGTGTGATACCAGGGTACAGGGCCCGCTCTAGCCTTCATGTCAACCCGGATACACAGACAATTTGCTGCCAGTTTTTTTTAAATAAAATAAAAATTATGTTAAAATCATTTATTTAAAAAAATATATGTAATACATTACATAATAAACATTTAAAAAGGGCAAAACTTAAAAGTACTGGTACATATAAGGTGCATTTTTATTGCTGTACTTTTATTCTATTAAGAAAGTACAAAAAATATTGCATAATCAGAGAAATTTTAGATTCTATAAAAATATAACTATAAAATAAAGTAACCTAAAAGAAATTTTTCTTTCTAACTTTGATTTCCGCAAATGTTTTTATTACGTATTTTAAGTTAACTTGATCAACAATTTCATGCTCAATTGCTAAAATGGCCAACCCATTAAGACGATTTTGCGTTGTAGTTGAACGTAAAAAATTCTTAATCAATTTTAATTTGGAAAAACTTCTTTCTCCACTTGCAACAGTTATTGGTATTCACAGAATACTCTTAAGGAAACACTTAGGTTTGGGGCACAATTTAACATTGTTATTAATTTTAGAACAGTGTTTGGGTTTTCTTTTTTGCCCATAAGCCCAGATACTGCACAAATTTCTTCTGCTAATTCTACCCCATTAATATCAACAGAATCACCGTGAGTTAAAATACTTTCTAGATCGTTGCAAATGTTTTAAAAGATTTTCTTTAGACATGTCCTTTAAATCATATAAAAATTGAAAATAATTACTATGGTAACTAAGTTGTTTAAATCTAGTAGATATATATTGCATTTAGTGCTTGGTCAATTGTAAAATAAAAAAAATCTACCTTATAATTTTCTTTAGGATTCTCGATCGGTTCATCTCGAGCTTCGTATGAGAAATTCTTTTTTTTCTTCTTACGCGGTGTCGTAGTATTGTTGATTCAAAATTGGCTTCAACATCAATTTCGTCAGCCAGTTCTCTCGCATCAACACTAGTTTCATTAAAAGATTTATCCAATCGAAGATCCTGAAGAAACTTTTTGCAATTTTGCAAAAGATCAAGTGCAGATGCTAGATCATAATCTTTTGTCTGCAATAATTTGCTTATTGGATTAATACAGTTTAAAATTTTATACCAAAGAACTATTGAACACAAAAATTTAAATTGTTTAATACAACTTAATATACCCGAGGCTTCGTCCCTTATTAAATTATCAATTTCTTCATTCTCATAAATGCTTAGCAAGTCGTCGTATACGCCTCCGATATAAAATCTTAAAGGCTTTAAAGCCTCTATCATACTCTCCCATCTAGTATCACTTAATGGTTTTAAAGTCAAACCCTGGACATGTTTTAGAAGAATTGCCCAACGAAAAGTAGATGCTGAAAAAAATACATATATTTTTTGAATCATATTAACGAAATTAGCGCCTTCCAAAGATGCTTTTACCATATCGTTAACTACTAGATTGAGAGAGTGACTACTACATGGAACGTAGAAAGCTCGCGGATTTAGGTTCTTAATCCTAGATTGCACTCCTGATTTATCGCCCCGCATATTAGACCCGTTGTCATATCCCTGTCCTCTTATATCCTGTAAATTTAAACCCAAATTATTAAATTCTGCAATTATAATTTCAAACATTTGCTTCCATGTAGACCTTTCAACTGGAAGAAAACCCAAAAAGCTTTCCTTAATTTTAATTTCAACCTCATCCTGATTGGAGTCAGTTTTATTGATTGAAACGTACCTGATTACAAGAGTCATTTGCTCCACCTTAGAACTATCAGGAGTGCAATCTAAAATTATCGAATAATATTTGGCTTTTTTTATTTCATTAATAATATAAGATTTCACACTTTGATGCAACAGGTCTATTATCTCGTTTTGAATATTTTTCCCAAAATAATGAGCTTTCGTTTCTTTTTTTTTAAGCACCCTACGTACGTGTTCTTCCATGACGGGATCAAATTCAGATAGCAGCTCAACTATTTTTAAGAAGTTACCGTTATTATGCTCAAACAGCTTGTCGCTTGTACCTTGGAAAGCCAGACAACTTTTACCAAGCATTTTAGTGATTGCTGCGATTCTTAAAAGCACTTCTTGCCAATGGTTTATTTCAGCGTTAACAAGTCTTTGGGAATCCGCATCTATAGTTTTACAACACTTTAATCTTAGGTTCAGTTCTAGAAAAGATTTTTGGGACTGAAAATGATTTTTAGAAATTTCGTAGTCTTTTAGAGTTTGATTCAGATGCTTTCAACTTTTAAACCCCTCCTTTGAAAGGGAACTAAGTACACAGCCAAAAATTTTGCAGCAAAAGCAATATAAGCAATTTTTTGAGACAGAGTACACTAGCCAGTCTCTTAAAATTTGCTCTCCATTACTTAAAATTCTTTTATAATAATTAAGGCCAAATTTTCTACCAGTCTCATCGTATGGAAATCTATAATTGTACAATGGTTTAGGTGGACCTTGCCTTACCAAAAAGATTCTTTCGGCGTCTGGTAGTATCATTGGCCAGAGTGCTGGATCTGTACTTAAAAGTTGTTGAGCGCTTTCTATAGGTGCCACGTTGGTATCAATAGTGCTCTCATTTGGCGACGGAGGGCTGCCACTGTCAGTTGTAAGTATTAGTTCAGGTATATCGTTCATTTGTTGATCCTCGTTTTTCTCAGGTGAGTCTCTGTTGTCAGTGTGTTTCAATGCTGTCTTTGATGTAGAACATTTTGAGTCGTCATTTGTTTTGGTACTGCCCGGCGTACTCTGTAAATAATTTAGTAAAGTGCCAGCTTGTCTTTGCCTTTGCATTTCCTTTTCCACCCTTGGTTTTTTATATTCGCAACCAGATAGTTTTTTGCGTCCCTCGGACATTCTGGAATATACACAAAATATCTGAAATAAAACAAAGCAAATTATAAAGAAATTGTCTTACAATAGACTTAGTTAAATTAGACAAGTACTGCACTTTTTTATGCTCATTTAAGATCTAGGGGAACGATTAAGCAGTTTTATATGTTTTTTTATATTTATAAATTATGTAATTGTAGTAAAATAGTAACGAACCTACCACACCTGATACCTTTCAAATTTGAAAAAGTATAAGCACTTGCATTTTACACAATTATGCTTCAAAATCTAAAATGGTATAAAATAGGGCAATTTTTCTTGTCCAATTTAGTCAGATCATGCATAGATTTATTTTAGAATGCTCAGTGTTTAAATAAATATTTTATTGTAATTTTATAAAATACCTAACAAACTTTTGCTATTTTTAAGAAGATTTTATTTATAAACCTAGGTAAAAATATTCGTAGCTTTACTTAAAAGGGATCACATACAGTAGTTGATAATAAAAAAAAAGAATCAGGGTCTATTGGTCAGTAAAAGGCAGGAATTATTAAAAAAAATCAACCTTTAGGGTATTCCGTATATTTCATAACCTTTTTTAAGGTATTTGAAAAAGCTCCTTCGCAGATGAAAATTAAATTTCAAAGACAATTTTTTAACGAAACATAAACAAATTTCAGTCCTTTTAAAATTATCAAAACAAGTCTTTTAACTTTTTAATTAATTTATATGTTTTGTTCAAAAATCGTTTTCAAAATTTAATTTTCATTTGAGAAGGAGCTTCTTCAAATACCTACCTTGAAAAAGATTATGAAATTTAAATGAAAGTTTGTTTTTAACACGCTTATATTAGCTTCACCTATATGTTTGTTTGCTTGTCTGTCTGTTTGTAACCGACTTCTTTGAACAAGCAGTAGGCTTGATCTCAATAAGGCGACTGGCCCAGATGGTATCCCAGCTATTGTCTTAAAGAAATGTTCCCCCGAACTAGTACCAGACCTATATAAGCTCTATACGATCTCTATATCTTCTGGGGAATTCCCTTCATCATGGAAGTTAGCAAATGTTCAACCTATTCCCAACAAAAGGTGATAAGACCGATCCCTCAAATTACAGACCAATTGCCATCACTTCCATTTTGTCTAAAATCATGGAAAAAGCCATCAATCAGCAACTGCTCACGTTCCTTGAAACTAACAAACTCCTTAGTGACCACCAATATGGGTTTAGGCAAAGTCGTTCAACAGGCGATCTTCTTTCATATGTGACCCAAGTTTGGAACAATACAGTAGAGCAGTCCGGTGAAACAGTTGTAGTCGCTTTAGATATCTCAAAGGCATTTGACCAAGTTTGGCATAAGTGTTTACTTGCCAAACTCACCTCGTTTGGGTTAAATGATACGCTCATCAACTGGTTTTTTAGTTTCCTTGATAAAAGACGAATACGTGTCGTAGTTGATGGCTTTTTTTCAAAAGAAGTTAGTATTAACGCGGGCGTACCACAGGGACCCGTTATAGCGCCTACACTTTTTCTGCTGTACATAAACGACCTTATTTCTTCAACAACTAACCCCATCCATTGCTTTGCTGACGATAGCACTCTTCACTGTAGTTCATCTCAGTCTACTCATAGTGATAATCCACCTTCTATGTCAAATCAAGAAATTAAAGCTGAAATGACAAATTCCATCAACAAAGACATTCAACGTATTCTCGAATGGGGAAGCAATAATCTAGTTAAATTTAATGCTAACAAAACTCAGTGTTGCCTTATGTCCGCCAAAAAAGATCGATCATTTCCTGTTGTAAGTATGAATGGCTCAGTTCTTAAGTTTTCAGACACTATTACTCTGTTGGGTATGACTGTATCTTCAAATCTCTCATGGGTTGACCATCTTCTGTCAGCTACCAAAACATCTGCTCGTAATATAGGCTTTTTGTACAGATCTAAGCATTACTTTACCTCTCGACAACTCCTTCTGCTGTATAAGGCCAAAATTCGGCCTCATCTGGAAAATAATTCTCACCTTTGGGTTAGTGCTCCCCAATACGCTCTCGATATCGTTGATCGTATTCAAAAGAGAGCGATTAGGCTTATAAATGACCCGTCCTTAACTTCTCACATACAGTCCCTTGAGCATAGAAGGATGGTTTCAGTTCTTTCTTTGTATTATCGTTATTACAACGGCTATTGTGCTGGTGAATTACATTCTTTGATACCATCTCCGGCTATCTTTGCGAGAAACACTCGGTTCGCTCATTCACATCATCAGTATGCAGTACAAATCTCCACTTGTCGTACCAAACGGGCGCAATCCACATTTTTCTACACGGCTTCTAAACTCTGGAATGATCTCCCTAGTTCCTGTTTTCCTCTCACTTATGATATGAGAAAATTTAAGGTAGCTGTTCATAGGCATCTATTGTCAATTCATTATCCCTCTATCCATCCTCCTAAGTGTTCCTGAGTGCTTTAGCACGATAGGCCTTATTTAGCCTGTTCAGGTCCACAATCATAAAAAAAAGCATGCGCGCGGTCGGCGATACATACGATACAAGATACGGCGCATTTGGGATCCAATGCCTATTCTCCAGACCGAGTAAGTGCTTTCCAATTTTAGCTCCAAATAAACTGTCATGTTATTTTTGCAAGGAAAACCATGTCATTTTTGATTGTGACGAATTCAAGGTATTAGATATTTCAAGTAGAACAAGTCAATTATTTGAAGCTATGTAATAACTGTTCGGTCCCACCCATTCTACAGCTCAATGTAAATAAATATAGTTTAAAAAAACTAAAAAACACTCTTTAATGATCAATCGAACTAAAAAAGAAAAATAATTCGTAATGTTTCTTTGTGCCATATTTTCATTCATCGAGCACCCCACGCTTTTTTTAATAATACTAATCTTTTTCGTTTATTTATATTTTCTGCCTATATTAAGAATTATTTTTCGTTTTTTAGTTGGATTGATCATTAAAGTGTGTTTTTTAGTTTTTTTTTAAACTATATTTATTTTTTAATAATTTTTACCTTTTACTGATCAAAATACCCTAATTTCGTAGATTCGCTAAGTTAACGGTTAAATTACCTTAAAAAATTACAAATCACACTGATTATTGAACCAGAACAGTATATACAATTGAGAGTTGCACTTGTTATAACCACACAAGACAGCCCTTTTATAATTGAAAACAATAAACAAGTCATTTCTTGTCTATTCCTAATTCAGACAAGTTCATGCGGCACCCTGCTTGCTGATTTATATGGTATATATGCGATGCGCGGTTATATTAGGTAATGTATACAAATAACACCCGTGTTCCTTATTTAATAATTATTATTGAATAATTAATTATTTTTTCGTAATTATACCTATTTTCTTTACAACTACAGTAGAATCCGGTTATAACGAACCACAAGGGACTTGAAAAATAAGTTTGTTATATCCGAAGTTCGTAATAAACGATAAAAGAAAAAAGTTACATACATATTTTATTTTTACGATACATTAATAAATCACTATATTATACAATATTTACACATTTATGAGTTAGTTTTTGTTAAAAAAGTCTGTAATTTTCGATTGTTTATTATATTTCGTAGACCAAAACAGTTTATCCACACAATTTTCGATTTACATTTTTGAAACACCGTGGCTTGAGTGATTTGCTTTCGTTTTTCTGTCCCGGTTAAATTAGCACACACAAAAACTGTTACCCGCTCTTTTGATAATTTGGCGCCTACACATTTTTCACCTTTAAATTTTAGTGCTTTATCTGGGTTCTTTAATTTAAAAAAATAGCCCAGTTTCGTCGCCATTATCACTAAAATTACCCTTGATATTAGGCCACTTATTGTTTAACTAGTCTGTTAATTGATTTATTTGATTGACAAGTTGATTAGGAAAAACCCTGCAAGGTCAGCGTGTACAGTATTGTTCAAATACATAATTACCCTTTAGGATTAAAGATTTAAACACCAATTAGGAAAGTATTTAGGCAGGCATTTCTAAGAAAATAATTACAGAAACCTTATCTTTGCAAATCAAATAATCTACGTACCTGTTATTTATTTTACTAGCAGAATACTTGCTTACTTGTGTGTAAAATTTAACGGACGTTATATCCGAAAGTTCGTTGTTTACGGGTTTATTATAACAAACAATATTTATAAGGGATCTTATGGATAGTGTGACGGGACTTTTAAAACTAGTACGTTATACCCGGAAGTTCGTTATAAGCGGGTTCGCTATAAGCAGCTTTGACTGTATATAGATGAAAAACGAGTATTTTAACTTTCTTGTAAAAACAGTGATAACAAATGTTTTTACAAATGAAAGGCGGCATGCTATTATTATTAATATTTTAATTTTAATATTTTCTCACATTTTGAGAGTAAAAATGTCGCCCCTAAGATTTGCCGCCCCGGACAAATGTCCGGGTTGTCTGATCTTAGAGCGGGCCCTGCAGGGTAGCGGAAGTAGTATGTAGCATGCAGTTGCTACACCTCTTAATTTTGGCAATAAATAATATTATTATGTCTGTAAGTGTTGTCCCTACATTTTATGAGAAAAAAAATGTATGGGATACATAGGCCCCGTATTGCATACAAAGCAAGGTTTCTGTTCAGGTATGGCATGTGTCACCGAACATGCATCTAAGTTTAGACTTTGTAGTGCTGACTTGCACGCAGTGCTGCATGTTAATTTGGTGTTAACTCCCATATGGTGAAGCGCTATTAAATTCATATTTTACAATATGCCAAACTGCTCTAAAAGGGTTTGAAATTTGGCCTTATGCGAACACGTCGAGAGTAGTAACTCTCACGAAACCGATGATTCGATGATCGCTAAAAACTATAATCCCTCAACTGTTGATTCCGACTCGAAAGGCGCTGAAGAAGGAAAAGACGAGATTATTACATCCTACAACAGTGAAATTTTTCTAAATTAAAAGTAGCTAATTTATAATGATATTACACCATGAAGCTCCAATATGCCCATAAAAAATTATTTCTGGATCATGTTTCCAAGAAATATCCATTCCTTTAAAAAGAAGTATAATACCCAGATTTGCTTCATCGATGGTGGAATGGTTACAGTTCTTGCTTACATCCAAGTGACACGGGTTCAAATCTGGGCGAGGTAGCTGTTTTTCTAAAACGGCTACACTCCTTGTTAAGCTAGATAAGAAATGAAACTGTAGGTCTCCTGGCAATATGATGTTTGAAGTAAAAATCCCTTATTAAAGGTGGAATTCTACTAACGGATACTGCCAAGAACCATTAGTAGTTAATGCGCATAGAGAGTCTTGACATTTCCGTATTTGTCTATACATATATCCACCAACAAAAATACCTGGTGTGGAACGGCACACGACTTTCCCCATGTCTGACAGAGGGTAATTATATTGAGCTTTTCTCGTGACGTCAGATGTCAAAACACTGCTGATGGGGGGCAACTTTTTGTATGCGTTTAAAAGAACGGTTTGGCAAAAAAAATTATTTTAAAGGACAAAGCGATAAAATTATTCTTTGTAATTTCAAAAATCTGTTGGTAAAAAAGGTAAAACATTTTTCCTCATATATATATATATATATATATATATATATATATATATGTAGGTATAGAAGGTTAAACAATCTCCTTTTTTTTCATTATCGCTAAATCGACTTATTAGCTCGTGTGTGTGCGTGGGTGTGTGTGTGTGTGTGTGTGTGTGTGTGTGTGTGCGCTTGTGCGCGAGTGTGCGTGTGCGTGGGGTAGATGTGTGTGTGTGGGTGTGTGTGGGTTTGTGTGTGAGTGTGCGTGTGTGTGTGTGTGAGTGTGCGTGTGTGCGTGCGTGGGGTGGGTGTGCGTGTACGTGTGGATGTGTGTGCGTGTTTGTGTGTGTGTGTGCGCATGCCCGCGCTGTGTGTGTGTGTGTGTGTGTCTGCGTCGTGGTGTGTGTGTGTGTGTGGTGTGTGAGTTGTGTGTGTAGTGTGTGTGTGTGTGTGTGTGTGTGTGTGTGTGTGTGTGTGTGTGTGTGTGTGTGTGAGTGTGTGTGTGTGTGTGTGTCGTGTGTCGTGTCGTGCGTGTGCGTGCGTGTGTGTGTGTGGTTGTGCATGTGTGTGCGTGTGTGTGGGTGTGTGCTTGTGCGTGCGTGCGCGTGCATGTGAGTGTGCTTGTGTGTGTGTGCGTGTGCATGTGGTGGGTGTGCGTGTGCGCGCGCGCGTGTGTGTGTGGGTGTGTGTGCGCGTGTGTGGGTATGCTTGTGCGTGCGCGTGTATTATTATTATTTATTAAAATCAATAGTTGTATAAGCAATTTCACACTCTTGCTTTATATGGTAACCTAACTAAACAATTTATAATCAGATGCTTAACATTATTTACATTGTTTCGGATTCTAAGCATTTCTTTCCATTTGTTACCTCACAAAGTACTTTGCTGGAGCACCCCTTCTTGTTAAAACTGTCCTCACTATTGTCCTTTAGGTACCACTGGAACTCATTTATTAACCTTGTTTTTAATCGCACCTTATAGTTCTTTAGACACCGTGGGACGATTTCCGGATTTTTCACATGTGCTATGTATTGTTTGTATGCGATACTAATACCGAGCACTATTAAATAATTTGCAATATTTTTATTATTGTCTTTTGGTTTATTTTCGTACAGGCAGTATTGATCTTTTAAATACACCTTAGGAACGTTTATTATCTGTTTGACTGTTTTTGTAATGTACTTCCACATTGGCGGTACTAGGTTACAAGCTATAATAATTACCCTCTAGTTTGCACCATAAGCATCTGCTGTCGTTTGTCACTGATACATGTTGAAGAAATATCATGTCCGCAAGCCTATTTTTTGCAAAGCTCCATTCAACGGTTGAGCCTGACCCTAAGGATGGTTGTTTAAATATTCCTGTCCAACAGACTGTTTCATTTCCTCGGTATGCTCGCATTTTTTCTGTTATTCCGAATTCTTTTTTAATTATGATTTCCACCAGTAGCTTTCTTGTCTGCTTATTAATTTCGTGCATTTTAAAATTGTCTTCATAGTATACACTTGGAGACCATTGACTTGCATTGTAATCTTCTAAAGCTAGTGAAAAATATTAATAGCACATTTTTTTTTAGCGTTTCATAAGAATAATATAATTCTTGTCTAATTATGGGAGGAATATAATTGGTTGTTGGGTGTTCTTTATCTTTCCAAATGTTCTCATTCATGCAATCATCCATTGATTCCATATGCTCTTATTCAGTATGTTATTAAATGAGTTCGGCTACAGTGGATATTGAAACAATGGAAGTGTTTTAATATCATTCAAACCTTTTGGGAAGTCCTATTGCGTTCCATGCTTTAAGAATACTATCAACAAAGGCTATCTTTGAATTGTTCATATTTTTGATCTTTGAGTATAGCACTTGCCAATAAAAATTATTGCCAGTACGATTTCTGATATGGTAGTTTATCATTCTTGACCAATTGGTTGTATGACTAGCTAAATACTTTATCGCTAAATGTATTCTGAATCTTATCATTTTCGATACCAGATGAGCCAGACCTCCATGGTTTAATGGTGAACATAAATGTTCTACTATTGTCTAGTGTTTTTTCTGCTTCCATATAAAGTTTATATATTGTTTCTGTATATCATCAAGGTCTTTGTCAGGTATTGTTAATACTTGCGAGGTGTGCTACATCTTTGGTGCTATAAACGAATTGATTATTCTTACAAGACCTACCAATGACAAACCATTAGCCCTAAAGCTCCAGTTTTGGATAGACTTTGATGTGATTTCTTTTAGATGTTAAGTTGCTATTTCCGTCGTGTGATTTTCTGGTGTGCTAAAGGAGGTTCCCAAAATCTTAACGACATCTGTCCATGTACAGTCAAGCGGTGCATCCCTTCTATTTTCCCATTTACCACACCACAACCCTTTACTTTTGTCTAGATTGATTACGGCACCTGACTGCTTAGCAAAACGTGTAAAACAACTAACCAGTAAAGGAAAATCTTCGTTCGTTGATATGAAAGCCGTAACATTATCCGCGTAAGCCGATACAATAAGTATTTCATCTCTCAGGGGTTGCGGTAGTGGTATGCCGCTCATGGTCTTTCTACACAAGTTAAGCAACTATTCCAACGATATCCAAAATAAAGGCCCTGATAAAGGACAACCTTGTCTGATTCCCTGCAGTTATGAAACGTTGAGTCTGTATAAAGTGCCTTAATTGCACCAGTAAACGATGTTGGAAGGTTCATTGACTTTAGGACATTAAATAAGTGATTATGCAATACATTACCATATGCGCTTTCCAAATCTAACGAAATCAATGTTAGTGCCACTTTCTCAGCATTCGCGTAGTTTTTTATGTCTCTGTGTAAATAGAGACTGTCATAAATCGATCTCCCCACAATTTTCTCGATTATGTCCATTAGTATATTAGATAAAGCTTTAGCTACAATTTTGTAATCCGTCGTCATTATTGAAATTGATCTCCAATTTTTAATGTCATAAAGGGTTTTAATTGCTTTAGTGATACTTTTATTTTCCTGAAAACTATTATTGATTGCTTGATAATAATATATTCCAATTTTGTTCCAAAAGTGTGTGTAAAATTACACCGTGAACCCGTCTAAACCTGGAGATTTCCTTTTGTCTGATAGTTATGACCCTTCCAGGGTTCAATTACATGTACTTTCTACACTCTTCAGAATAATAACTGGAGATAAGAAGGTAACATCTAGGGGCTGCATCCGATGAGTGCAGTGTGGAGGGAAGCATAACAGGATGGCGTAATTTTTCCTTGCCGCATCTATAAGCTCCAAAGATTTAGTATGGGTTGCGTGTCCATCTAAAAGTAGAAGAACTGGACGTTCTTCTGTTGGATTCGCAAAAGTAATAAAGCGCTCAAACCACTTTAAAAAAATATCCTTTTGCATCCAACCACTTTCGTGATATTCGGCCGAAGTCCCTGGTAGTGCACCTTCCAGTAACTCTGGATTAGCGTTGTTTCGAGGAAATACAAACTTGATGGGCATATAATTTCCTGCGGCACTCATACAGGTTTCCGCTGTAACCAAAGTTCCTTGCTCCCCTGAAACAACAGTTCCAACCTGACGTTTACCTCGCAGGGCGAGAACTTTCGATTGCTTTTTTGGAACAGTCGTCACACCAGTTTCATCCACACTATAAATTCTATCTGGTGAAAACTGGTATTGGGTGAATAATCTATTTACTAAATCAAAGAAATTGTTCACCAATGGTCCATTAAAACCCATTGCTCGTGCACGGGATGTTGCTTCTGGCGTTCTAAGCCTCAGTTCAGGATAACGTTTAAGGAATGAGTATAGCCAACACTTTCCAGCCATCTGTTTGTCTCCGTTGAAATTGAGGGGCAGGTTGTTCCGCACTGCGAGTTCAAATGCAATACTTCGTAGTTCTCTTAACGTTAGTCCGAAAAATCTATTTTCCATTAGAAGAGCATATTCTACAAGTTCCTTTTCCTGCCTTGAGTTAAACACTGGTTTACGACTGCCTAATGAACCTGCAAGATGTTATATAAATGATAGAAAGAACAGTATTAAAATATTTTTATACCTTTCTTGCTTGCACCAAAAGCAGTTGCACCTGATTTCGCCTTCTTGACACGATTCTCCAATGTGGGCAGGGGTACTAAATATGCCTTTGACGCTTTAAAATAGCCCATGTTTCCATTTATCACCTCTTGAATCGCATCTATCTTGACCAGATCCGTCTGTTTTCCGTTTATAATTACTAGCCATATTGTATAAACTATTGAACAATTTGAAAGGAAAAACTAAGTGAGAAAAGTATAAGTTTGATAAAACGGCGTACTCCACTTTATAAAACCAACTAGTACCCTATTTTATCGCACTGGTACAATATTTACAAAATGTGTTGCAACTCGGCTAAACTTTATAATTTTCTTCTATAAGATCTATCATTACATCGCTTAAAACGTGATTAAACCAATAGATACTTACATGAGCTTATATGTTAACGATTTTGAGTCCTCACAAAAAGTATGTCACCACAAAATTTTAATAAATCGTGCGAACACTTAACTTCTGTCTGCGAAATCTGGAAAAAACGATACAATCGGTTCATCTAACTCTAAGCAACTAAATAGAAGCACATCCAACGCGGTAAACCACCTCCACGTGCTAACGGTCGAAATAAAGGCGTGAAAGTGGGGATACCCCATCTTATCAGACCACCCCATTTTTATCCAACTCTCCCCTACTAGAAGAAGCAGCTAGTAAGGTGATTGCGTTACTTTGGGGTTCTGATGTATCAGCATCTTCGGGTGGTATAGGCTCGCGTTCGGTTATTAAAGTAGGTTCTTTTTCAGTAAATAACCTTGTAACAGAAGGTTGAGCTCCTTCATCTAAAACTGTCAGAGGTTCTAAAATTTTGGTACATTTGTTAGCTATGTGCCCAAACTATTTACAATTAAAACATTTTATTTGACTGTTAGTTAGAAAAGTTCTGTACTCGTCCCCTACAAACTTAATAGGGAGTGAGCCTGGTAAACTTCTAGTTTCATCTGCAAATACATGTACTTGCCTTCGGAAACTGTAAACGTGACTGTAGTCTTCAATACCTATTCCGGCTCCTATAAACGATACCGGAGACACCATTTTTACCAGTTTATCTCTTAAACATTCCTCAATCACATTATGTGGTAAAGATGGACATACATTAGATAATATAATCCTTTACGCAGGTGTAACCTACTATCGTGCAGAAATAAAAGTCCCATTAACTGTGATACCACTATAATTAGCTGTAAAATTATGAACTACTTCTTTAGATGATAAGAAAATGCATATTCTATTGTTTGAAATTCTGGATACAAAAAGGACGTTTTTTGGGCCTATAATAGAACCAACTCCAATAACATAATCTTTTATCAAAATGTATTCTATTGATGATAATATTATTGCCTGTTCTTTTTTCGGAAATGGGTATTTAAGTACATTGGAGTATAAATTACAGTAATTGTTAATCACAGTAGAAGAATCCCTGGAAGAAATGACGCAAGCGCTACGTTTGACTGGATTACGTGTGTTAGTATAAGATATTGAGTGGCGCGTGGCACAGTCTAATTTAGCCTGGACTCGACTTTGAAACGATCTAGGAACCGTGGCTGATGGCAGCGATCTTAACATTTTTACCATTCAACCTACATATACGTGTGCAGGTATAGGAGGTTATGCGACCGACATTTTGTTCACTATCTCTAAATCGCCTTATTACCACATCTCTCTCTCTCTCTCTCTGTTGGAAATTTTTTTGCTTATTTTGGTTCCTCGGCTAGCGTCTCGGAGCCAAATCATAGAAGCTCAAAATGTCAAACTTGCACATCTAATGTAATAATCTACTATTTCTCTCCTGTTCACTTAATAGGAGCTAAAATATATAATTTTGCTATGTTCGTCACTACTTCTAAAACTTTTGACGATTGTATATAACAGGTCACATAGTAGTGAGGAACATATAAAAAATAGGACGGATATATCCCTCCTAGTCCTAACATACTTTTTTCCTCCTGTTTGCTTGATGTGAGGCAAATAATTTATGTTGCTATATTTCCTACTACTTCTAAAACTTTCAGCGACTGTCCATAATAGGTTACGCAGTAGAGAGGAACAGATAAAAAGATTAGAGTGGATATACCTCTCCTGTCTGCTTGATGGGAGGTAAATAATTAATGTTACTATATTCCCCACTACTTCTAAAACTTTTAATGATTGCCCATAATAGGTCACGTGGTAGAGAGGATCATAAAAAAACAGAGTGGTTATACCTCTGTTTATGTAAATATATTTTTTCTCCTGTCTGTTTAATGAGAGCTCGAATATACACCTAATTTTGCTATGTTCCTCAATACTTTTTTTAAATAGTGGTCTTGTACCCCTTCAAACAGTTTTTTTTTGCGATTTACAACAAAATTTTCTGATATAATACCCATAAAATTTTATATTTACAGAAAGAAAAGATAATGAGAAATCAGATAGTCTAAAAAAATATACAGGATGGCATTTAAAAAACAATAGTTGTATTCGTTGCCGGTTTAACCGGAAATGAAAAAAATTATTTGATAGCCCTATTAAATGTAGTACATGGTCGTAAACAAAAAATAATTTACCTTTTTTTCATATATCGTAAAATAAAGAAGTTATTCAATGGTCCCTCTACTTTGGATCACACTGTGTATATATATACATATATATATATATATATATATATATATATATATATATATATATATATATATATGTGTATGTAATGTATGTATGCATGCTGGGAATTCATGATTGTGACTGAAGGAACTTGGAAAGCTCAAGCAGCCCGTCCTCCTCCTTGGGGAGGGAATGAAATACGTGGGATTTGCCTTTTTTTCGTAAATACGTTGAGCACTATTACCTGTTGATACGAGGTGTAAACATTAGTAGCATTTGTGGAAAAAAGGAAAAGGCCATGTATTTCATTCCCTCCCCAAGGGGGTGGGCGGGCTGCTCGAGCTTTCCGAACTTCTTCAGCCACAATCATGGATTCCCAACATATACATTACGTATATATGCATGGTGGGATTAAGGATGGGTGTGGTCAGGATAGGATCGGAAGGAACGAAGTTAGGGTTCTGAGGGGGAAAATACTATCCCAGCATTCGCCTAAGCAGCCGCACATGGTGTGCATATATACAGTGGCCATGCCGCTACATGTGTATGAGGAAAACCCCCTCAAAAAACCTCATACAAGGTAGACGGTAACGGGAATCTTGTATGAGGTTTTTTCAGGGGGTTTTCCTCATAGCATTGGTACACAACCCCCCTTTATGTATGTTCGTCAATGGGAACATCATGCACCAAATATATCAAACTATTTTCTCCATTTGAATCTTATTTTTAGAATCACAACCATATCTCATCTGGATCGCACTTCTACTAGATCATTCTATAGAAAGGTTAAATTCAAGAAAATTCCTGAGAAAAGTTCAGATTCAGAACTTGAAGATGACGTCGTAGCGGAACTAAGTACTGCTGAAACAGACGATATTATAGATTACGACTCGCCGTCAAACTATATGATCAAGAGGATAATATATCACTAATACAATTACTGCCCGCTGAGTCAAGACAGCAACCAACAAAAAGTCGACCGATACCACATTGGAAAAAAACAACAAAACGCAATGCAATGAAGTCACGTTCGATGGTAATACGATATTACCAAATGAAATATTGTAACTCAATACACCATACAAATTATTTCTTATCGAAGTTCTTCGTGAGACTTGTACGTATATAGCGTCCAGTTCCAGCCAAATAAACCTATCACTACGTGTTCTGAAATAAAACGATTCATAGGAATACTTTACTGGATGTTGCTTATAAGACCACACAGTACACGCTGATATTGGCCACCGCAAATACTCGAATTGGAAAATTGCTGATGTAATGACGATCAATCGTATCACAAAATTCCTGCACTTCACTACTAAGTACAGATAAAATTATGCCCGTTACAATACAGATACGACAAGCTTGTTAAGATTCCGTTAGAGGAATCTCTACCATGCCAGCTCAGGGGATGAGCAAATCATACTCTTCAAAGGGTGCTCAAGGCTTAAAAACTTACAATCCTAAAAAGCCCTACAAGTAGGGTTATAAAATGTGGGTGCTTTTGAGTTTCAGGAATGTCTTATAATTTTGAACTATACCGTGGAAAAGCAGGAATCTAAAACATTCTAATCGAACCTGATTTAAGAGTATCGAGCAAGATAGTTTTGAGGATGACCAGAGTTATACCTTTGTGTATTCATCACAAATTGTATTATTCCAATTATTTCTTAAGCCTTATGGTTTCATATCTTGCAAAGCGTAAAATACACTCAGTGGTCACTGTAAGCACTAATAGCTTGCCCAATTTCAATACAATCACTCCAAAGCAAATGAAAGAAATGGCAGAAGGGAGTATTCAAGAACACACAGTGAAATTTGATTCTATCGATACTCATGCTGTCCAATGGGTTAACAACAACGTAGTCTCTCGAATATCAGATTATTGTGGTACACAACCAGTTGGTAATGTCAAGAGGTACTTTCAAAAGGAACGTGAGAAGAAGAATATTGAAAGCCCAGATATTGTGAAAGAGTATAATAAACACATGGGTGGTGTTGATCTCCAAGACTCACTTCTGGGTCTTTACCCTGTAAAAGTAAGGAGCAGGAAGTGGTATCACAGAGTTTTCTACCACATGCTGGATGCATTGGTGGTTAATGCTTGGCTGCTTGACATAAAGATCAAAACTCAAGTTGGAAAGCAAAAGGAACCAATATCGTAATTCATCAGGTTGAAAAACAGGAAAGTTGGAAGACTCAGTAACTCCACTCTTGAACCGATTATAAAAAGATGCCTGGAACTTGGACCAAATTAGTTTATTCAGTAGGACCGCATAGATCATTGACCGTCTTGGACAGAAGAGAGAGAAAGATGTAAGAATATCTGTTGTGACAAATCTAGAGTAAAGAATTTTATGTGCACGTTTTAATTCAAAAAGCAACACTGTTTCAAAGATTTTCATGTTAAAGTCTGATTTTGTATATTCATGTACTTATGATAACTACTCAGTTATTTGTATACATGTCACCATTTCGGAAATGTTTGAAAAATTCATGCAATAGAGGGTTAATCATAAATTAAATCGTATTTATTGTAAAAGTGTATAAAAATAAATATAAATTTAGAAATACATCACAACTTTTGTTTCACATTACTTAAATCACAAGATAATTGATACATTAATAAAGTAAAGGCACTTCCTATTAATGGCTGATGATATAATTGTCGAATTTCAAATCTAAAATGGATTATTTTTATTAGCTTTTAGTAACGGTTAAGAATACAACCCCATGTTAACAAATAATTGTCGAGCCGATTCTTGACACTCTGACATTCCAACTTCTAACGTTGTATAATTCTCTTGCCGACACCAATCTTGAGCCACCTGTACTAAAGCATGTCCTACCTGCTTATGACGGTAACTAAACAAAATTGAAATACAAAACGAGTATGATAGAGTATATAAGAATCTAACCTTTTCAATACTGCTAATCTATGTAACCATACTGACTTTTCAAAATGTAAGTGACGAGAAACAGCAACTGTACCAATAATCTAAAATTCGGTACATAAATATCAAGCCAAATGTACATAAAATTATACCCTTCGTCTATAATCTCCCATATCAACACCCTCTTTGCAATTTTTCATGTCTGTTATAATTTTATAATGTACATTTTTAGGTTCTAATATGCAAAGAAAAGGTTCGCACACTTCAGCAACCCAACATTGTAACGGTTTTTTAGAATGCATTAATTCTGCTGATTTCATAAGATAGGAACTGTAGATTACAGTATAAATTACACCTAAAACTATTGGAATGGCGATTAAACAATAAAGTAGTGGTACTCCAACAAAAATAAACAGAACTGCTGCACACATTACTATTAATTGGAATGTAATCTAAAAAAACAGTATTATATACGTATATTTATTTCTACACGAATGCATACTTCTCTTGTTAATGCATTGCACCAAGTTGTGAATACATTCGATAAATAAGCAGTACGGACAACCTCAAAGACATTGTGGAAATCAGTCTGTTTGTACTCTCTTATTACAATAAAGTAAGACATTGTCAAATACTACTTCATTACTAATTATTATTAATGAAATTTTTCATACTAAAAACTTTACAATCCAAAATAAAAAATCAAAAACTATTCTAAAAAATAGGGTTATGTTTTTTGCTTTATATTCTGACCACCCTCAGATGAGTGTTTTTGTTTTAGAAATTACAGTGGCGTAGAACAGTAGATACATTATGATAAATAGTGAATTCAATTTTAACAAAGTGCAAAAAATTAATGCAAATTGTAAATTGAATGTTAAAACATTACAGCAATGAAAGAAAAAAAACAGATAGCCATAGTCGTTTCTAAGGCAACTGTGAGCTTTTAAGCTCTCTCAATTTTTCAATTAGTTACAGTATATATTCGTTTACACATTATTATTTGTTTTTCCCAGAAACATCGGACTATCCTACGGTAAATTTCAAATTTTTGTATAAATAACTAATTTTACTAAAATATGTGGTGAGAGGTAAGCTATAGGGAAAAATACATTAATTAATGTTGTTAAAACGTACTATCGCCATCTACAATGTTTTTGGGGTAGCTGCTGTAGTAATAATAATATGTTTATTTGAATTATATTATTATTATAATATATAGTAAGTCCTTGTTTAATAACGTTTTCAAAGTTTTATGCAGAATTGTCATTTTGTCTTTGAGATTGTTGGATTATGTTCAGATTGATAATTAGTTTCACTTAATGTATCTTTTATTAATTGTATTTTTTAACGATTGCGGCCCTAAACAAGCTCAGTTTAGCTTAACGTGCTAAAGCACTCAGGAACACTTAGGAGGCTGGATAGGGGGATAGTGAACTGTCCAGACGTGCCTATGAACGGAAAATAGGAACTTGGAAGATCATTCCAGAGTTTAGAATCTGCGTAGAAAAATGTGGATTATGTCCGTTTGATACGACTAGTAGAGATTTGTACTGCATACTGATGATCTGTATGCATAAACCGAGTAATCCTAGCAAAAGTGGCCAAGACGGCATCAAAGAATGTAATTCAGCAGCACAATAGCCATTTTAATACCGATAGTACAAAGAAAGAATCCAGACAGTTCTTCTGTGCTCAAGGGACTATATGTACAAGTTGAGGAAGAGTCATTTATAAGATTACTCGCTTTTCTTTGAACACAATCAACGTACCGTATTTGGAACCCAGAAGTGAGAATTATAATCTGGATGAGGATGAATTTGGGCCTTATACAGCAGAAAGAGTTGCAGAGAGGTAACGATACTGTTTAGATCTGTACAAAAGGGCTAATTTTGAGCAGCTCCTTTAGTGGCTGACAGAAGATGCCTAACCCGTGACAGATTTGAAGGTACAGTCATTTTCAAACATTAGTAATGGTCTGCAAACTTAAGATCTGAGCAATTCATACTTGCAAAAAGAAACGATCGATCCTTTTGGCGAACACTGAGTTTTGTTAGCATTAGATTTAACTAGATTATTACTTTCCTATTAAAGGATACTTTGAATGTCTTTTATGCTTAAAATAGCTATTTCAGATTTAATGTCTAGAATTTGAGATAGAAAGTGAATTACTATTATGAGTGGACTGAGATTAACTACAATGAAGAGTGCTGTCGTTAAGAAAGCAACGGACCGGCTTAGTCGAAGAAATAAGATCACTTATGTATAACAGAAAAAGTGTAGGAGCTATTACTGATCCGTGCAGTACGCCAGCGCTAACGTCAACTTCTTTTGAAAAGAAGCCATCAAGTACGAGACGTATTCGTCTTTTATTACTGGAACTGGAGATCCTGTTGATGAGCGTATCAGTTCTCCCAACGAGGTGAGTATGACACGCAAACACTTATACCAAACTTTGTCAAATGCTTTTGAGAAACTTAAAGCGACCACAACTGTTTCAACGGATTGCTCTAGTGTATTGTTCCAAGCTTGGGTTACATATCAAAGATAATCATTTGTTGAATGACTCTGCTAAAATCATATTGGTGGTGTGGATATTAAGGAGTTTGTTACATTCAAGAAAACACAGCAGTTGCTGATTGATAGCTTTTTCCGTAACAAAATGGAACTGATGGCAGTTGATCGGTAATTAGAAGGATCGGTCTTGTCGCTCTCAATTTGTGGGAATAGGTTGAACATTTGCCAATTTCGATGATGAAGGAAATTCAGAACAGATACAAATTGAATAGAGCTCAGATAAGGCTCGTACTAGTTCTGCGGAACATTTCTTTAAGACAATACATAAGATACCATCTGAACCAGTCGCCCTATTGGGATCAAGCCTACTGATAATCGATTCTAGGAGCTTGTATCAAAAATGAATTGATTTCATACTGCATAGAGTTGACTAGGGGCACATATTTTCCAGAACCATTAAGACAGGAGTTTGATGTAATTAAAACCACAAAAAGATTGGCTTTATCTACATAATCAGCAACTACAGATCGGTCAAAACGTTATGGGGTCAATGAAGATATAACAAAATCTTTACGGATGACTTTAGCTAAAGATCAAAATTTATAAGAACCCAAATATGAATTCTCTGCTTTTTCATTGCACACTGTGTCTCATTTTGGTTGAAATTGTAGGGTATCTCGTTTGCGAGTGAAGATAGAAAGATGCGGTTTTCGCCACCCTGTTCTACTTTTTCGTGAAACGAAAGATGCCACAAACAGAATTGTCATAGTCCTATTAGTATTTGAGATAAAGGGCGAAATTTTAAATTTGCAAATTTTAAGCACCCCTCGTAACTGCTTTGGCTTGTAATTTATCGAAATGGTGAAAAGTGGCTTTTAACAGGATTTTCCGTAGAATTTAGTTGTGTGAATAGTTTTCCCCACAAAAAGTCAGTTTCTTCACAATAAACCAAAGTTTTGTTTTTTTTAAATAGAACACCATGTATATTTTTTATTATATAATAGAGCTTACTCTCAGCTTTCAAAAAATATATATTGTTTGGAACTTCTTTTGCATTATTAACCTCAGAAATGAATGTTACGTTAATTTAACATTTTGATGATATAGTTGGCCATAAAAAAACGAGGTTAAGGGTTATGAAGTTTTATGAAAAAACACAAAATTAAAACTAAACATAATACCTACAACGTTTCAAGCCTAATATAAATTACTAAAAGAGATGTTCGAACTGATGACCATTCTGTCTTATACATGCTTCACACACTTTTCCAATTCGTTCCATAGCATTAAGCACAATAATAGGGTGATTTGTGAATGCCTGAAGCTTCTCCAACTGCATTTGTCAAACGTTGAATGTTATCATATTGAGTTTGGTACATTTTATTTTTAAAGTAACCCCATAAAAAGAAATCTAAGACTGACAAGTCCGGAGACCTAGGAGGCCATCTTATTGGCCGTTAGTGCCAATCCATCTATTACCAAAATTGTTTTCTAAAAACGGGCGTATAATTTGCGCATTGTGAGATGGAGCTCCATCCTGTTGGAAATGAATTTGGTTCAAGCGAGCTAAAGAAATGTCATCAATAATTCGAGAACAACCATTTCCAAAATGTCCAAAGCGGATAAGTTTCCTTCGAAAATGTAAAATTTTATTTTTGATCCTCATATAAGCAGGAAACGTTTAGTCCAAGTCGTCCTTGTTGTTTTTGGGGGAATATTTGGTGTTGATTTTCTTGAGATCAGAATCTGCTATTGTGCCTGTTTAAAACACCTGAATTGCTAAAATGTGCCTGACCATATGACATTTCTCCCAAGTTGGGTACTATATTTAAAATGTTTAAGTACCAATTGTAAAATATTAACCGACGTTCAGCGTCGCCAGTATGTAGATGTTGAACCAGCCTAAATTTTTACGGTTTATATTCATGGTGGCGAAGTATTCTTTGGATTCTTGTTTTCGAAACTCCAATACTACTTTCTATAGTTCTGCAAAAACTTATAGGATTAACCTCCAAACTGGCTAAAACGGTAACCTCATCATTCTCCCGATTTCTTTATTATATTTTTTAACCTGGGTTTAGAAAATGATCCGTAATTAATTAAATTCCTTTTTAATCTATAAAACGTGATTTTACTAGGTTGTCTCCGTTCTGGAAACCTACATATATGTAAAGTTACTTAATTATCAAAATTAACGCCCAGGAAATTACATTTACCTGTTAAAACCAAAATTTATTGCTGCGTCGGCGTTTTCATTACTCTGGCCAACGCAAATCAGCATATCATATTCTCCAAAGTTTTTAAAATTTTTATTTTCTGCCATATTTTGCTAAATGAACAAACAATACGACTGTTGCACAAAAATAATTTTGATCAGGTGTGCAGGGCAATTATGTTTAGATCAGACTAGGCCTAGCCTGCTTACAAATCAAGATATAAAGTATTCTTTATAAGTTTTATTGCCATTAATATTTTTTCTGAAGCTGTAAGATGCATTTTGCCCAATTAAAAAAAATTTGCCAGTTTGAATACGTTTCAAAAACTATTGTATTTTTGCATTTCTGCGTAAAAGTCCTAAGATTTATTATAATCGCGTATTTACATATCTATAATTATAATAAAGCAGTAAGAACCTAGTAGCCCTTTTTTAATACCCAAACATATCTTGGGCGTTTAAGAAAATACGTGTTTATACAGAGTTTATAGGTTCCATGGCCAACTATGTTATCAAAATGTTAATAATGCAGAAGAAGTGCCACAGAATAAATATTTTTTGAAAGCACAGTGTACGCTCTATTATACAATAAAACATATACAGGGTGTTCCATTTTAAAAAACAAAACTTTGGTTTATTGCGAAGAAACTGACATTTTGTGGAGAAAACGCCACTTAATCCTACGAAAATTCTGTATAAAATCCACTTTTCACCATTTCGATAAATTACAAGGGAAAGCAGTTACGAGGGGTGCTTAAAATTTGCAAATTTAAAATTTCGCCCTGTATCTCAAATACTAATAGGACTATGACAATTCTGTTTGTGGCATCTTTCGTTTCACGAAAAAGTAGAACAGGGTAGCGAAAACAGCACCTTTCTATCTTTGCTCGCAAACGAGATACCCTACAATTTCAACACAGTGCACAACAAATTCTTAGCTTTGGTGATAACATTTTTGCAGGTATTTTTAGCACTAAGGTAGTCTCCATGACTCTCGGCCGTTTTATTAGATTAATATCAAGCTTTTAATATTAACATTAAATTGAGTAAACAGTAAACAGAAACAAAAAAGAATATAAAACACCCTGCTTTGATGAGAGAGTCAAAAGCCTAGCAAAGGAAAAGAAACAAGCGTTTTTAAGATTCAAACAGGAAAATACAAACGAAAAAGGAGAAGAATATGTAAGAATAAGAAATTGAGTTAATTAACAAATAGACAACATTAAAAAAGAATATTGGGAGAAGTTCACGAAAGATATGGAACATGACCTGTATGGATCGCAAAGAAAAGATATGAATGAATTTATACGAATAAACGAAATCACAGAAGAACAGTGGACCGAACACCTCACAAAAATATATGGAAGAGAAGCAGAAAAAGAAGAACAAGAAGGTAGTGATAGAGGAAATAACAGTGAGAATAGAGATAATACATACATATCAAAGGAAGAGATAAACACGCGAATAAAGCAACTAAAGAATGGAAAGGCTCCAGGCCCGGATGGAATACACAACGAGCTCATAAAATACGGGGGGGGGGGCACATGGAT
Organism: Vesta saturnalis; assembly: GCA_036346205.1. NCBI lineage: Eukaryota > Metazoa > Arthropoda > Insecta > Coleoptera > Lampyridae > Vesta > Vesta saturnalis. The sequence continues at coordinate 3,558,975 of JARFJB010000047.1, forward strand.
ACAGAAATTATTCAACAATATGATTAACAGTGGAAATATGCCGCAAGAGTGGAAAGAAAGTATTTTAATACCCATACTAAAGAAAGGAGACAGAAAAAATCCAGAAAACTACCGAGGCATCAGCCTAATGAATAGTACGCTCAAGCTGCTAACAGCAACAATAAAAGGTAAAATAGAAGGAAGACTAAACATAGCCGAAGAACAACAAGGCTTCAGAAAGAATCGCTGTACAATAGACGCCACTTTTATCATTCGTCAGATAATAGAAAAATCAATTGAATATAATAAACCCGCATACATGTGCTTCGTAGACCTAAAAAGTGCATTTGATAAAGTAAAGCGAAAAGACATTATAAAAATACTAGATTATTTATTACACCGCTACTGTTCAACCTGGTAATGAATCAAATCATTAAAGAAGGAAACAAGAGAGAAGGATACAGAATGGGCGCATACAAAATCAACATAGTATTTTATGCTGATGACGCGGTACTGATAACAGATAATGAAGACGACCTACAAAGACAACTCCACTCATTCAACATCAAGGCAAAAGAATACAACATGCAGAAAAGACAAAGTGCATGGCTATAAGTAAGGAACCACGTAGATGTAAGCTGGAAGTAGAAGGGGAAATCATAGAACAGGTAATGAAATATAACTACCTGGGAACGTAAATTACCAGCGAAAGAAACTTGAACACAGAAGCGACAAAACAAACGATAAAAGCAACAAAAGTGAGCAGCTGTTTAAGAGAAACCATATGGAGAAACAAATACATGAACGTCGATAGCAAAATGAAAATATATGACAACGGCGCGACCGGTATTAACTTATGCATCAGAGATAAGCCCCGACACCAAAAATACAAAACAGAAAATAAACAACGTAGAGATGAAGGTACTAAGATCGATAAAAGGCATAACACTAAGAGATAGACAAAGAAATAGCACCATACGAGAACAATGTGACATACAAGAAGTTAATAAATGGATAACACTCAGAAGGAAAAAGTGGAACGACCATGTAGATAGGAAGATAGTGAAGAACAATAAGCCGTATAGCAAGAGACCAGTTGGAAGACCAAAGAAAAGGTGGAAAGACAACATACAGTCAACAACAATAGAAACAAAATAAGGGACAGGCAAATAGGAAATATCCTAGTCATGCGAAGAAGAAGAAGAAGAATTGAGTTCAACGTACCTATAACAAAAAACCATCATGTGCATGGGTTAAAGATTTGAAGAGAGATGTGAAAAATTGAGTGAAATATCACTGAAAAGAGCGTAATGTGCTTTATTTTATTTACTATTTGCAAAGTAGTACCAATACGACTTTCGTGCCACAATCGAAAGAAGGTAAAAAAATTATTTTACGAAAAAATGTGAATCCTCTGAATTTCCTGGACGTGACTATTTTAATATATAGAATTGAAGACAAAAACGAAAATAATGGTTCAAGGTGTTTAAAGACAGGAAGAACACAAAAATGGGGTCCAAAAACGTATTACTTATTAGTGTAGTTATCCCTTGGGAAATAAGTTTATGCTTACGAATTATGCTCATGTACAAACTTAGCCTAAGGGAGAAAAGAGAAAAAAAGTTATAGAGCCAAAAAGTCAAACGTGTTGATCAGTGACAAATATAAAAGTGAATGACAATATGTATCTGCTGTGGAAGGTAAATATAAACAGAGTTTACTTGTGCTATTTATTATTAAAATATCTGGCGTGGAACACCACACGACATCCAACCTGCAAAATGCCAATTAAAAGAAAAGATATAATTTTAATAACATTTTTTTAGAATAAGTATGCAACCCCTTTTACAGTAAGTTCATTACGAAAATAGGCAACATTGTAAAAGTAGAAACAATAATCTATGTCAAACAGACGTTTAAAACTTATGAAAGACAGAGGTTAATAGTTAAAGGTTACAAGAAATAAAATATTTTTTTGCACTTCGTGGATTGAAAGTACTATTTGGTTCCCCCATTTCGAGGACTGAAGTGTTACTTTTAATCTCGAGGGATTAAAAATAATTTAATCCTCCGAGGATTAAAAAATAAATAATTCACTCTACTAAATAATAATTTTATTAATAAAAATCAGCAATTAACATTTAAGATAACATCTACTTTTGATTAACATTTACGGATATATTTACGTTTGTATAGTTATTAAAGTTAAAAAATTTACCAAAATCGTTGTCCTTAGAATTAAGAACATTATTGAATGATGTTGAAACCATTGATGCATTGATAGTATTTATTTGGTTTTCTGAATCAATTTTTTTTTCATTTTCATGCCCAAAAATTTTTTCTGCTATAATTCTTTTATTAATTATAGAGCTTTCAATATATCTCTCAGCCACTGAAGACGACTTCCAACCTCCGTGTCTTTTGAGAACGTCGACATTTGCCCCAGAATTGGCTAATAAAGACGCCGACGTGCGTCGAAAACAATGACCGGTGTATAAAGAGGGTTCAGGAAGTTCTTTGGGGTAGTTTTCCAAAGATATTTTTTCCAATGGGTTGAGTTGAACATCTCCGGTCTTTATATTGAACAAAAAATCGTGAATGGTTTGTGTCAGGTTTTCTTAGAGCAATGTAATTTCTGCATAGTTTTATAAAATCGACTGGGTTATTCACTGAATTCTGAACAACGAATACTCGATCAATATTGTTCTTTGTATTTTTTATATTAACTAAGACAGAGTAGTTGAATGATAATTCAATTAATTCGTTTCCTCTACACGCTCCTGCTACATCCATGATCAGTGCATCCTAAAAATTGAACACAGTGTCAAAATATCTATCAAAAAATGTATAGAGGTTATATTACTCACCTTAACCATTAAAAAATCGTCGTCTGGAGCTGAAATTAGGAATTGATCGACTTGTTCATCAGTAAGAACTTTTGACTTCTTTGGCTTATAGCAGTCATTTTTACTTTTCAGAAAAGCTTTTAATTTCGGATAATGGGATATGTTAATATTACTTTTCACCATTACCATCGATTTCACCATGGAATAATTCGCCCACAAGGTGGAAGCACGTACAGTTTTGATTTTTCCATTGAAATATGCTAAAAAGGCATTTTCATTGGTGTGATTTTGTATCTTCTTTTGACCGCACCATGTTATAAAATCTTCATAAGATTTTAATACACTTTTTTGGATTTTGAGGGCAATGGTTGGTTAACTGCCTCTTCAGCCGCTGCTTCAATATCAAACTCATCCATTCTCGCAACTACGCGTCGTCAACAGACTAAGTTTTCACAATGGCGAATGTTGTTTATTATTTATTTACTCGTTGTTATGGCATTGAAACATCTGGGATTTTAAAAATAATTCATAAATTTCATTAGCCTTGAATAGTGTAGCTTCTTTGTCAAAGTGACTTTTCTAATAATTTAAATTTATCATAGATGTAATATTTTAATTTTCAAAAAATAATATAATTATTTCTATTATTACTCCACGAAGTGCAAAAAATAGCGTAGATACCACGGGATTGAAGTTCCTTAATCCCTTGAATAGTTGTAACAAACTCTATTCGCGGGATTAAATGGGTCACTTCAATCCCTTGTTATCTAATATACTATTAATTTTCAGAAAATAATATAATTATTTCTATTATTACTCACGAATGTACAAAATAGTAGATACCACGGATTGAAGTTCTTAATCCTTGAATAGTTGTAACAAACTCTATTCGCGGGATTAAATGGGTCACTTCAATCCCTTGTTATCTAATATACTATTAATTTTCAGAAAATAATATAATTATTTCTATTATTACTCCACGAAGTGCAAAAAATAGTGTAGATACCACGGGATTGAAGTTCCTTAATCCCTTGAATAGTTGTAACAAACTCTATTCGCGGAATTAAATGAGTCACTTCAATCCCCTGTTATCTAATGTACTATTCTCCTACGATCATATACGAAAGTGATTGATATAGCACAATTAACCGTACAGAAAATAATACTTTCGCTTACTAGTGCGTTTCACTTTCTCATTGTACCCAATACGAAAGTAAAAAATACGTGCGCCTTTTACTTTCGCATTGTTTTTCAATAAGTTACCGTAGCAACTACCGGTTGTCATCGGCCTGACAGGGAGTTCGGTCGTGATCAAAATCGCCTCGCTTACTGTTTTCACATATAGTTCATTCGTTTAACTTATCCCGATGACGTCATGTATGCTTTAAATCACGAAATGACCGACGTCTGTAATTTAAAGCAAAAATATGAGCACTGGTACCAACCTTTCTTTATTTGCTTATTTGTTAATCGAGGTTACGTACGCGCGCCGGTTTGTTTATTTCTTATTCGTTTTTCATTGCTTCTTGAGTTAATATTTTAAAAGGTCAGTTCTTTTCAGAACCACATTACTTTCTAGTTTTCATTTAAGGTAAGGATTAATTCGTTTTTACAGAAAGAGATAACATTTATGTTTTCATTTGTAGCACATCAACTTGCCTCGTAGGTCAATTACCGTAGACGAATTGATCCATAACTTAGTGGAATACTTTAATAAAGAAAAACAGAACAACGGGCCCTTAACACCATTAACAGCAGTGCATGCAAGGGTTAGCTATGCTTTGAAAATTGACACCAAAACTATTCCTAATGTCTTCCGACATCAAAATCAAGAAGAAAACAAACACTACAATTTACAACATGTATATTGATCATGAACATGTTACATTAGATACGCTCTTTACAAAAATTAAAGAAAGAGGTATCGTTGAGTGTAAAAGGGCAAGCCTCGATTACGTTTTGTTGGACATTGGATTTTCTTTCAAGCAAATAAACAATAGAAAAGCCCTGTGCGAAAAAAGTTGAACAGCATCGATGAGGGTAAAATTTTTGAAAAGTTACATCACTTATGTGAAACAAGATGTCTACAAGCAGTTCTTTTATCTCGACGAAACATGGATATGTTCAAAAGGAAGCAACAAAATAATATGGCAAGATTCCAGTTCAAAATGCTTGAAGAATCTTGGTGGCGAAGGTAAACGTTATATAGTTCAACATGCTGAAACAGAAGATGGATTTGTGGAGGGAGCAGACCTTATATTCTCTACCACGAATAAAAGCAGTGATTATCACAATTGTATGAATTCTGAAGACTTTGTTAAAAAATCAACTTTTGCCAAACTTAACAAAGCCATCTGTAATCATTATGGATAATGCTGCTTACCATTCACAAATTGTCAATCGCCAACCAGCTACAAATTGGAAAAAAGAACAAATTGTAGAGTGGCCTAGGGGAAGAAAAATTACTTATGAAAAAGAAGCATTTAAAACGGAATTACTACATATAGCAAAGCTACATAAGGAAGAGAAACAATATTTGGTCGACAATATTATTAGAGAACATGCACATGAAATTTTACGCTTGACTCCTTAGCACTGTCAATTTAACCCAATAGAAATGGTATGGGGAATAAGCAAAACCTATTATGATAAAATACATTGGAAGAGATGGTTATGGGGATAATAATGTCAAACAGACGTGGAAAGAAGCGTTAGAAACAGTTTCACCTTCAGTTTAGTTAAAAACGATTCAACATGCAGAAGCTGAAATTCTAAAATGTTGGGAACAAGAAAAAGTTTATGACAAATGTAAACACTGATGATTGAAATTATGATTCCGTATTTTGGAATTCGAATGTTTTCTCAAAGCATAATGATTAGCACAATACTACTTTGATCTTTACATCGTTTATTTGCACTTGATGCCATCAAAGATTTAAAACCGCCACTTTTATGTAGAAAACTATTGGAACAATTACTTTCTTTCTTTGGAGTAGTTCATTGGTCTTAACCTACAAATATTTACAAAATTTTTGCAACATTTTAGAATAACTTACCAAAATTCATCTACTACAATATTATATTCCACCATGTGTGTGTGTGTGTGTGTGTGTGGGTGCGTGTGTGCGTGAGTGAGTGAGTGCGTGCGGTTGCAGTGGTGCGTGTGCGTGTGCGTGTGTGTAAATTATTGTGCGTGTGCGTGCGAGCGAGCACGTGCGTGCGTGCGTGCGAGCGTGCGTGCGTGCGTGCGAGCGTGCGTGCGTGCGTGCGTGCGTGCGTGTGTGTGAGTGTGTGTGCGCGTGTGTGCGTGCACGTGCGCTCTTACGGTATAAACGGGTAGTAAAACTGAATAACAGATAAACTTGGCTTTTGCACGACCAGCCAGCGGTCGGGTGTGGGTAAGATGTTAACTAACTTTGCACACGTAGAATACTATACCATACATAAGTCAAAATAGGGAATGAAATCGTCATAAAACCGGAATGGAGCGTCAGAGTGTTTAAAAAGTTAAAATAGGGGTTGTTTTGCCTAATTACGTAAGTTCATAGCTTGCCTAAATACACAAATAACTCGCTTACCTGAACGTAATCAATCACAGGTGGGCCAGGACCATCAGATCTGCGCAGCACCTGAAAAGCTACAAATATTCTCGCAACCTTTGTTAGCTACATGCGTGCTGCATTAATAAAAAAACAACTGTTACTCAAACTACATCAATGCTTGCCATTACGTTACTTCACTTAATCTGTTTGAATTTGAACGAAACTTGTATCTCAAGAAAAGTAATGATTGAATTCACTTTACCAAAGCAAACAACGCTACAGTACTTTATTTAGTTACTACCAAGGTAAACAAGCAAACCCTAACATCAATGGTTTCAACACTTTAATCAATAGGCAGTCAGATTTGACTAAACCTTTTGATTTTAATTCTTCTCAAAAAAGACTATTAAATAAAAAAAAGAATGCCTTACTACAACAAACTTTGAATACTACGTTATAAGAACTAATTATTTAATTCGTTATCGAGCGTAACTACCTTGTTTTCTCAAATAAACACCAAAATTATTTACGTTAATTCTAGTATCTCATTAAAAATATTCAAACACACGCAAAAAAAAAAAATAAATTCGCAGATAAGTGTTGTATAATAAACGGGTTCACAACTGGATTCACCTTAAAAAAACAATATGTAACCTAGAAATGTATAATGAAAATTCAACGATTTAAACATTTACACAAGTTTAAAAAATATTAAAATATATAGAATATGCGTAATCGGCGCAGGTTCTATCTAGACCCCGTATAGGCCTTTCCAAAATTATTGTAAATTTCGTACCTAAATCGACAAAACAATTAATAATTCACACAAACTTTGTCCATCATATTCTTGACATAAATTTTGTCAATGTAATGTATTCGCGTATAAAACATCCAAAACAATGTAGTAAAAAATTCGGAAGATTGAATAAAATTTCCACAAACAAAATTACCTTCCAATAATTAACAATTGGCCCACAAGAATCGTATTCAAACTTAAGTAAGTAATAAACACAAAATACATAAAGGAGAAAAAAATACACACATATTTTATTATCGTTCATCGGTCATAAAAAAAAGATAAAACAGTAAATTCACAATAAGTTTTACCTTTAATTCAGGTTCACCAAGGTTGACTTTTGGAATATTGACCTCGGTGATGACGAAAATAAAGTAGTGACTGTGGTAGCTACGCTCGAAATTCCCTCGTGAAAGATGTTGGGATGTTGAGCCAGGACGTCAAATAGCGGTCGGATAACATCCAATTGGTTGTACGGTATATTACAGTCTATATATTTACATTTTAATCAGAAATACTATGGTGCGTTGCGTTCAGAACTGCTTAATTATTAATATTTATCGTTAACGTTAAACGAAAATTTTATTTATTCACTGCAAGTTATTTGATTATCGGCGAGCTGTAAACTTATAATGCCTGGCACTGGGAAAGAACGTTGTTTATTCCGCAAATGAAAGCGATGATATCTCTAGAGGGTTATAAATGCACTAGGATCAACTACACAAAAAACGTAACGATAGTTTATACTCGAGATGAGTGAACAATTTTAAGATCTCAGCAAGGGTTTATCGGAAATGAAACTACCCCCTTTCAACGAAGGTTCGGCCACCAGGAGATGAAGAAACGTTCTTTCGCGGGATTGCCCTGGCGTCGCTCGATAGCGTGTCTACGCATGAAGGTCTGCATCAACACTAAAATTAATCATTATCCGCTCAATTGGATTTTAACATACCCTCCATTGCTTATTTATTATTTTAACCTTCTCTATACCAGAATCATTTAATTTGTTCCGAAACTGTTCGTAAAAATTCTCCCTTTTCTGAAGACAGCATTATCAGCAATTTCTACAATTTGCAGTTTGTTTTTAGTTTGGTTCAAATGATAGCCCACATAAGATTATTCCTCGGATCTCTATAACTCAAGCATCAAGATTAAGACGGTGAACTACCTATGATATGCCTTTTCGGCGTCGAACTTCCAACGATTACATTATCCTCTTACAATTTACAGGTTAACAACTGCATTTTAATATTTTACACCTTGAAGAATTTATACATTTCAGATATTATTTTAATTCAGTTCTACAAAAAAAAACTATTTCTACTTAATCCTACAAATTCAAAAAACAAAAAAAACGTTAATTAAACTACATATTTACTATTTACACGTAATCATACTTCTTAACAAACTAGTAAAAGGACTGCAAGGTAGATCAATAAATCATCTCTTAAAGTTTACATGTACCATTTCAACTGGTCAATTAAATCAAAGGCTTTATAATTTCGTTTTTTACTTACAAGACGTTTACATGCAAAAAAGTTTGTAAGACTTTTAAATACTTTCCCGAATTTATGCGTTACTCAATCCAAATACGAGAGTTTACACTGCATTTCAGATATCCGTTACTAACAAATATTTTGTAATTTTGAAAATTATCGGTCAATGTTTAACAAATCATGGACACATGACAGCGCATGCGCTGGTGAGTGTGTGTGTGCGTGCGTGTGTGTTAATATCCACGGTAACTCCAGAATGACAACACGTATGTACTTGAAATTTCGTATTTAAGCTTTTTTCTATTTCTCCTGGAACTGATATTTTTATAGAAGCGGGCGGCTTTGGAATTTTTTTACACAAAAAGTCACTTTAGCTCCACATAAAGTAAGCTATAATTTCTTTAAACCTAATCTAGGCCCAGTTATGTTTAAGACAATTTGTTCGCGAAACGAGGATCTAGGATTAACCTGGATATGTATAGGTTGCTTTGCAAAACGTTAGACGTGCGTAGCTATGGATTCCGCAAAATAAAACACAAATGTAAATAAAAAAATTGATAGGAAGTGTTTTCAAAATTTGTCACTTTACAGCCACTGGTGAGCGGCGTTAAAGTTCTTTGGTACTGCTGGAGAATGAAAACAACAAAATGACAATTTAGTATCTTGTATTGCGTCACTAAATGTCATGTTTATTGACGATTGAATAAAAAAATTATTATTAAAATTATCTCATTTATTTTAATTTTTACTTTGTAAGTTGGAGAGTCCTGTATTGTTCTACACCAGAAATGTTTGATTTACTCCAACGTAGCTTATCAGGTAGTCCTCCATATTTTTTTCGTTCTATAAAAATTCAAACAGTCTAAATATGAGCGAGTACAGTATACTGTGTATAACGTATAAGCAGTCACTAATGAGCCCGTTAACGACGACCACTTTGTTGCATTTACCAGCACTGGAGAAGATATGTATAAAAAAGTAAGGTGTTTAGAATTTCCGTATCTCAGACACATTACCGGCCTATTAAGACCCCTTGACGAAATATAAATCGATCGCAGCCCTCCCTAGTATAGTGGAGTGAAAGTTTGTCAAACTTTTACCTGAATACTTATCTGCCACAGGCAAGATGAGGGATTAAATCAATAGTCAGAATAATTTATGCAAATCCCATTATTATTTTTTCACTAATTTACAGAAGACATGAACACTAAAGTATTTTTTATAAAAAATTTTAAAACTAATGTCACTTTTATTTTATTATACAGGTATCTCAACTCCATCCTTTTCTTTAATTACACGTACATAAAGTGTTATTTAAATAAATTGTATAACAACAAATTCCTATTATTTTCTAATTATTTTCATTACTCAATGTTAAATTTAAAGAAACATAGGTAATATGGTTAGGTGCAGAAAATGGCTAAATAACTTTCTCTTTAATTAACCCTAAGTATCTCGCGTAATTACATATTGATCATTGTTAGTCCTCAAATATTCTAATAAAATGTAGACAATTACGGGATTGCTATCAGTGTACTAGCATTTTGCAAACGATCTCATCGAGCAAACACCAGTTGTGGATTTGTGATTGTGTCTACAAATACCTAAAGTAAGAATAAGTGTGAGTGTTTCAAAAAGAAGTAGGAGTGTGATATTACAAAGGGCGAGAGAAGCGTAAGTACCTATGTACAATCTTATTTTATTGAAATATTCCCATTGTTATAATTTATTAAAATGTCCTGTAATTATCATAAATAAAAAAATTATGTACGATTCACTAATAGCAAATCCATGCAAGTGTTAGTTTTCAAACGACAGAATATGTAAAAAAAATTAGAAGGTAGATTTTTTTATTGATAAATTTCTTTTATAGGAAATTGGTAAGATTTCAATAGAAACTTACATCCACCCTCGTTCGGAAGACGAACTTTGTAGCATCAGCTTCCATCATAATGATGACGAAGACTCTTTGGTGTCCGATACTGATAATTGTCAAAAAATGGTGACAGACGCAGATAATGAACCCGAAGACCAATTTGATGTTTCTTTTAATGAAGACAGTTCAAATGCTTCATTATTGTTGGAAAACGATGCAGAATCAGATGCCACTCAGAACCACAATTTATCAGGCCGAAGGATCATAGATATAAAATATTTCTTAAATGTGTTGAAATCATTAAAACACGTTGGTTTTGGTTGTTCTTTTTTTTGGTATAGGTGTCATATCAGAAAAGATAGACGGATTAGAAAGTACGCTTTATTTAAATGTAATATATGCGGAAAGACTGATATGGTAAGGACTGGCTGTAACAACCCTTTTCTGAGTTGTATTAAAATATACCTTAATTTAAGGTCTTTCATTGATTTAGTTGTAAATATAAGAAAAAAGTTTTTAATTATTGAAATATAGGTATGTGGTAGGCAACTTAATTTGCATATCTTCTTAAGTGCATATTTCTTAATGGTTTATATTACCTCTTTAAATTATTTTTCTTATCATTTTATTCGCGCATTACGTCATCATGACGTAATCCTGCTCAAATCCTTTTGCGCACAACTACATGATCTAACTTCCTAAGCCTCCATTTTTTTCACTTCCTGATGAACGTTAAGAGAAGCAGAAAGTTTTTTGGGTTTTCCCTAATTTTGTGTAAAAGTACCATTTATTTAATGGAAAGATATCTTTTAACTTGTTATACTAAAAATTAAAACATTTGCTCTTTTCAGGCACTTTTTTTTATTGCATTTTTAATTTTAGTTCGATTTACAATTTAATTACATATTAAGTACGCATTTAATTTTACTGTTGCGTACGCTTTCATTTATGATTGCAATTTTTGCATTGAAAATTTCAAGAAATGCAATAAATATTGGATTATTCAATTTTAAGAAGGATAATTCCAGTTTTGGGTGTGGCTGATAACATTATTTCAAGATATTGCGCAATAATGTACAAAAATTTTACAAAGGTATGTAATGATTTTTTTTAGTATTTTAAGGTTTTTACAATTAGTTTTTAAGGTATATTTTATTTAATCATATCACATTAACTGTCAATAAACATTTGTACATTTTTTTATTGTTTTACATTTTGATAAGTTTTAGTGTAAAACTCGGTTTAGTTATTCCGGGTATAATTAAAAAAAAATAATAACTTGGCGTCCGAGATCATTTTATTAGTATTACATACAATTTTTTTATTATTTATGTTCAGTGGAAGTAAGCGAGCAGATTTAGTGGTAATCAAGCAAATCAAGATTATTGAACCGGCCCTACTTAAACTGCCGATTGAGACGAAGGCACTATTTGTGGTGAATGGTTTGTATTTCCAGTCAGTTTGACGATTTGCGTTTTGGAGAACTTTTTACTCTTATTACTCATATTTCATTATTATATTATTCATCCATTTATTATTAAATTCATTAAATTACACCACTTTATTACATGGTGGCACTGATGCTTGTTTTGGTTTAACAAACCGTGCTGCCGTTATTGGTGCTGTATCAATTGGGACTGGGTATACCCAATTCGCTGATCTTGTTGCAGCAATGGATATACCACAAATGTCTAACGACACATATTTAAAACACCACAACAGCATTTTTCCCTCGGTCCATAATTGAAACCAACAATTAATGAGCAAAGCTGCAAAAGAAGAAGCCGAATCCGCAGAACAAAAAAATGAGAGTAACACTCCAATTATATCACTGATAGTAGACGGAGATTGGGGGAAAGATCTTAGCGTAGAAAATATTCTGCACTTTCTGGAGTTGTAAGTTGTAATGAAATATTTTTTTTTATTAAAAAGGATTTTTTCAGGCATCCATAATCGGAGGTAAATGAAAAAAGATTTTGTATGTGGGCGTAAAAAACAAATATTGCTGTGTGTGTGCCAGATACCATGATGTGGATGATCATGAATGTTTCCGTAACTGGACTAACACTTCCACTGCAATGGAATCATTTGCTTCGCAATTACATCAATGAACTCAGCGATCTTAGTAAAGACTGTCGATAACCAAAAAGGCGAAGAGATTATATATGAGTAGAAGTGTGGTACCCTCCGCCGCCATCTTGGATTTTTACGTCACTAGGATGCCACACGTGGAAGACCATATTTTCCACCCCTATGGTTTCTTTTCCTAGGTCTTTTTCAACCCCTAATTATGTTTTGTTTTTCTTACTCGCCCACGTGTAGGACGTGTTTTTTCACCCCTATTTAACGGCCGCCCACGTGTAGGACGCGTTTCTTCTACCCATATGGTTTCTTTTCGGAGGCCTTTTTCAACCCTTGATTTTCACCGCTATGGTTTCTTTCCAGAGGTCATTTTCAACTAATTGTTTTTTGTTTGTACGTGACAGATGTATTGGTCTTTTGTTGGTCTTAGGGATATATGGAGTTAACGGACAAGCGCTTGTTGTTTACTGGTTATAATTTCACATCACTAGCTTCGTTATTAATGGAAATATCGTTAATCAATGTGGACTAGGATTTTTTCAAAATGTTTAAAAAAATCGAAATATCTCGAAAATACTTCACTTTTATTATAGGACATTGTACACAAATTTTATCTAGAATTTCATGTAGAATTCGAAAATAAAATAAAAAATATTAGGTTCCATTTAAAATAACAAAGTTGACATCTACTTCCGGTATCACCGGAAGTGCCACATTCAGGACAATATTATATTTGAACTCAGCGTCATCCAAAACCTACAGCTTCGTAATTTCAGATTTTTAACATGACTGTATCCGCCATTACTTTTAATCAAAACTCTTCGCGCCACACCCTATATATGCAATCCTTCAACTTTAGACCGTTTTCATAATGCAGTTGTGAAAGCGTTAGCGTACCGCAAAGTTGAAAATGGACCTATCGATAGCAAAATTGAAAATTTGAAGAAAGGTATATTAAATTGCCGTTTGCATATTCTGGGTAGACATGACCAATGTAAAGAATATTTTGTAACGGCTCTAAGAAGAACGAGGCAATAATAATATTTTTGAATAATATTAGTTTGTTATTAAACCATTTCTTTTAGTTTAGAAGGATTTGGTAGATGTATATTTAGAATGCGGCATGTTGCCAGTAATAAACACTATTGTAGAACGACTAGCAGACCAAGCATCTAGTTTGCTCTACGATACCGGTACAAATCCAGCAGAAACGTATAATTCGGTAGTTGCGAAATTTGTAGGAGGTAAAAGAGCCAATTTTTCTTTAAAAAATTCGTACTAATTGAGATGCGAAATGGCCCCGATGTCTTTTAATAACGAGGGAAATTTATTATCGCTTTTGCATGAGCACCTTTGTTGTCACCGGGGCACTACATGACGCATTTTTTAAACTCCCAAATTAATCGTCGTAGGAAGAAAGTAACAAAATGAGTGTATTATTTTAATAACGTTTTCTTCTATAGAAACTTCTTCATTACAGTAATTGACTTTGTTTTGTTCTCAGATCAATCTGAAAACAGGACATTTGCATCCGCTTATAATGATCATGGATTGGCAAATGAATCCATCACACCCGATCTTTCAAAAGATGAGTACGAATTGCGCGTTAGTCAATTTTTCACCTGTTTGGAAAATGTCGACAAGAAAAAGATTGAAGAAGGTATCTTGACTCAATCATAAAGTGATTTGTGGAGAGTAGAACGCAAGAAACGTTTAACGGCATGCAATTTTGAGAAAATATTCAAACTGCGTAAAACAACGTGCACTTGCGAAACTGTTTCCTTCTTACTCTACAACGTTTTTAAAGCGAATACGTACACCACCTTTGGTCTCAACTCCTTATAGACGAAGAAAAACCATTTTTAGCGTGTTCGCCTGACGCACTAGTAGAAGAAGGTGGTGTGGTGGAAATAAAAAGCTCTTTAAAAAGCGGAGGCATGTGAGGTAAATTTAATTAATGATTGTGTTGTAGATTCCGAAAACAACAAAATTAAATTAAAGGGGAACCATTATTATTATCAGGTGCAAGGAATTTTAAATATTACCAAACGAGTCAAATGCTACTTTATTGTCTATACTGCAACAGTTGAAGAAATTGAAAGGTACGTGATAACGATAAATGTTTTGAACATTAAATGAAACAATACGTTTTGTTTTTTATTGGGATGATACATTATGGGAGGATCATATGGTAAAAAAATTAGAAGAACTTTACCATAAGTCTTTATTACCGGAATTAGTGTATCCACGCAGATTTAATTTAAATCTTCGAACTATAGAGGAGAAGATCCTAATATGGGCCATGCTGCTAATATGGGACACCTTGATATTTTTACTCTTACTGCAAGATGAACTCGTGGAGCAAGTGGACGAGCTGGTATATCTCGGCAGAATGTTTACTGCAGATGGTACAATTGAGAGCGAGGTTGGACGAAGGGTCAATGCTGGAAGGAAAGTGATTGGAAGTATGTGGACGATAATGAGAAATGAAAGCATGAGCCTAGCTGCGAAACGAGCAATCTATAATGGCGTATTCGTCCCATCAGTACTGTATGGAAGTGAGACATGGGTATGTCAAAGAAAAATAAATGCTGTGGATATGAGATTTCTGAGAAGCGCATGTGGTAAAACGAGAAGGGATAAGATAAAAAATGAATGCATAATGAGGGAGTGTGGTGAGGAAAAGATGATGATGGATAGATATAAAAGTTGTACATTACGTTGGTTTGGTCACATTGAGAGAATGAATAACATAAGATTAACGAAACAAATATATGTGGGTGAGGTTAGGAAAGGCTGGCCTGGTAGGCCGCGTAAAACTTGGCTGAATGTAGTAGAATCTTTGATAAAGGAAAGAAAGATAAGGAGTTCTAAAAACAAAAGGGCATGTCAGAGACTATGTATGAATCTTGCGGAAGCTAGGGAGGTATGCGGGGATAGGAAATCATGGCGAAAGATTGTGAATGAAGAATAACTAAGAGGCAGGGATTGTTTTGCCTATCCCGCAAGGGAATGGCGTGAAGGTTAAGTTTAAGTTAAGTTAAGTTGATATTTTTACAAAGCGAGTGGTGCCATCTTTTAACCGTATCTTAAATTACTCTCACCGAATTGCAGTTTGATTCATACACACGCTATCCCAAACTCTCGGTTGACATTTGACATGCGTTAGAATTTAATTTCTGTGACAGTGGACATATTTTTCGCAGTTAGTGAAAATCGTCTGTTTTGATTGAAACTTTAGCTTTTCTAATTACAATTCATTTGCATTAGGTAGTACGGATATCATTAATAAAGGTAAGCATTTTGAGAAAGGGTGTATTTAATCTTATAACATTTTAGCTTAGTAATTTTGTTAGACGTTGACTGTTTGGATTATGGGACACTTCTGGGTCTAAATACGAACCGGGGCCCATATTTGGACCTATGCTAATTAATTTTTTTTTCAGTTGCAATGCCTAGAACAAAAGCAAAATATACTTCAAAAATGTAAGAAAGACTTGGTCTCGGGATAGCATGATACGTGCAATAAAAACAGTTAAAAACCAAGGACAGGCCATTAGAACAGTTGCTCAAAACTATCACGTTCCAAGATCTACATTACAAAGGTTTTTGCAAATTGAAAATTCAGAACCAGAAGAAATCGTACAAACTAAATTTGGACGGAAAACTATTTTAGGAAGTGAAATAGAGGAGGAGCTGCTTCAATATCTTTTAGTCATGGAAGCGAAGTATTATGGGCTCACAAGAAAAGATGCTCGAAGAATGGCCTATAACTTATCTTTAAGAAATGGAATAGAGCATCCTTTTAAAACGGTGCGGCTAGACGTAGTTGGTTAGACGGATTTTTACGCCGCCATAAAAATATATTGTCAACGCGAAGACCGACTGGCACTTCATTTGCTAGGGAGCTAGGTTTTAATAGAAACATGTAGAAGACTTCTTCAACTTCTTGGAAGCCGAATACGACAAGCATAACTTTCCACCTCATAGAGTTTTTAAGGTCGATGAGACGGGCCTCTCAGTTGTTCAAAGCTAAGTTGCGGAGGTAGTTGTTCGAAAAGGAAAAAGACAAATAGCGTCGGTAACGTCAGCTGAGCGCGGATCTTTAATTACGCTTATTGTAGCCATGAGCGCAGCCAGACAATATGTCCCACCGATTATGATTTTTCCTAGAAAAAATCTAAATGACCAACTTATGCGGGGTGTCCCACCTGGATTCATATATGTAGTCCACCTAAGTGGATGGGTGCAGCAAAACCTGTTCACAGAATGGATGAGGCACTTCATAGACTTCGTAAAACTAACTGCTGAATCCCCTGTATTGTTGGTGCTAGATGGACACTACAGTCATATTCGGAATATAGATGTGATTAATTTAGCTCGACAGAATTACATTTCAATTACACATGCCACCCATAAATTACAGCCCTTAGACAAAACCTTCATGGGTAGCTTCAAGCTTTACTATAGCGAAGAAATCAGGTGCTGGATACGTGAAAATCAACGAGCCATAACACAGTTTGACTTAGCTGAATTAGTAGGACGGGCATTTTTAAAATCACAAACCCGGGAAATAACAGCAAACGGCTTCCGAGTAACTGGGATTTATCCGTTTAACCGCAATATTTTTTCTGGCGCGGATTTCATTGGTGAACAAATTGAAGCAGAAAAGTCCTGCTCAACTTCTGCAACATCTGTTGATTTCACTGTCTCAGCATATCGCATTGGGGGAAGACTTTCCAACAGAGAAACTTCGTGACACCTTTCGATATTTCACCTGTCCCCACACTGAAAAAAAAAACAGCGTATCGAGGAACAAAATCTTCTAAGTCACAAATCATCACCTCTTCACCATACAAAGAAAATTGGAAAGATCCATGCAGAATTCTCCTATTTGCCAACAAAGGTAAACGCAAGGTATTTGAAACAAAGCACAGAAACAGCAATAAATAAAAGAATGAAAACTGATGAATCAGAAGAAGACGATGATGAAGAATTTCTTCCAGCTGATGAAGACAATGACATGGAAGAAATTGGTGAGGTTCCAAATAATAATGATGATGCGGTATGCATGTTCTGCGATGGTCACTTCAAGGATGATACAAAGGGGGAATTATGGGTTCAATGTCTGATGTGCAGCAGCATGTGGGCACATGAGCAGTGTTCAGGAGCTGAAAAAGATACGTATGTTTGCGATTTTTGTCGTTAATTTTTTTTTGATTTAGCTATATTTTACTCTGTTTGTGATTTGTTTAGATTGAAAAATTTACAATTTTACATAATTTAAGATAAAATAAGATGAAGTCTTTTATTATTTTAAACACAAAATACTGAATCGACAATAAACCTCTGAAGTACATGCATGCAAATTTTGGCATTATTACAGATATATTTTTCCGAGTTATTAAAAAATATATAAAAGGGGGCCAGATTAGGACCTTCCCCTCTACATATGACCAATTAAATTTTAAATTGTTTTGTTTGTTCACCTCTATAATTTGATTACAATATTTTAGAAAACTTTGTTTTTTTCTTTGAAACAAAATAAATAAATAGAATAATTAATTCTTTTATTTTAATTTTTACTGATACGAATACATTATAATTTAATAAGGTGCATACATAAACTACATACCATTTTCGTTATTTTAATTTAAATAATAGTTTGAAGAATTCAAGGTTAATCCGATTACGTTCGTGTTTCAATAGAAATAGGTACTTGCTAAAGAATACCTGAAGATCTTTGTACCCTCGGGTCATTTAATGAGCAGACTATGCTGTTATATTTTCTAATGGAATTTTTATCTTATTGACATCAGAACATTTATCGTTTTTATAATGTTTTAAATAGTAAATTATAATTTTTTAAAAATTTTAACAAGTCGTATTTCGAAAAACCTATGTCCGAATATATGGGCTTTTGTTAAAAATATTATCAGTTATAAAAATATTCCAATTTAATCACTACTGGGAAAAAAATTCAATAAAAAATTATAGAAATTAAAATTAAAAAAAAAACCTTACATGCAAACATTTAGGAAGGTTTCGGGACTATTTTGACCTCTTACGCGTTTCTCTAAAGTTTCAAATAACATGATAACATAATTATGGTTTTTACACCTTATAAGAATAATTAGGTACTTTACTAACAATTTGAATTTTCATTACTTTCATAAAAACACCTTCAAATAATAATGACAATTAAATGTATTATTCAAGTCTAAATAAGTTAGCAAATTCTTGTAAAGGTTGTTATAACTCTTATAGTTCCGACTAGTAGTTCATAATCATACAATAAATAATTTATAATAAAATTAGTGTTTATATCCTTCGAATTATAATTGGCGCTGCGAATAGGATTCTCGCAACAGTTTGAACATCCATTTAGTGAAGTGCAATTTCGGTGAAAAATCTAACTGGCATCAGTCCGGATCATCCATTGGTGAAGTAGCAACTTCGGCAAAAATTAAACTGGTGGCTTTCAAGTCTTTGTGCGAGAAGAAAAAGAAAAATACTTTCAACTGCTCTACACGAGACAGGAAGAGAAACATCTAGAGACACGAGATATTCGACCCATTCAATGACTAGCAGATATTACTCTATATAAGTCCTTTGTTACCTTCCTTATCAAGTTAGTGTTTTATTTATGTTTAAATTTCAATGACTGATTCGAGTTCAGAATCAGAAAGGGAAATAATTGCCAATAATCCTAACAATATTAACCATTATTTACAAACCCTGAAAACCAATTACAAAACTAAAACCCCCAAGTTTATTAAACAAAGTAGATAGGACAGAATTACAATTATTATTAAGAGCTATCCCAGAATATCAACCAGGCTATAACTTATCAATTTTTATTACTGAAGTAGATAATCTATTAGGACATTTATCAAATGATTTAAGTTATGTGGTCGAATATACAATTATTAGGTGAAGCAAGGGATTTTCATAGCATACCAAAACGTTAGGGACTGGCCGAATATAAAAATCTGCCTTCTGCAAAAATACGGAGATCATCGAAGTGAAGGTCTCCTCGTATCAGACTTAAGACGTTTAGCTCACATGCGAAACGAACACTATTTAGGCTTTTATAACAAAATCCTAAAAGCATTGAACGATCTGATGCAATACGTTCAATTATACATCTCAGACAAAAATTTTAAACTTTATAAAAAATATAAATATGAAAAATTAGCTTTAAAAACATTTCAATTAGGTATTTTAGAACCCTATCGCGGATTTTTACTCCATTTCGAATTAAGTACGTTAGAAGATTGCCTTAACAAATGTTAAGTTTTAAGATAATAGAAAGCAAGAAGAACGTTATGACTATATGAGAGAACCGATAAAAAAGTTCCCCTCTAGACCAGACCCAGTTAATAAAACTTTCAATTCTCAACATCCTGCTAACCGTAATAATTATTTACACACCCCATTTCAAACCCCCAATCAGCAATATTCATTTACAAAACCCGAATTCAGATCACCCTTTCAATAACCATTTTCGACCCACCGGCCGACTAAACTTTATCTCTCAAGAATTAAATTGCGTAGAATCAACCGATGTTGAACAAATTAATTACGAATCACCGTATTTTGAAGAACCCCAAGAAATTAGTTATTTTAATGAAGAAGAAAATTTTCAAGAGCAAGCCTCCCAAAATCAACCCCTAACATTAATTTAAATTCTATCGCGTCAAAACTCAAATTACCATTTATCTATTTACCAAAATTAAATCTTAAAGTTTTAATTGATTCCGGGGCTTCTAATTCGATAATGAACCCTAATGTGGCAAAACAATTTTCAAAATTTAGCTATAAAAAAACCTTTTGTTTCCGGCCTTGTAGGACAAATTTATTCGGACCAAAACCTATGCATTCCTTTATTAAAAGAATTTGGAATCATCGATATTATTCATCTCCATGTAGTTCAGTGGCATTCAAAATTTGACGCTCTCCTCGGTAGTGACGATTTTAGTAAATTGCAACCAAGACATTATTCAAATAATACTTTAGAAATTAACCGCATAAGAATCTCTTTTTATACAGAATATATCTCAAAAGAAATAGAAATTCAAAGTTCTATTATTAACAATATTATTAAAATCCCTACAACCATAGAAAACGGAGACATTTTACTTCCTTCTTTAAAATTACCTGACAAGTATGTTACACCAGAGGCAATAGTTACTACAAAAAACGGATATTACCACTTACGAACCTATCGAATCTCAAATTAGTTTTAGCGAAAGAGTAGATGTAGAACCTCTGATAAAACAGGAAATTATTAATCCACCTCGATACGATACAAAAAACTTCAACATCATTAATAACATTAGAACCGACCATTTAAATTCAGAAGAAAGAAAAAATAATAACACTCTGTGAAGAATATCAAGATGTATTCTTTAACGAAAACTGCGATTTGGCCTTTACCAACGCAGTCAAACATGAAATTAGAACTAAAGACGAGGAACCAGGTTACATTAAATCGTTCCGACATCCGCAAATTATGAAGATGGAAATCCAAAATCAAATTCAAAAACTACTAGACCAAAAAATTATACAACCGTCTATATCCCCATACAGCTCACTTGTTTGGATCGTCCCGAGGAAAATGGATTCCTCTGGAAAAAGGAAATTCAGAATGGTCATAGATTACAGAAGGCTTAACGACAAAACAATCGAAGATAAATATCCACTCCCGAGAATAGAAGAAATACTAGACAGTTTAGGAAAATGTTACTTTACGACACTCGATTTAGCACAGGGGTTCCATCAAATAGAGATGCATTCGAATTCCGTCGAAAAACAGCGTTCACAGTGAACCATGGACATTATGAGTATATACGAATGCCATTTGGTTCAAAAAACGCCCCCAGCTCATTCCAAAAGGTGATGGACGACATTCTGAGGGAACACTTACATAAATTTTGTGTCGTTTACATGGACGATGTCGTTATATTCTGAAAATCACTACAACAACACATTATTCACATCAAGAAGATATTCAATAAAATATTTTTTTATTTATTTTTACAATTTAAAAATTCAGTTAAACAAATCGGAATTCCTTTGCAAAGACGTTGGATTTTTGGGCCATATAATAACTCCCGACGGAATTAAACCGAATCCCACTAAAACAGAAGCTATCCAAAATTACCTACTCTCAAGCACCCAAAAAGAAATAAAATCCTTGCTTGAAATTGTTGAGTATTACCGTCGATTTATCTCGAATTTCGCCAAAATAGTAGCCCCGCTAACCAAATGTTTACGCAAAAATACCCGGATTAACACCCACGACCCCGAATATGTTTCCGAATTTGAGTTATGTAAAGATCTCATTACTAACGCCCTATGCTAACTTACCCTGATTTTAAAAAACAATTCAAATTGTAACGTTATCTTAATTAATTTGGTCACATTTCTAGGATCGCTATTCTATGGAATAAATTGTTTTCATTTTTCTTTACTGTCGGATAGCGTACGTTTGCTGTCTACTTGATTCTCATTGGTGTATTGCGTTCGTTAATCTCGGACCCTTGTTTCCGCTTTTAGTTTCGTTTTTTTGTTTTCTGTTTCCGTGATGGCAAGGGTACACAAAAAAAAGAGTGAGTTGGATTATTTTCGCTTCACTTGAACCGCGATTCATTGACATGATTTTCTAATTATAAATAAAACGGACATTTTCCGGATTTCTCGATCAATGAATAATTAATTTTTGTGCCGAACCTGATGCTAGTTCGCGTCACTTAAGTTACGTGATAATTATTACGGTTTTAAGCGTTCAAGAGTGTTGTGTTTCTCCTTATCTAATTTTAACGCTTGTGGTTACCAGCTTACAAGGTCAGTAATTTTTGTGAATCATTCCGTCATTTAATGTTATATTTTCTTTCGTACTGTTTTTTTCCTTTTCGTTTTCGCTTATTTTCTCCCTCTACGTATATTACCTACCCACTACCACTTAGTTGATCCAGCGTCGTCAATGAAAATAACACCGCTGCCATTTTGAATTTTTCTTACAAATGAAGAAATTCTAATTTAATGACTTATAAAGAAAACTACTGTCTGCTCACACGAATTTACCTAGTAATTGTTTACTTTTAATATTAGATAACTTGCCTAGCTAAAATTTAATCATTTCAATAAATTTTTATCTTACTTTGATAGTCTTAATTTATACGTGAAAATTTCACTGTCACTATTTGCTTATTTGATTTCTTTCTAAATTCATAATTTTGTTTAAGTTTCAATTATTTATCAATATTGTAAACCACTTTACCTTTAACTATGTGTTTGTCTATTGTAACCTAATTTATTAGTGTACTTTCAGTATTCGAATTTGTTGTCAATCAAGTAATTAATGTATCCATTTTCTAGGGCCAACCTATTGTTTAAGGTCCGAATTATTATTGTTTTCTTTTCCATTTAGCTTCTGTAATTTCGGACGTTACTTGCGCAAGGAAACGACACCGGAAAGAAGTTATTTTCAGGTGAGATTATTGATATACTTGATCGCTTGTTTACTTGGGTAAACCGAATTCTGAAAACTTTGTAAGATTAACGTAACTAATATCACTTTTCCTCCTTTTTTTGTTGCTCGAGGATTAATTTAAGGTAATTTGGATCAATCATTCAATGTTATATTAAAATAATATTTATTTCCTTTTTATTAATCAATCCTTACGGTATCTCTATTATTTGTCAAATTTATGTTACCATTTAGACCATTTATCTGTTTTTGATGGCGATTATAATTTTGTGACCCCATTGTGTCTATTTATTCATAATTTTTCTATGATTTATTTAGTTTTTCGTACTTCGAACTAAGGTAAATTACAAATATAACTATCTTGGAAGTACGTGGCGTCCATTTTTCCTGATTATTATTTTATTTTATTTCTGTATATAATATTATGTATAATTATTTAACTGTATTAACCCACCCCAATGCCTACTAGCACTGAACCACCGAGCCTTGGCTTTATAAATTTTGTTACCAATTAAAGTTACCGTAACAAAATTAACAACTGATACCTCGAATACAGCAATAGGTAGTGTACTGTCTCAATCTGGTCGCCCAATCGCATATTATTCAAGAACCTTGAATTCAGCAGAAAGGAATTACTCTACTATAGAGAGAGAACTCTTAGCCATTCTTGATTCTACAAAGCATTTCAGACCTTATTTATTTGGCCAAAATTTTATAATTGAAGCTGATCATAACCCTTTGGTATGGTTATACAAGATTAAAGAACCAAACGCCAAATTAACTAGATGGAGATTGAAGCTGGATGAGTTTAATTTCTCTATCCCATATAAGAAAGGAAAGGAAAATTACGTCGCAGACGCATTATATAGAATTCAGATTAACAGCACCGAGGTAATGGAAGACGACAATAGCTCATTGACTCCAAACATCGAAGAAATTCAAGAATTAACCGATGAAGACGTAAATACGATTATTCAATAGAATCAGACGAAACCATACATTCCATAACAGAAGCGGATGATGGAAAGACCATTCCAATTACAGAGCAAGCAGTCAACGTTTATAATAACCGCATAATACTCAATACACACGAGAAATATGAATGCAAATTATCAATACTTTTCGGTACCAAGAAAACTTACCGCGTTAAAATAAGAGATACGACAATGAACGAAGACATCCGAAAATTTATAAAAGAAATTTTCCACCCAAATAATGCCTACTGCATGTACTTCATAAACAAACAAATAGAACGACCATTCACAACAATATGCAAGGAAATGTTCAATCAATCTATTAAAATAACTATTAGTAACACCTTTTTAACAGACGTTACGGATAAAGAAAAACAGAAAGGCATCATTGGAAAATATCACGAAGAAACCCACAACGAAATTTCAGAAACCTACAAGCAATTTAGGTTACAATACTACTGGCCAACCATGAAGCAAATAATAACTAAATCAATCAACAAATGTTCTGGATCATCCTTATAAAACAAAAATTCAAGGGCCCCTGTTAGCACATAGACCTTTTGAAATTGTACACATGGACACATTTTCATTTCAAAATACTAAATTCCTAACTCTCATAGACTTGTTTTTGCGTTACGGACAAGTTTATCTGTTAAAAGACGGAACTGGCATCACCTTACTTAACAAATTTAGACATTTTATGGCATACCATAACAAACCACACAAAGTAGTTTGTGACGAAGGACGAGAATTTCAAAACCAAACGGTTAAAGAATTCTGTGATCTCCATAAAATTGAACTACACTTTACCACAGTCAATAACCCTAGCTCAAACTCTCCCATTGAACGATTCCATTCGACCATATTAGAAAAATTAAGAATACTGAAGCTAAAAAATCCTAGTGAACCACCAGAAAATCTGGTTATCTCAGCAGTAACGATTTTTCTCCTTTTTATCTATTATACGGCCCTTACGAAGAACAAAATCCAATTGACCACGAAATAACAATTCACGAAAAATACAATGAAAAACGGAAAAACGAAGTCCTACCATTTTTTGATGAAATATACCACACAAACTTAGATAAAGCCTCAAAAATAATTGTTAAAATTAATAAAAATAAAGAAGATACCCCTAATTTAACAGATCAAACGATATTTGTGCAACGAAACCGCGTTAGAAAAACAGACCCCTTATTTGAACCCTTACAAGTACTAGATCAAAATTAAACCAAAATCATAGGTTTAACAAAAAACAATAAAATAACTTCTGCAGGCACTACAAAGATTAAAAATTCCAGATTAATAATCCTTATGAAGATTATCAACAAGAGCCTAGAGGTTCACCCCATTAATAGTAACGGTTATTTCTTAGAAACTTTAGGGCTAGCTAGGATCATTAATCATCATCACAACTGTATCTTTTATCTTAACATTGGTCACATAGAAATTAGTTATAATCAATTACATATAAATTCAGATACTTTACTACAACAAATTAAAACAGATACCTTTAACAAAAAACTCTTTTCCCACCTGGAAATCTTTTGCATCGAAATTGAAAATACATATAGTAAGCTAGACCATAAAAAGAACAAAAGAGCCTTGGTTAATATTTTGGGAAAAGCGATTAAAGGAGGGAGCACGTTTTAAATGTAAAATACCTTTCGGTTAGAATTTAACCAAATTTTGATTAGTTCTAGAACTTGACCAATTGATCGAATGTCTTCATTACCCGAAAGCTAAAAGCTCAACAGTTTTTGATATACAGGGTCTGCAATATCACTATTTGATACATTCAATATATCATAAAATGGACATTTTCGCCAATATTAACGCAAAACTTAGTGGAATGTTATTTCTTTGTGCTACTGGTTACAACCTTTTCTTTACTTTCATTATTTTTGTACATACACCTGATATACAGGGTGAGACCAAATATATGTATCTGAAAAGAATTATACGGTGGTATTGTTTTGATATTTTGGTGAATGGAAGTTAACACATATATATGTCCATTTAAATTATTATTGCAAGTTAAGTTCCCTAGACGTCCGTTGTACAGAGTGTTTCATTTCTTCAATAGATTTAATTGAGTATTATTATACTTCCTAGTTAATTTTCTGATAACTTAATTGAATATATATACCTACATAATAGTCACGATGTGTTTATACTGATACTGGGTGTCCAAGTACAAAGGACCAATCTTAAACTTCATATAGGTACGGAAAAAACCGTTAACATAAAAAATCCCTTGCAATTGGATGTCGTTGCGAAATACAAAGCTTTTGGAGATTGACAGATAGAACGGTTAGATGTGCTTCATTTATTATACTCACTATTTTCTAATAAAGTTATACTTAGTATTTACTTATTCGTTTAAACCAAAACCGTAATGTGGTATTGCGCTTTTTCTTCTGCTTTTATTCGTACAACTAGATTTTTTTTTGATTTTGCACTTTTATTTCCGTTTTTCATACTACAATTATTATTTTGTTCCATTCCCAAACTTATAAAATAACAACAATATAGTAGGTGGCTATGAAACGTCAAAAATTAATCCACTACTTAAGTGATATTGCTGATGCTTTAGTTGCAAATCTACTTTTTGAATTAAAATCGTTGAAGAGTTTATGCGAAAAATGAATCGAATTCCATGTTTTGCTTGTGGAAATGCTTTAGTTCCTAGGGTTATGGCGAAAATAAGTGGTGAGGTAAATGCAAGAAAGCAGGACATTGTGATTGCACGTCGCCGCGAAGCAAATCTACCAGAGCGCGTCATAATAGAAGAAACTCGAATCTGCAATGTCTGCAACATTTCTATTGTAAGGGAAATTCAAGCAATAGACAATAACCCAAATTGTTTGCGATTAAATGTGCTACAAAGGTCAACTCACTTATGCTGTTTTTGTAACGATGGGAATGATATACATAAAATATCCATGAAAGGTAGAATTAATATTTTTGTTGAGAAAGATATATACGTACCAGAAAATACGTACTGCTGTAATATTCATTTGGATGAGAATGGTAATCTGTTTGAGTTTCTGCTCCCTGGGTTACGATATGTAAATCGGCCATTATTAGCAGGTAATGAGATTTATATTTTTTTACAAGCATTACGTAAGAAAATTAAGAAAAAAGCTACCACACGGCTTACGAAGACGAAAATAACTTCACAGATTCTCAATTTAAAGCAGTTTCTCCTATAACCAAAGATCAATTTAATAATCTTTTCAACTTTTGTGACTCCGTTAGAATAGGAAATTCTCGGAGATATGTAAGTAAAAAAGATCTCTTAGCATTCGTGTGCAAGTTACGACAAGGTCTTAGTGATAGTTTTTTAGCGGTTATTTTTAATTATTCCACAAGACAACAAGCCAGTTTAGCTATATCTCTAGTTAGACAATCTCTTTCTGCAAGATTTGTACCACAAAATATTGGATTTACTGCTACAACAAGAGACAGCTACATCGAAAATCATCTAACTCCTTTTGCAAATCATCTATATAATCAAAACCTGGATCGGCCTCAAGTTATAGTGTATAATGACTGTACTTATCTAGAAATAGAGAAAAGTTATTGTTTTAAAGCGTTGCGACAGTCCTACTGTACTTATAAGGGTAAACATCTTATCAAGACATCTCTGCTTGTTGCCCCGAGAGAATTTATTCTAGATATTCAAGGGCCATATTTCTCAAATTCTGAAAACAACGATGCTAACATACTTATAAGTGAATTTAATAGAGATGTGAATGGAATGCGTGAATGGTTTAATGAAGGAGATATTTTCATTCTCGACCGCGGGTACTTGGATGCTATTCCAGCTTTAAATAGATTAGGTATTAATTTTAAAATGCCAGCCTTTTTGCCCAGAGGTCAGCTACAGTTATGCAAAATTGCTGAAGCAATTATAAATAAATACTTTCCACCCATTTTAATGCAAGATGCTACTATTGAGCTAGCTGAAAATATTATTCAAAAAGTTCAAGAGCCAAATGTTGTTCAAGCCAGGGTTGAGGAGGAAAACTTACGCGCTAGAAGGAGCAGATGGGTTGATTTAAATGAAATTTTCGTTCCCTCATTCCCACATTTGTCACATTACTCTCTTAAAGAATTAACTGTAGGTATTTTTCAATTAAAGCTTGCTCCTTCTTATATACAGGACAATGAAATAGAGGACCGCCAGGTTCAATATCAATTTGATGAAAACTACGAACCCGGTTTTATACGGGTAAGGATATATTCTCGCCTCAGAAATGCTACTCGTTACCAATTGTGGATTGCATTTGTGCCGAATACTGACGAAGATGAACCTAACCCAATATTAGGTACTTACTGCACCTGCAGGACTGGTGCCAGAACTTTAGGTACTTGTTCTCATGTGGCAGCTGTACTATGGTTTTTAGGATACGCTAGGTATCAAGAGCTAATCAAATATCCTTCTACAAATATTTTAAATCATATACTAAATGCAAATAATGTGGAGGTGATAGACATTTAACATTTGATTATGCAACTTTTCGATTTCTATGACAATGGTTATATCAAGACCAGAATTATTTACTGTTTTCTGCTTCATCAGTTCAGTTAACTGATATCTTATTAAGCTTAGATATTTTTAATATATTAAAATACGTTCATTAACGTTTCTACATAAACATTTCTTATTTCCAATGACTGTACAAAGCGGTAGTGATGATGGTAGGTGGACCTGCGAAACCGGTCTGTCGATGGCGTGAACAGTGAAGACATTAGTATCTTAAAGAATTTTCTTTTCTTAGTTTTGCAAAATAAAGATGAACTGTGACAAGCGCCTTCATTATCAAAAGAATTTACTGAAAACTTTATTAGAAAATAGTGAGCATAATAAATGAAGCACATCTAACCTTTCTATCTGTCAATCTCCAAAAGCTTTGTATTTCGCAACGACATCCAATTGCAAGGGATTTTTTATGTTAACGGTTTTTTCCGTACCTATATAAAGTTTAAGTTATCGCTTTGGTCCTTTGTACTTGGACACCCAGTATCAGTATAAACACATCGTGACTATTATGTAGGTATACACAGTTAGCAAATAGTTTATTTTAATATAGACATTTCAATTAAGCTATCAGAAAATTAACTAGGAAGTATAATAATACTCAATTAAATCTATTAAAGAAATGAAATACTCTGTATAACGGATGTCTAGGGAACTTAACTTGCAATAATAATTTAAATGGATATATATATATATATATATATATATATATATATATATATATATATATATATATATATATGTGTGTGTTAACTTCCATTCACCAAAATATCAAAACAATACCACCGTATAATTCTTTTCAGATACATATATTTGGTCTCACCCTGTATATCAGGTGTATGTACAAAAATAATGAAAGTAAAGAACAGGTTGTAACCAGTGGCACAAAAAAATAACATTTCACTAAGTTTTGCGTTAATATTGGCAAAAATGTCCATTTTATGATATATTGAAAGTATCAAATAGTGATATTGCAGATCCTGTATATCAAAAACTGTTGAGCTTTGAGCTTTCGGGCAATGAAGACATTTGATCAATTGGTCAAGTTCTAGAACATATCAAAATATGGTTAAATTCTGACCGAAAGGTATTTTACATTTAAAACGTGCCCCCTCCTTTATCACTGGAAACCTTGACGAAGATGATTTAAATATCATCAATAGAGAGCGGATTTTATGTAAACTGCATATTGCTTATATTTTATAGTACCACCCACGTGTTTCGGTTTTTATACGAATCGCATTAATTATAATTATTTGGCACTAATTAGTTTTTGCATATTTGGTCAAATACTGCATATTTTCATGTTTTACGCAAATTGTGCACTTTTTTTTGCATAATTAAAAATTTTTTTTCAATTTTTGCGTTGAAACTCAGGTTATGAAATATTTTCGGGACTCTTGTTCAAAGTCAGAAATTTTATATCCTTTTAAAATAAATATCTTTAAAAGGTGGTGTCTGCGCGCGCCGCGCGTGTAACATCGGCAGGTAGTTATTCACTTTTAATTATTGTCTGAGTTGACAACTATCCTAAATCCTAATACTTCCGGATTGCAAAGAGGTAATACGGTTTTTTGTTGAGTGCTTCTTAAATTTTTGTATGGAAAGAGTTGATGAGTAAAATATACATAGTTAATCCCTAACATCCCAATGACCTTGCTTAGTGGAAAAACCCTATTTTAAAATAAGGAATAATATTGCCCATTCCTTTTTAAAACGTGCAAGTGAACAGTAGTGCAGACTGCAGAATTTAGTTTTCGAATTATATTTAACATGCCAAAAGTAAAGAATAATTTAGTTCTAGTATGGATAAAAAATGTCCCTGCACTCCGAATGGACGGCGAAAAGGTGTTTTGTACAGCATGTGGAAAAGCGGTAAGTGACAATTCAAAATACTGTTTTAAAATATTTTTAAACACTGACAACAATGAACGAGACCTTTAGTGAATACAGAGCAGGTATTAGTTTTCTATTCAAACGTTGTATTTAAATGCATGGTTTAGAAGATAACGCGGGAAATATTTAAAATACAACGATGAAACCTAATTGAATATGTTTTGATTTATTTTTAAATCGGGAATATTGGTTTAGATCGCATTCGAACGAAAATCCCAAATTACGCAAGACATTGAGACCGCTCTGCATAAGGGAAAATTAGAAACACAGAAGAAAACCAAGCTCTCTCATACATTTCTGCGAGAATCTTTACGTGGTGAAACATCCAAAAGAAACGACCAAGAAGAATTCAATTTTGAATTATGCAGTGCTCTAGTTAAGGCTAACATTCCCTTAAAAAAGCTTCAAAACCATACTTTTAGATCTTTTTTAGAAAAAATTAGTAACAATCAAGTGCCAGATGAAAGCACACTTAGAAAAAATTATGTTAATGGGGTATATCTTGAAACCATGCTACATATATGAGAAATTGTTAAAAAATAAAAATATTTATTTCATAGTAGAAGAAACTACAGATTGTCGTGGACGTTATGTTGCAAATTTAATGTTAGGTTATTTAAGCGAAGAACAACCTGCCAAATCATATTTGATTTCTTGTAAAGTACTTGATAAAGCCAATAATGCAACAATAGTTAGATTTGTAAATGAGACTTTCATGCAGTTTTTTGTTCCCGATATTGTTCCAACAGATAAAATTGTTTTGATGCTTTCTGATGCCGCGCCATATATGGTAAAGGCTGGCCAACAATTGAAGGTATTATACGAAAATTTAATTCACGTAACATGTTTGGGTCATGGTATAAATAGAGTAGCCGAAGCAATTCGAAATGAATTTCCTTTAGTAAATAGTTTAATAAGTAGCATAAAGAAAGTGTTTGTAAAGGCGCCGACATGAGTACAGTTATACAGAGAAAAACTACCTAACATTTCTCTACCACCAGAACCTGTAATTACGTGTTGGGGAACGTGGCTAAATGCTGCTCTTTTTTATGCAGAAAATTTGGAAAAAATTAAGGAATTAATTTTAGATTTGTCTGATAATTCAAGTGCTTGTATCAATAAAGCGCAATCGGTTTTAAAGAAATCGGAACTGCGCAATCAATTAACATTTATAAAAGCACATTATTATTTTGTAAGCAGGACTATTTGTAAATTGGAAACGGAAGCATTGCCACTTAACGCATCGATAGAACTAGTAAATAATATTCAAAAATTAATTTATACTGCCCCAGGAAATACTGGCAAAATTATTTCAAATAAATTTAAAAAAATTTTACAAAAAATAGTGGTTATCAGCTGTTAACTAAAATTAACAAAATTTTGACTCTGTACAAAAATCGGGAAGATCTGGATGTACAATTAGATTTGTCCATATTAATCGCATTAAAAAATGCACCTATAACGTCTGTAGACGTGGAAAGAAGTTTTTCCACCTATAAATATATACTTTCTGATAGACGTCAAAATTTTCTACCAGAAAATATAGATAAGCATATAATTATAAATTGTTTTGCAAATCAACGCAATGAAGCATAGTACCTATAATTTAAAATTTATAATACCATATGAACACAAATTATTTAGATTAGGGGTGGCCACGGTAAACAAAATCACTGTCCTTGATAGGTTCAGCTTGTTGTTGGTTCTACATGTCAATTAAATGTCTGTTTTGATTTGAGTCAATCATGCAAGGTACGTTCAGAATTCCAAAGCCACCCTTTATCTAAATAATTTTTGTTCATGTGGTAAGTATATTATATTATTATTAATACGTATTATGTTAATTATGTATTATTTTTTAACTAATAGTTTCAATTTTTTATGTAAATACTTTCGTGTAGAAGTTTTTTGCATATTATGTATTAAATTTTTTTTTATTAAAGATGTATATGTATATTTTATAATTTTTAAGTGCATATATATGCACATATTTTGGCATTTTATAATGCATAAAATCCGCTCTCTAATCATCAATAAAAATTTAGAAAAATAATACAATAATCAAATAACTTCTATCGAAAAAATAAATGCAATTACGTCTGTTGCGAACCATCTAACTCAAAGATATTCCAAAGACTTACAAGACATTAATCAAAGTATCAACGAAACTCAAGACATAGCAAATAATACAAAAAATACTCTAGATATTAGAACGTTATTGCAAATCGAAATCTACCAAGCAAATTCATTACTAGAAAAATTAAAATTAATCGAAAGAACTATTAGCTTAGCATTTAAGGATATCACGAATTTAGAAATAATCAAGTATAAAGAATTACTAATCATTGAAAAACATTTAAAAAATCATTACTCTGTGGAGCAATTATTACCCTTATTTATTTATTCAAAATTTTAGAATTTTCAAAAATCTCCATAATTGGAATAAACAAAACAATAACATTCCTCCTCAAAATACCTATCCTAGATCCTCTTAAAGCACAATATTCACGAATATTCCCGTTACCAAATTTCGACATTCGACATTCCTCCTGCAAAATTCATTGTAAACATCAATGAAAATATCCATTGGACTTCCGAGCAATGCAGAAGAATCGAAGACATTTCCTTATGCTCGAAGAAACACTTCATACAGAATAATTGCACCATTGAAGAAGCGAACAAATACCTCACTTCCCATGTAAGCAACGACTACGAAATCGTTATACAACTAGAAAACCAGCAAATCTTATATTCATCTAAAAACGAACGAGAAGTCATCGAAGATTGCAAAGGAGAAATTTTTAGAACCTTAATTAACGAAAATCAAGTAATATCATCAAATTGTCGTATAATCATTGGCGACCTCATTTTCGATAACACAGTACCGACATTTAATATCAGCATAGAACCCTTCATTGAACAACCCTTAATACCACGTCATACTGCAATTCTACACACTTACAATTTTAATAATTAGCCCGGTCAATTTAGACATAAAAATAGTGGTCAAATAACAAAAATTCCCGGAGAGCCAAATATTGGTGGAGAGCTGGGGTTTACCATTACAAATAAAGTTTTAAAAATCCCAATCGATCCTATGTGTGCTACAAAAGTTATTCGGGGTCAAAGGTCAAAATTTGAGGTTTTTTGGATTTTTCTCGAAAACGGTAAGTTTTATCAAAAAAAAACTTCAAAACAAAGTTGTAGATCTTAAAATTCTCTACAAAAATGGTTTTCATGATTTTTTTCCTAAGAGTTACCATTCCTGAGATATCGCGATTTTAAGAGTCACATTATAGATGATATGCACACATTTCCACGCCACCTGTCAGGTAGTGTACTCCGCGCGTTTTTTTTTACCGTGGTTTCCCCTGTAGGCCTACTCCACTAACTGTCATGACAATTTTAGGATAATTTAAGGGAACAATACCCGTCAAGTTCTAGATATTACCTTATTATTGATATTGCTATTGATTATTGGGTTAACTATTGTTTTAATCCCAACTTCACGAGCTTTATGGCAATTAGTCTTATCGTCACCAACATCTCCAGAAGCAATAGATACGATTTTGTTAATTTTAGGAAAAGGATCATGTGATGAAAACCAGTTAAGAAGTTTTTTAATATCTTTAGCATCTTTTTTACGCCGCGAATCACTTGCATCTACATGCTGATCTGTTGTGTCCATTCGAACATTAGCAAGAACTTCCAACCCCTTACACACAGTATTCATTGCATGCATTCTGTAAACCCATTTACTTATCACACTTTCTTTCGTAGTTCTTCCTCGAGAAATGCCCCCTTCTGTTTTCATAGATTTCATCATCGATTGTTCAATAATCATATCTGTTGAAGTTCCACAACAAAGTTTATCAGAACGCCGAACAGTAAAAAATCGTTCTGTAAACCTTTGATAAACACTACGATTTATTACTTCGTTCAATTGAAGCATGTCTTGTTAGTATAAGTGCGCAGACTTAGCATAAGGTAAATGCCCAGATGCATGGAAATAAGGCAACATTTCTTTAACGCAGTTCAAATGTGCTTGCCAATCTCCCATACGTTCTGCTCTTATAAACTCCTTTGCAATGGACACCATCCGAAAGTATTGTAGCCATAATTGTGCGGTTGGCCCTCGTTTCTGATATTCAATTAATTTGTTATTAAACTGATCAAGTAATTTTCCACGTATTTCCTCATCTTCTTCAATGTCATAGTATGAAAGAGTGTTATTTAGAATATTTTCAACGGTAATAATAAGATTTGCATCCATTACATCACCAATAGCGAGTTCTTTTAATATTCTTAATGCTAAAGTGAGTTGAAGTATTGTATGAGCTCGAACTGCTCTCGCGTAAGCATGGCCATTAAGCATTTTCTCTAAAGACTTAGGTGCATAAACTTCAGCGAGTATTTCCTTTAAACCACTTCCTTGCATAATATAACCGATTGCTCCAAAAAATGACATAAGCAAATGAAATCCTCCTAGTCTTATTATAATCTTCGATACTTCAGATTCTTCAGGTGCAGCAGATACAATCTCGTGAGCTTTCGCATACAGTGGTTGATCAAAAGTAATTATACATACTTTGTGGTTATAACGTTTAGCATTCTCTAAAGTACAAAGTAAAGTTGTGTATATTGTATTGTAATTACTTGCTGGTTGATGAACAAATGGCAAAAATGTAATTTTTCACTTAGAAAAATCTACAATATTACTTGTCACGCATTCAATGTAACCATTCCAACCAGGTAGAGAGAAATTTTTGTATTTGCCATAGAACCATGTCACGTCAACTTTTTTTAAAAAATATACTTTAGATTCACTTTCATAATCAAAGAACTTCAGTTACTCGTGTCATCCGCTCTTCTTGTAATACTGAATCTTTGGGAGTCACAATTTGGATAATACCCATTATATGAAGCGTATTATTACCGTCCAAAGTATTTACATTAATGTCAGCATTGTCTGCAACGTATTGAATGAATGTGCCTGTTTCTGGTGGTAAAATATGAGGTGGACGGCTGAAAACTGCTGCTGATTCATAGTTCATTGTTTCACTGTAAGATACGCATAAACCAAAAGACGAGAAAATTTGTATGAGACGTTTCGAACCAAATCGCCGATGAAAAAAAACTGAAAGACCCAGCTGTAGTTTAGATTTAAAGGTTCTAGGCCGAACAGCAGTCATGATGCAGTGGCTAATATTCGTACAAACTAATTTTAGATGATCTAAATTATGACGCTTGTTTTTTAAAATGACTTGTTCCAAAAAATATGACAATGATTCCGGAATATCGTTACTTATATCCTCGAACATTCTACCTGGTATTATCGAAAACGCAAGATTGAATATCTTCACGAACAATTGCTGCCGCAGCTTTGAAAGTTTTTAACCGCTTGTCTTTTTCATCCAAGTGTTTTTTATCAGACCAGACTTGACTTAAAATATCTTGATAATTGTCAATAAAACAAATAAATGTTAATTTTCTACGCTTCTCTGTAATAATAATTCTACTGCCATACTTCAATTTCAATCGTATTTTTATAGTTCTGTAATCTAAAGCTCCATCTTGACAAACATTCTTCAATTCATCCAATGAAAACTGGCAATCATCACTCGTTTCTATGAATTGAAAAATTTTCTCCATCGCAGAGTTTACAGTTTCATCTTGTGGAGGGCCAATTTTACCACCAGTATTAGGTTTTAAGAAAGATTTGTAGCAACTGTCATGGTATTTTGCATCAGCAGCGACTAAATCATACTCAAAATTAATACGTTCACGAACAGCCTTTGAAACATCATCAGAACGATCTTTAGCTAATTTCAACAGGGATTCTTTGAATTTTAGTGTAGTCACGTTATAAATTTTTTTTCGAAGATGCTGTGCTTTCTTTTTATCAGTTTCTTCATTGGCTTCATTGCCACAAAATAAACAGTATTTTTTAAAACAAAAATTTGATTCACTTACCCGCGTTCTAGTACGAGGTGGACTATTTTTTGAAGTACTAGCCTGTTCCTCCTCACGTTGTCTTTTTACTGCAGGGATTGAAGTTTTCCGGGTGTATGATGTTCTGCAATCCACGTGTATTGTAACGGATTTTTGAGTTCTTAAATACTCAGTAAACTCATCACCTCTCGCGACACTAGCCTCGATTATAGTTGGCATTCCACGATCAACCACAACTGTTTCATCTTCAGTTAAAAGTTTATTGCAAATAAAGCAAAACTGAGACATTTTTTCGAGCTATAAAATAACACAAATAATCTAAATGGTAAACGCTTGTAATAAGTACGTATATTCACTTGAACTGAACCTTTAGCACTAAAAGAAACAGGTATATGAAAGAGACCTACGGACAATAGAATAGCCAGATGTTTTTCAAGGCCACGTGGTAGAGGGGATTCAGTTAGGGACTGACTATCTTTTGAATAAATGTTTTCAGAATAGTATAATATATATAAAAGAGACACGAATAGGTATTTATACATGTCTTAAGTGCCTGATTATGTATATACGTGGCTTATATGTGCATATCATGTATAATGTGACTCTTAGAATCGCGATATCTCAGGAATGGTAACTTAGGAAAAAACCATGAAGACCATTTTTGTAGAGAATTTTAAGATCTACAACTTTGGTTTGAGGTTTTTTTTTGATAAAACTTACCGTTTTCGAGAAAAATCCAAAAAACCTCAAATTTTGACCTTTGACCCCGAATAACTTTTGTAGCACACATAGGATCGATTGGGATTTTTAAAACTTTATTTGTAATGGTAAAACCCAGCTCTCCACCAATATTTGGCTCTCCGGGAATTTTTGTTATTTTAAATGTTTATATTGACCGGACCATAATCCAGAAGAATTAAGAAGAGACATCGAAAAAATAAATAGCATCCCAACGCACCTACATCCACTGCTTCATACGACTCATTACTCTATATCTTTAGTTATGTTACTAATATTAATTACACTTATCATTATTATTGTAAAACTTAGACTACGTATTGTAGAACTTCTGTGTAAAACTGGAAAAATCAATAGGATTAAGAATACCAAGGAACATGTTAAAGATCAAGAAGTATCTTTCCTTCCAGAAACTGAATAGTATCCAAAACTGAATGAGGACATTCAGACTTAAGGAGGGAGGAATTATGGTTTTAACACCTTACAAGGATAATTAGGAACTTTCATTACTTTCATAAGAACACCTTCAAATAATAATGACAATTAAAAGTATTATTCAAGTATAAATAAGTTAGCAAATTCTTGTAAAGGTTGTTATAACTCTTATAGTTCCGACTAGTAGTTCATAATCATACAGTAAATAATTTATAATAAAACTAGTGTTTATATCCTTCGAATTATAATTATATAAAAAGTTAGAACGGTTTTAACATTGTTCTTATGGGGGTTTGATGTATTGCCTAACATCTATCGTGACCCCCCTTAACACATCGGGCTATACAAAGTACGGTTTATACCAAGAAAAAGAATGTAACCAGGAGAAATGCTTAAACTTTAAATGTCTCTAAACTACAATAATAATCAATAAGAAAATAAATGATTCGAAAATTATACTTAAAAAAGATCTAATAAAGTCTTAATAGCATTTTTTTGTTACACAAAATTATCACATTTTATTACAAAAATTACGTTAAGGGTAGTTTTATTTTGCAGACTCATATCTCATATTACAACTAAATTGCTTTGGCTTTTTCCTACTATTCATTACAGCGAGGGTGGATTACACTTTACGATATCCTCACAAGCGTAACGTCTAAAATATACTCGTAAATTATCAAGATTTAATTATATTTATGTAGTCTAATGCATATAACAACTTAACCGAAGAAATCTCAAAACAAATTCGTCCTATAATCCAAAAATTAAAAATAAACATTTTTATTAGTTTTTATTTACAATACAAGTTAAAGTACATAAAACGCTTAAAACAATTAAAATTTCTAGAAGAGCGACTATCCTTTATAAAATATTACTTTAATCGCTGTGATGAAACTATATTTTAAAGGGTGTGTTGAAGCAGATCAGTTCAAGCCGTCATGTTCATTCCTTAGTTGAAAAACAACTTTATTAAGAAATGTTCTTTTTCTGTTTTTCTCAGAGATTTAGTTCAAAGGTTGGAAAGAACAAGCTAGAGTGGATTTTATGAGTGCCTCATTTAGTTTACAGTATTTCATCATGTGAAATTAAAATTAAAGTGTTATAAATTGCTCATACCCTTTAAATAAGGGTTTTTATTGAAGTCCATACTGTAACAGCGAAGCATTAAGACTTAGAGAGACATATGGTTAAATGCGTTGTTTTAGTAATAAGCCAAATACTATAAAGATTCGTGTAACGGTGGTGTGTTAATTTATTCTGTAAAAGATTGGGCCGGTTAATTGCAAAAACTTTTCCACCTTAAACAAGAATTTGCATGCAAATTATTTAGAAACTAGAAAATGGAACATGAAAATCGCATTTTTACACGTTTAGTGCCATAGCATGTACTGTAGGGACGCATTGAGCCGTCTGTATATGCAGCGAAAGTGTTTTGCGTATCTCGGACGTTTTGTCGCGATTTGGTAACATCGGTTCAAATTAAAAATAAACAAAAATTACTCGTTAAATTTATATTCTTTAAGCTCACTTTGTGGAGTTTCATAATTAATAGCGCTAAAGTTTTAAATATAATTCCCAATGTTTCACATAAATATTTATTTCTCAACGCGTTTCAATACATGTATCAAGAGGAAATATACAAGTGAAATAATAACAAGTAGTTATGGTAAGAAATCATTAAGGTATAACAGCAAATTTGATGTAATATATATATATATATATATATATATATATATATATATATATATATATGCATATATATTACGATGGTTAGAAATAGGCAGAATAAAGGGGCTAGAGTTTATCGAGCTTAAATTCTGTGTAGTATGCAAGTTTAAATAAAATTGAAGAAGTATACAGTTCGTTATGAGAAAAAAATAGTATACGAGTATAAGAATATGGTTTTGATGCAACAAACAGGCTTTGTGGGGTATGCACAAGGTTGTTATACTCATAAAAGCAACGAGCTATACCAGTAGCATGTTAGAAAGGTCAACACGATTCATGTTAGTGTGTATGTTTAGTTTCGTTTAAGATATATAAGTAATTTCACATTTAAATCAATTTATTTAAGCAATTTAAACACGTGATAGATATTGATTACATGAAGTACGATAATTCTAATGTGTAGAACATGTATAGGTGCAATGCATAAACTCTGCGAATTATAAAAAAGGGTTATGGTACGAAGACAGTGTATTGGTAAATCACTGACAAAGTGTTTAAAAAATGCAAAAGAAGTGGTAGTGACTTAGAAACATAGCTAAGAACATGAACAACATTTGTGGAATGTGATATTTAATATACAATTACAATTTGTATACAAAAATTTACAAAATGTGTTAACAATATGGAAATGTGAAAAGACAAAATTATGAACTATGGAGTACGAATAAACAGTGATTCTGTTAGAGACATATATAAGAACATATTAGATAAACATTTCAAGTTAAAAGTAAATTATATAAAGTTAGGTTAAGTACTATAATTAAGAATTTTACAAATTTATAGTTTTTATTGGATAAGATAAGTTCAGAATAAATTATAAAAGCATATAATAGTAGGTTTCCTCCATTTTCACAAAGAAATTAACAGTAAATATGTAATGTAAACATAAAATTAGAAAAATTGGGTTATGTACCTAAAATTAAGGTATGAAAGTGGAAATTTTGTTAAAAATAGGTAAAATGGGTTGAAATAGGTGTATTCTTATACAGTTTTTTATGTAGAAATTGAATATGTAAGTAGTTTAGTTCTAAAATATAAAATTTGTTAGGTATTAGTAAATTTAGATATTAGTTTGTCAAAATGTAAATACTTGAAGCGAAGTATGGCATGTGAGGTGCCCTTTTACGCAGAAAGTTGCCCTAATTCCAAAATTGTATTTGAAAACCAAATCCGAATTGATTTGAGAAAGTTATGGTATAATTTATCTTTTAGTTAATTTAACATTTTTGTTTAGACCAATCAGATGCTAGCATCTTTTGTATGTATTGTAGAAAAAAAATTGAAAATTTGATATCCATGAGAAAAGTTGCTCCTGATTTCTCGCTCTCTTGCTCTTGCTCTTGCTTTTGTAATTTTTTGTGACTAACAAGTCATAGTGCTAGTAGTGCTTTTGTTAACATGTAAGTTAAAATTTTCGTTAACATTATCGGATTTGAAACGCGATCAACGTAGAGTTGAGATTTCAGAAACAATTGTTTTAACCTATAACAAAATTTAAAACTAAGGTTACCGATTATAATTGTCGATAATATTGTAATTGTTTCATTTCGAAATCGTGTTTAAACATCGGGTGATGTGCATTTTTTTATGTCAATAAAATCCTTCAGTTATTTTGGATGTGATATTTGTTTGGAGGTTATAAAATAAATTTAACTTCATAACGGCATCTAAAATAAAAGTGCAAGTAAATATAAAATTTATATAAGAATAAAATACAAGTTAAATCCGAAAATTATTAAATATTTAAATCAACATTTAAATATACAATAAAATAAAAGTGCTTGTCTGAAAATATATGAGCATATCACATAAGTGCATCGTATTTATCACAAGTTAATGGATTTGGATGAAGTTATGGAAATTAAGCAGCACCATTTTAACAACAAGGCAGTATCATCGATACATGGAAAGAATCTACGTTCAATGTTTAATATGGAACAAGCCTAATGTGACCATTTTTTTGGAAATTGCAACAACACATGTGAGTTAAATTTTTCTATCATAAGTATTGCATTGATTATTCTTTTGATGTCCTGTTTTTTTGTGTGATGATGTATAAATGTTTGTACGACAACACGTATCAATATCTGAAAAGTCAATGAACAGGTGTAATTATAAAATAATAATTTTACTTTGAAAAAATCAAAATTGTACTCACTAATTTTAGATCCTTTGGTGAAATTTTGACAGGCTGCATTTATTTAAGTTAGCAAGGACGCAACGCATGCGTAATTTGGCAAATTCCAACAAGCTGTTTCACATTGAAACCATTCATTACAAATTACAATTTAATTATTAACATGAATATTTCCATGTGTGAAATGAAATTTCTTTGATTGCACGAAAAGATTCGAAAAGATTTAAATTTATAACCATAATTAAAATCATTTGAACCCTATCCCCAAATTCAATTTATTGCAATATATATATATATATATATATATATATATATATATATATATATATATATATATATATAATGAGTAATTAACAGCTAAGTTCCAAACAAACAAAAAGCTTGCTTACCTTTGCTGCATAACATCTTGGAAATTTGTCTTGGGATTTGAAAAAATCATTTCTGAATTCATTGTCATTAAAATGTTGAATGATGAGTTTGTCTCGAATGAATTCAATATTCTTAAGGCAATTTCATCTTCTACAAATTTCTCCTAATGTGTTTTCTTGTAACTCTTCTAGTTTGAAAGACACAGCGTGATTTAAAAATAAGTCCACGAAATAGAAAAAATTAAAACAAGTTAACATCTTGGAAACCATCAACAATAGACACACGCTGTATTAACAATTTTTGTTCCTTTTGGCCAGAGGAATCAGCTGTTTTCGTTTTGGCCATCGAGTTTGGGTCACCCTGTATATATATATATATATTTATATATATATATATATATATATATATGGTGTCCATTTAGTGTGTAATTGTCCGATTATGGGCTCCAAAACTACTTGTCCGAAAAAGTGAGCAGGTTCCCAAATAGACTAAAAGTTGCACATTTTGAAAATATTTTCATATATAGAGGGTGAATCAGAAAAACGTGGTCAACCAAACTTGATTTTTTTTAAATGGAAAACCATGTATATTTTCGCACCCTCGAATAAATACATACATTTGACGCGTAATTCATATCCCTAGCTTCAGCGGTTTTCGAGCTATTCGCATTATTTCAACATTTTTGAAAGGTACACTGTATCAAAGAAATTAGTGTACCGTGGTAGTTATTGTAGAGATAAAAATTATTTTCTGAGGTGTTAAAGTCTGAGTACGGCATTACTAAGAACCATTCTCAATACCCGAAAATATTGTACAGGGCGTCCGAAAAATTTGGTTCAAACTTTGACATCACAAATATCGGAAATTCAATTTTTTCAAATGGAAACCACCATTTTTTATGTCACTAGTGAATTCTCCTTTGAAAATCAATAGGAAAGTATCTGACGTGCCCTATACCTAAGATAAGCAGTTTTTGATTTATTCGATAAAAACCAATTCTTTTTACAAAACGC
This sequence comes from Vesta saturnalis, assembly GCA_036346205.1. Taxonomy (NCBI): domain Eukaryota; kingdom Metazoa; phylum Arthropoda; class Insecta; order Coleoptera; family Lampyridae; genus Vesta; species Vesta saturnalis. The sequence goes on from JARFJB010000047.1 coordinate 3,601,878, forward strand.
GTTAGGAAGTCCTCTTTTTTTTGTAGAGTAGGCTATGAGGATTGGGATAACAAGATTCTTACGTTTGAATTGCGTCTGTAACCATCCAATGGGTGGTTTCGCAGCTGAATAAAGAAATACTTGCATGCAGTACATTATTATGGCATCATGAATTTTCTCTCTCAAAGGTGGTGCTTCATTCGCATTTGGACACTAAATACTTTTACAGTCCACTACGTAATTAGGAGCATACAAATAATTACTAATTTATTTTGTATCTACAAATATTAAATTCTACAATAACAAGGTAAAATGAAAGATGACAAACACGAAAACAAAGTCAGAGATTTCACACCTATGAAGATCTATTGAAGATGCTAACTCGGTTAACTTAACCCGCGTCGGAATTAATGTAGTGTTTTATAGATAGTTCTCTTATTTTGTTGCCATATTAATTGGTCCAGCTAATAAGCGAATTATAACATATGTTCAAAATGTATACAAGTTTATTCCGAAATGAAGTTCTGACATTTTGTAACATTACAATCATAACACTTTGAAAGACCTCCGTGATACGATTTTTCATGTCTTCTCTCGTGGTAGCCGGTGTTTTATAAACAGCAGATTTTACAAACCCCCAGAGGAAATAATATAAACTCGTAAGGTCTGGCGATCGAGCGGGCCAAGCTATAGGACCACCTCTACTACCGATCCATTTTTCTGGAATTAAATCAATTGCATGCTCTCGGACTTGTCTGTGGTAGTGAGGTGTAGCACCCTCCACTTGAAGCCACATCTGTTATCTTATTTCTTCCGGAATATGTTGAATAAGAAGTGGAAAGTCTTCATTCAAAAAATTGTAAAAAACATCTCCGTTTACGCGGCCCTCAAAGAAATGCGGTCCTATAACATAATTGCCAACAATATCTTCCCAGACATTTAAACTCCAATGCTGTTGCAAGTGATTTACATGTACTAAATGTGGATTTTCGGTGGCGTAGTAATGATAATTATGTCTATTAACAATTTCGATGGAATGTACATTCGTCTGTAAATAATATGTAGAATGGAAACTGATTATTTTCCTGTAATTTAATTTGCATCGATCGACAAAAGTTAACTCGTTGAATGTAGTCATCAGCGGAGAGATCTTGATAGAGTTGTACATGATAGGGATGTAGTTTATTTTTTTTGATACACTTAGATACGGAGGATTCCTACTAACTTCTCGTAGACTTATTTCTGGAGTTTCGACCACAGTTAATGTAATATCCAATTCATTTTCTTCATGTAAAACGGATTTGCTTCTTGTTTTTTTTCATAGTTTGCGTTGGCTGTTCTTTCAAAGCGGTCTTTTAATTTTTCAAAACACTTTACCTGGGGATGTCTTCTATCTGGATATTTTTGAACGTAGAGTCGTGACGTTAACAAACAATTTCCATCAGTTTCTCCTATTGCATACGTTATGCTCACAAGTTGTCGTCTTGAATAATTTGTTTGGTTCATTGCTTTACTGACACGTACAAACAACTTAAATTAACGACGTTTATGACAATAAAGCCATTTTAAATGACAAGTAAATAATAAACAAAATGTCATGTTAGGAAAACAACCATTCCTCAGCATTCTCTACTAAAATGCACATTTAAAACGAGAAAATTCATGATGCCATAATAATGTACTTCATGCATTTCCTTATTCAGGTGCGAAGGCACCCATTAGATGGTCACAGAAGTAATTCAAACGTAAGAAACTTGTTATCCCAATCCTCATAGCCTACTTTACAAAAAAAAAGGGATTTCCTAACGCGTTTTGTAAAAAAAGTTGGTTTTTATCGAATAAATCAAAAACTGCTTATTTTAGGTATGTGGCATGTCAGATACTTTCCTATTGATTTTCAAAGGAGAATTAACTAGTGACACAATAAATGGTGATTTCCATTTGAAAAAATTGAGTTTTCCGATCTTTGTGATGTCAAAGTTTGAACCAAATTTTTCGGGCGCCCTGTACAATACTTTCGGGTATTGAGAATGGTTCTTAGAAGGGCCGTACTCAGAATTTAACACCTCAGAAAATCATATTTATCTCTACAATAACATCTACGGCACACTAATTTCTTTGACATCGTGTACCTTTCAAAAATGTTGAATAACTCGAAAACCGCTGAAGCAAGGGATATGAATTCCGTATCAAATGTACGCAAAATTTTGCAAGTTATTCGATGGTGCGAAAATATACATGGTTTTCCATTTAAAACAAATCAAGTTTGGTTGACCACGTTTTTCTGAATCACCCTGTATATATGAAAATATTTTTAAAATGTGCAACTTTTGGTCTATTTGGGAAGTCTGGGAGCCCATTATCGGACAATTACACTAAATGAACACTATATATATATATATATATATATATATATATATATATATATATATATATATATATATATATATATATATATATATATATATATATATATATATATATATATATATATATATATATATATATATGTATACAGTCCAAGACAAGGATTCTCACTATGGGGATCTCGCAAATGTTAACAGATACAACTCCGGTTAAACGGAAAAAAAGTTGTGCAATTAGGGGACCAATAAAATAACACAAAAAATCGATGGTGTGATTTCTTGTTTTTGTGATATTTGAATTTTTTTAATTTCTATTTTATTTTTTTCTGACGTTATTATAAATGCTAGAGCAAAAATACAAACTCTTCTTCGTGGCAACTTGTTACGGGCTTTAACATGGCATAGTCAGTTTTTCAATCGGACGTTTCCTATTTTTACAGCCATCATCAACTTATTTTTTTTAAATACGGTTCCGATATTTTGAAAACTGATTTTGTATTAGAAATTCAGTAATGTATCGCATTTGATGGTGTGATCGCGATTTGAACCTTTTGTGGACCATCATCACGAAATTTTTGAATACAGACCTGCATTTTGAAGAAGTTGATGGAGGGACTTTCCTGTAAAATGGACGGTAAAAGGAAAACTACTAATTTCTTTTGTTTTTAGTGTAAATTAAGTTAAAAATTACTTGTAACTCTTATAATAGTTGTTCACACAGCCCTTCATCATTTTCCAGACACAAACAACACCGTCTTACGGTTGAATTCCAAACAATGCGAAGCATTGGAGGCGTAATACTTTCAAACGCTTCAAGAATTAAGTTCCGCAATTGATTGTCATTTTCAATATTGTGTCGGTAAATATAATTTTTGACATAGCTCCAGGGAAAAAAGTCAAGAGGTGTTATTCTCGAATATGCTCCAATCCATCATGCAGAATACCTTGCCTATAAATAATTCTGGACGGCTCTGGTATTATATACCGAAGCACCGTCTTATAGAAACCAGTAATTTCTAATATTAGCTTGAGGTAAATCAGCTAAAGCTGCTTCTAATTTTGGTAGCGTTCAGAACGTAAAGATCCGTTATAGAAAAATGGACCTGTTATTCACATTCCGAATATTGCAGCCCACATATTAAAATATAAAAAGTGTTGGTGCCTGCGCACTTTATAAACTCTAGGATTTTCTTTCGCCAATAGAGTGCATTTCTTCTGTTGAAAATTCCATTATTGGTCACCTGACTTTCATCCGATCAAATGATTTTATATGGAAATTGCACATTATCTACACATTGCCTAGTGTACCATTCACAGAACTCTCTGCGCCTCACTGAATCCCCTGGTCAAAGTACTTGACAGATTCTAAATTTAAATGGACGTTTTCTATTTGTGAAATAAAATGAGCAATAGAATGGGATTTTCCGTACCTAATAGCTAATAAAACATTATTTGCTGTTTCTTTATTGCAAGGTTTTTAACGGGAATTTATAATTTTTAAATGCACCATGTTCTCTTAAATTGACTGACAAGTTCCTAAATGTGGTTTTATGAGGCTGCTGTCTCTTATTATTATATAATATTTTATTTGAGTACCTTTCCTTATTTTATTAAGTATTAAAGACAAAGGGAAGTTAACTAAATAAACTTTTTTGAAAATGCAGGTCTGTATTCAAAAATATCGTGATAAAAGGTTCAATACGCGATCAAACCATCAAGTGTGATACAATGCTGAATTTATAATAAAAAAACCTTTAAAATCAGTTGTCAAAATATCAGTACCGTATTAAAAAAAAATAAATTGATGATGGCTATAAAAATAGGAAACGTCCGATTGAAAAACTGACTATGCCATGTTAAAGCCCGTAACAAGTTGCCATTAAGAAGTGTTTGTATTTTTGCTATAGTAATTATAATAAAGCCAGAAAAAAATAAACACACACACGCACGCACGCACGCACGCGCGCACGCACGCACGCACGCACGCACGCACGAACGCACGCACGAACGCACGCACGAACGCACGCACACACGCACACACACACACGCACGCACGCACGCACGCACACGACACGACACGACACACACGACACGTACACGTACACGTATACGACACGTACACGTACACGTACACGTACACGTACACGTACACGTACACGTACACGTACACGTACACGTACACGTACGCACACGCACACGTACACGTACACGTACACGTACACGCACACGTACACGCACACGTACACGTACACGTACACGTACACGTACACGTACACGTACACGTACACGTACACGTACACGTACACGTACACGTACACGTACACGTACACGTACACGTACACGTACACGTACACGTACACGTACACGTACACGTCACACGTACACGTACACGTACACGTACACGTACACGTACACGTACACGTACACGTACACGACACGTCACGTCACGTACACGTACACGTACACGTACACGTACACGTACACGTACACGTACACGTACACGTACACGTACACGTACACGATTTCCGATAACGTAAATTGAAACTTACATGTTAACACAAAACACTATCAACACTTTGACTTTTTGTTAGTAAAATTAAAAATTGAACTGAGATTGGAAGAGAGAGATAATTCAGGATCAACCTAACTTTATACAAATATACACATAATTTTCGTATCCAACGTCCAAATTACTTAAAATGTTACTCTAGTATGTTGTTAAAACTGTCTTCAACATCAACACTGTTCACTTTTATTGTAATGTCTAAATCTTTGTCAACTCAACAAACCATATTGTTAAACACACTTCTTCAAAATTTTTTCACAAAAAGTATTTATATGTAAAATATCCACATGTAAAACTGTTGTTTATATTGTCTTTATTTTCAAAAAATGGTTTATTTCTGGACAGCCCAATTTCGCCAATTTTAGCTAATATCTTTATGGGTAATTTAGAAGATCAAATTTTTGAATTAAATGTTTCTGATAAGATTGTAATCGTATCCAGTTTAACGGGCATATTGTAACTAACCCCCCTTCCTTTATACTTGTTAAATTGGTCTTTTTAATATCTTATTTGAAGTGAATGTTAATTAATTCTTTATACGCCTCGACTATACCTCAGCGCAATGTGAAAACTCTTTACTATGCAGGATTACTGTGTTGTTTATTCACAAAAGTAGAAAAAACAATATTAAATCGTCATTACAAAGAAAGCCAAGATGCGTGCAGCAAGGGCACGCCGGTTTAAAGCTACTACTAAACACGAAATCGAAAGCTGACGTAACAATTCAATTCAATAATGGAGACACGTTGGTTGAATTATTATTTCACCCTTTTAATTATTAAGCATTAAACAAAATACATGCAAAAACCTGCCTAAGCTCGCGATCTTCTTTCTTCGCTTAAGCAATCCACCGTATAAAGGGTGACAGCTACCTGTATCGTTTCCTGGATGCGATTCTTGCTTCAAACAAACAACTACCAGTTGACACTACAAAAGTCAGGCGAACTAACGACAAAAGCTTCTTGGAACAAATATAGATAGTTGTGTAGTTCTCCAGGAGAATTAACAGTCACTAATCTTTGTATGTATCGCACTTACGAAACTTTACAACTTTACGATTTACAGCGTTTTCCTTCACTGTAACATTTTTATGGCCGTTACTAGTATTGTAAACAGCTAAGTTGCAGCACCTGCTTGTGCTGTAAGGATTGACCAGCATTCTCTTCTGCTGTCAATCACGGACATTGACTTTCGCGCCTTTGTAAGGGCTTCTTTTTCATCGCACACGTAACTTAACCTACATATAATTTAGTACTACAATATGCAAGGTAACTTTCATAAAAGCATTTATACAGGGTACTCATACTAAATTGAAGTAAAATTAAATTCCTGTGCTCATTCACGAGGTATTACAAGATTGCATTTTCGTTTCGTTATGTTGATATTTTAGCATGTTTTGATCGTTCATCAAATTCTATTGATGAGTTCTTAGTTAACTTGAGCAATTTATATCCTAAAATAAAATTTACACCAGAGAAAATATAAATATAAGTGGTGTCAATGGTAATTTAATAAATTTAATAATAAATATGTGTAAAATAAATGTTCTCATAAAATAAATCGTTAAACTAACTGGAGATACAAACTATTCACCAAAAATAATGCCTTCGTCCCAGTCGGAAGATTAACGTAGGGTGGTTTATTCTTTTGATTTCCTTAATTACCACAAATTTATGCTTGTTATTTCCACTTAACATCAATAAAAGAAATTGCAATGTAACACTAATAAAAATGATCTCGGACGCCAAGTTATTTTTAATAATGCTCGGAATAACTAAATCGAGTTCTACACTAAAAATTTTATTAAAATGAAAAATAATAAAAAATATACAACTATGTTTATTTACAGTTAAAATGATAGGGTTAAAAAGATATATCTTAAAAATAGCCTTAAATTACTAAAAAATCATTAAACATCTTTTACTAAATATAATACTTCTTCTTGAGAACCCCTGGTATTATAAAAAATAATGCAGAAATGCAAACCAAGATGACGTAATCCTTGTGTCAATGTTGCGCAATATATTGCAATAACAATGCTTTTATGTTGTCAACCACACCCAAACTGGAATTTTATTTCTTATATATTTGTCTTCTTGAAATTGAATAATCCGTTTAATGCATTTTCTTGAAATTTTTGCAAATAAAATTGCAATCATAAAATGAAAGCGTACGCAACAGTAAAATTGAATGCGTACTTAAAATGTAATTACAATGTAAATCAAAGTAAAAATAAAAGAAAGGAAAGTAAAAGTGCCTGAAAAGAGCAAATGTTTTAATTTTTAGTATAATGCGTTAAAATACCTTACCATCATATCAATGGCACTTTCACTAAATTTAGGGCACACACAACATTCATCAGGAAGTGAAAAAAATGGATGCTTTGAATATCAGACGATGTAGCCGTGCGGGAAAAGATTTGCGCAAAGAATTAAATCAACGATAACGCATTGCGCGAACATATTGAGCAGAAAAATAATGTAAAGTGGGAGTATAAACCTTTATGAAGATATGCACTATAAACCCCTAAAAAGATATGCAACTTAAGTTACACCGAAATGCAAATTAAGTTGTTTATCACATATTTAAAAATCATTAATTAATAACATTTTTCTTATATTTACAACTGAATGAACGAAAGACCTTAAATTACGGTATATTTTAATACAACTCAAAATGGGTTGTTACAAAAAAATAGAATAGAGCCATTAATTTTTTAGATTTAAACATAAAAACATAATTTTTTTTACCATAACTACCTGTTATTATTTTACTTACTTATTTTTTCTTATATATCATATACATCATATACATTTGAATCGAAACGCTTTCAGAAAGAAATATTTATAAAAAAACATTTGCGGTTTTAGTCGTTTCTAAAATACCTGAAATTTATTTAATTGAAATAAAAAATGTGTATTTTAAATATGACTAAAGAAATGTTATTGACTTCCTGTACATTACAAAATATTATAAAAGACTAAATGTCACTTCAATAATTTTTGCCTTGTCACCTGCAGCGAAAATGATTAATAACTTTTTCTTTAAGTAAACGTTATGTTCTTGTGACATATTGCTTTAAAGACCTTCAAACCCTTTTTCCACTAGTTTAACTTAAAAACCTACATGTACTTTTTCAAAATGTTTTATGGCTCATAAGACAAGAGTTTCTAACACCTAACCAGATTTTAGAGGTACTTTGTTATTGAATATAAAGTACAGAAACCGTTTATACAAATATTTTCAAAATATCCAAATACAAAAATCCGTAAACCGAGAAGGGTACACGTCTTTTACTGCAAGACTTACCTTTCCATGCGATGTAGTATAATGAAACATAATTTTAACAAGTACGAAGTATATCACTATTAACTATATTATTAGGGTGGAGCGAAATTTTTATTTTTTGAAAATGAAGACGCCTGTCCCTGAGAAACTTAAGTTTAATTAAAACATGAATTTTAGTTAGAAAATCATTGTCAAAAAACAATAATTTCCACTGCCACAAGGACCTTAACTTTTTTTATTATTTAACTTCGTTGTGGGAGTGGAAAAAATTTTAATATTGAATTTTTTGAAACTCTATTCTTTGTTATTTTTAGTTAACTAGTATTTACACTCCCAGGAATATTCTTTATTCCGTATTTAAAAAAAATCTTATATGACACGTTATATTGTAATCCATAAAAAACTATGAAACGTATATACAAACAGTTGATATTCATTTGTTCAGTCTGAATCTACGTGAAATAGTATGACCCTGGACATTAGTGACTCTGCTTTATGCGCATGACCGCTAAATAGACCAGCACAGCGTTACATTTTGTCTATAGATTTTTTAGTACGTAGTCGGCATTCGAATAAGCGCCACGTGAATTAGTACGTTGAAATGGCTAATACTAGAAGTTCGTCGGAATGTCCAATTTTTGGAGCACCAGCTGATTTAAGTGAGTCGATGTTGCCAACATATAAAGATGTTATAAAATGTTTTTTGTGGTTTCGTCTTGAATGCGAAAAGAAGGGAATAAATGAAAATGGACTTATGTCGGAAGTTTTAGAAATTGTAGCACAGAAGGTCGAAACAATTTGGACAAAGGCTTCAATTCCAATAATAAGTCATCAAAGAATTATTGCTTTACTGCGACAGTATCAAGAAAAACGAAGGCATATTCTTAAACCTTTCAAGGCAAGAAAAGATGTTCCAAGTTATGTCACAATTAAATTTGTTCTTGAGCAATAGTGAAACATTATTTGATATAGCGACCTGCAAATACATTGATATCAAGGTCTGTAGCTGTTCAAAACAATATAAGGTAATTTTTTTCAAATATTTTGATAGATTTATGTAACTAAAGGTTTTCAGGTACCCATAAAGGAACGTAAGTTTCTTGAAGATCAACGAACTTGCCGTAAAATGATGATTGGTTCTATCGATATTACTGAGACTCAAAAACTACAACGAAAAGAAAGAACAAATGTCCCGAGGACTTCGTTGCAACTTTCAGAAACAGTTGTACCAATTCATGAAGAAAATAAATCACAAGACGATGTCGCGTGTGACGAATTTCCGATTGGTGATACAAAGTTTTCCGTTCCTTCCGATAGTATATCAACGCCAACGTTCCTTGACTCTTCTGCTCCTCAGACAAGCACAGTAAATGTTAATGTTCCTAGTACATCAAAGCAAAATCGTCAGGAAATAACGAGATTGGCTGAAATACTTGATCGGTACGCGGTTTCCGATAGAGCCGGTGCAGCTATTGCGTCCGCAGTGTTAGAAGATTATGGTGTTATAAACCCGCAAAACAAACAAAATATAATCGATAGACACAAATAAGAAGAGCAAGATATAAGCACATAATTGAGGTTCAGAAAGATTCTATTCCATTTCTGCTTCGTGATCTCTACTTCGATGGAAGGAAAGACAAAACTTTAGTTTTAGAAGAAAATAGAAGAAGAGCTGTGGTTGAAGAACACATCACAGTGGTAGAAGAACTTGGTTCCAAGTACCTTGGTCACATCTGTCCTAGTTCTGGCACTGCTGTAAATATAGTAAATACAATGTTTCAGTTTTTGCAACAATACGATGTCGACTTAAATAACTTGGAAGTCATTGGCTGTGACGGCACTGTTACAAATACCGGACATAAAGGAGGCATTATAGTCTTAATAGAAAATAAAATTGGAAGGCCCGTACAATGGTTTATTTGCCAGCTCCATGGAAATGAATTGCCTTTAAGACACCTGTTTCAGGAACTACATGGCAGCACCAGTGGCCCACGTGCATTTTCCGGACCTCTTGGAAAACAACTGCAAATTTGCGAAACACCTACAGTTTTGTTCTCAAAAATAGATTCTTCAGTTAGTGATATCTGCCCAAGCGATCTAAGCACTGATCAAAAATATTTATATGATATTTGTCAAGCAGTTAAAAGTGGTATTTGTTCAGAGGAACTTTCAAAAAGGCAACCTGAAAAACTTGTCCACTCTCGATGGCTCACAACTGCTTCACGCATCCTTCGCTTGTATGTAGCAAGCGCAAACCCTTCAGATAATCTTCAAATACTTAGTGAATTTGTCATGAGAGTATATGCGCCAATGTGGTTTTGCATTAAAGCTGAGCCGTCATGCGTTTATGGTGCAAAAAATCTCTTCCAAACCATACAATTTTGTGATTATTTACCTTCACACTTGAAAAAAGTTGCCCATGAAACAATTCAAAGAAATGGATATTTTGGGAATCCGGAGAACATTCTTTTGGCAATGTTATTTGACGAACAAAAACATAAGACAACTCGCATTTCAAAGAATTTTAAAGAGTAGACGCATTAATTACGAAAACCACAGACATTTTGCTATACCGCCATTCATTTTTGATGCTAAAGATTACTTTGAAATTATCGACTGGCAGACAATTTCATTAACTGAACCTCCTTTAACTTTGGAGCTATCGAAAGACCAGTTAACAGAAATTGTGGAAAATCCGGATACTAGTGTTTTGGCTTATGTGAGGGGATACACTTGCCATCCCAGAGTGTCGAAAGAGCGGTTAAAATAGTAACGAAAGCATCGGTTTCAGTATGTGGAGATGAAAGAAGGGACGGTTTTATTAGAAGCAGACTGGAATCAAGACAAATGATGCCTAAATATGAATAAAAAAAAGACTTCTTTTTGAAATAATGTTTTTGTTTTGGGTTTTTCTGTTATTCGCTCTTCGGTTATAATTAATCTTTTGTATTGTCCATACGCTAAATAAAAAATAAAGTGCATATCATTTTTGAGAAAATGTTTGTTTTTCTATGCCTCTGTGGCAGTGATTAAAATTAAAATGGATCAACAAACACTCTACCATAATAAAATGTATAATCAAAGGAAGACAAAGGTGGCATATATCAAAAAAGATGTGTTTTTGTAAACATCGTCTTTTTTTTTGTGCCTTTGTGGCAGTGCAAAACGATAAGATAAATTAAAAAAAAATATGCCATTACAAAAGTTATGTCATATGACTTTTCTATGGTCAGGCATTCTCATTAAAAGAAGAAAAAAAAATCATATTACCCAACGCTCCACCCTAATATATATATATATATATATATATATATATATATATATATATATATATCATTAATTGTATTTTATTTAAAATTAACTTTTAAAGTACATACAGTAAAGCATTAACTCGAGTGGGACTTGAACCCACGACCTCCACTTTGCTAGAGTGGGGCTCTTCCATCTGAATTATCGAGGAGGCAAGTCACAATCGATTCAAACTTGAACTGTATGTACTTCCCTAGCTGCGATGTATTATAATTTGTATACACAGAATGAAGGATCACAGTTAACTTTTTGTGAATGTCATGAGAGCCCGCAATTCGCTAAGGTTTCGCACATAATACGGGACTGATTGTTAATTTTTATTTGCTGTATACAACACTAATAGATAACCTTAGCGAATTTCGGGCTCACATGACGTTCACAAAAAGTTGACTGCGATCCTTCATTCTGAGTATAAAAATTATAGTACATCGTAACTAGGGAAGTTCATACAGTTCAAGTTTGAATCGATTGTGACTTGTTTCCTCGATAGCTCAGTTGGAAGAGCCCCACTCTAGCAAAGTGGAGGTTGTGGGTGACCTAATTTTTTTTAATGAAATGAGAAATGGAGTAGTTATCAATAGTAAACGTTATGTGGAAATGCTACAAACGTTCTTAATGAATCCTATCGCTCAACTCCGATTACCAATAAACGATACTTAGTAACAGCAAGACGGTACATGGCGTCATGTATCCATCATGCCTATGGGAGTGCTACGAGAGTTCTTTCCTGATCGTCTAATTTCCCAGCGTGGGGATCAGTTGTGGCCTCCTCGCTCTCATTGCATCGTTGTCAGTCATTATCAAAGCATACAGAGGTCATATGACCGATGTAATTGAAAGCATTAATTATTAATTTAGAATTAAGTATTAAACTTGCTATTAAACTTTAGATTCTACTTTATAATGTTTAATAATGAATTTGGTGAACAACTTATTTCGTTTTTTGAAAATTGCAGTTTAAAATCAGGGAACTCTTAAGTTGTCACCATTTATCATTAGCAATAAAGTAACAAAGTAATAAATAAGCAATTTGGCAGTACTTGTTGATCAGACGCGTAAATACTTATGGTTTCATACCGTCCACCAATCACAAAGGTGTTGTATATGTTGCCTATTATCAAATCAAGTATAACATATATATATATATATATATATATATATATATATATATATATATATATATATATATATATATATAACAATCATTACCATGACGTTGATTTATACGTTAAACCTGCTTTGGTCTTAATAATATCTGCTGATTAAGTTAATCTGTGAAGCCTGCTGTGTCTCCAGTACTTTTTGTTCCATTTCTTTCAAATTTTCCTTATTTTTATGAAGTACTATCTTTCATTACCATTCATCTAATATTCTACATTGCTCTGTAATTGACATTTTGATGTAGATTGGATAATACATATGTAAAAGTCTGTGTATCTATGTATCTCTGTGTCCGTGTGCCTGCGTATCTCCGTGTCAGACTATACGCATGTTTGGGTATGTGAGAGTCTGAGTGTAAATGAGTGAGTGTGTGAATGTGCGAGTGTGTAAGTGTGTGAGTTTGTGAGTGTGTGAGTGTGTGAGTGTGTGAGTGTGTGAGTGTGCGAGTGTGTGAGTGTGTGAGTGTGTGAGTCTGTGAGTGTGTGAGGTGTGTGAGTGTGTGAGTGTGTGAGTGTGTGAGTGTGTGAGTGTGAGTGTGGGAGTGTGTGAGTGTGTGAGTGCGAGTGTGTGACTGTGTGAGTGTGTGAGTGTGTGAGTGTGTGAGTGTGTGAGTGTGTGAGTGTGTGAGGTGTGAGTGTGTGAGTGTGTGAGTGTGTGAGTGTGTGAGTGTTTGAGTGTGTGAGTGTGTGAGTGTGTGAGTGTGTGAGGTGGAGTGTGGTGTGAGGTGTGAGTGTGTGAGTGTGGTGTGGGAGTGTGAGTGTGTGAGTGTGAGAGGTGTGAGTGTGTGAGTGTGTAGTGTGTGAGTTTGTGAGTGTGTGAGTGTGTGAGTGTGAGTGTGAGGTGTGTGAGTGTGTGAGTGTGTGAGTCGGAGGTGTGAGTGTGAGTGGAGTGTGTGGAGTGTGTGAGTGTGTGAGTGTGTGAGTGTGTGAGTGGTGTGAGTGTGTGGAGGTGTGTGAGGTGTGGTGAGGGTGTGAGTGTGAGTGGAGTGTGTGAGTGTGTGAGTGTGAGGGTGTGTGAGGTGTGAGTGTGAGTGTGTGAGTGTGGAGTGTGTGAGTGTGAGTGTGAGTGTGTGAGTGTGAGGTGTGAGTGTGAGTGTGAGTGTAGTGTGAGGTGTGAGTGTGGTGTGTGAGTGTGTGAGGTGTGGTGTGAGGTGTGGTGTGAGTGTGTGAGTGTGAGTGTGTGGAGTGTGTGAGTGTGAGTGTGTGAGTGTGTGAGTGTGGTGTGAGGTGAGTGTGTGGGTGAGTGTGAGTGTGAGTGTGGAGGTGTGAGTGTGTGAGTGTGGTGAGTGTGAGGTGAGTGTGTGTGAGTGTGTGAGGTGGGTGTGAGTGTGTGGAGTGTGTGGAGTGTGTGAGTGTGTGAGGTGTGTGTGGAGTGTGAGGTGTGATGTGAGTGTGTGAGTGTGTGAGTGTGTGGAGGTGTGAGTGTGGAGTGTGAGTGTGAGTGTGAGTGTGTGTGTGAGTGTGGGATGTAGTGTGAGGTGTGAGTGTGTGAGTGTGTGGGAGTGTGTGTGTGAGTGTGAGGTGTGAGTGTGTGAGTGTGGGTGTGAGTGTGTGAGTGTGTGGGTGTGAGTGTGAGTGTGTGGTGGTGGTGTGAGTGTGTGGTGTGTGAGTGTGTGAGTGTGTGAGTGTGTGAGTGTGTGAGTGTGTGAGGTGTGAGTGTGTGTAGTGTGTGTGTGAGGTGTGAGTGTGTGAGTGTGTGAGTGTAGTGTGAGTGTGTGAGTGTGGTAGTGTGGTGTGTAGTGGTGGTGAGTGTGTGAGTGTGTGAGTGTGTGAGTGTGTGTGGAGTGTGGTGTGTGAGTGTGAGTGAGTGTGAGTGTGTGAGTGGTGAGTGTGAGTGGTGGTGTGTGTGAGTGTGGTGTGAGTGTGTGAGTGTGAGTGTGTGAGTGTGGAGTGTGTGAGTGTGTGAGTGTGTGAGTGTGTGAGTGTGTGAGTGTGTGGTGTGGGTGTGAGTGTTGAGTGTGAGTGTGTGAGTGTGTGAGTGTGTGAGTGTGTGAGTGTGTGAGTATGTGAGTGTGTGAGTGTGTGAGTGTGTGAGTGTGAGAGTGTATGAGTGTGTGAGTGTGTGAGTGAGTGTGTGTGTGTGAGTGAGTGTGTGACTATGTGAGTGGGTGAGTGGGTGAGTGGGTGAGTGGGTGAGTGTCTGAGTGTGTGAGTGTGCGAGTGTGTGAGTGTGTGTGTGTGTGGAGTGTTTGAGTGTGTGAGTGTGTGTGTGTGAGTGTGTGAGTGTGTGAGTGTGTGAGTGTGTTTGTATAATTATACAAATTTATTTAAGTTCTTTTAATTTCCACTTTGTGGGTTAGGAAGTCGTGTATTGTTATACACCACATAATAAATTAAATAAAGAATTTAAATGCAACATCGACCAAGGACAGTGCTTCAATATTGTTTTTCCCTCCGGCATACCCATTTACTACCTTTTCTGCTAATATTTAAGCTTTAAGCACATCTGGCTTAAGCACATCAAACATCACACTGATATCAGCATTCTGGAAATATCTTTAATTTGTTTGATTCAACTGTAGCGATTTCTCCGGTTCACAATTTAAACGTATAATTGTATCATTGTTTTAAACAGAATTGATGTTATCCGCACACATTATGTCAAATGCTTCCTTTTTTATGTGAGAATTTCTTAAATAATCATGATATTTTGACATCATTGATGCTATAAATATTTATTCCTCTTAGATGATTTAATCGAATTTAATTTTTTCAATGACGGATGAAACCTCACTGCAGCAACTAACGTAGATATCAGGAAGAAGTGTATTCAGCAGCACCATTGGACATAATTTACTGCTAATTTACTATTTTAATAAAAGCTTTTTAAAGTAAATACTTTATTATTTATAGTATGTTTAAATTAGTGTCTAAAAATTATTATGATCCCGATCGGCCTTGTTTCTCTTATGTCATGTAAAAATGTCCTTATATTTAGGTTAATATATTTCTATT